>CM039470.1:20242841-20269930 GCA_022433065.1 Begonia loranthoides | reverse complement strand
AGAGAGAGAGAGAGAGAGAGAGAGAGAGAGAGAGAGAGAGAGAAAGAGAGAGAGAGAGAGAGATAGAGAGAGTAATCCCTTGAGTAATCAATCTTTAGAGAGAGTAGGTAGTTCTATCATCCCAATAGAGTAAGAGTATATACCCCATTCTCTTTACACTCTCTTGGGGTATTATTCAGTATTACATTATGAGTTTATACTCTCTCAAAAGATAGAGTAATAGTGATAGAAGGAGAGTGAGAAGAGAGAGAAAGAGTGACGCGAACCACGGATATCAGTGATCCGAGGCCAACAACAACGCAGAATAATAACCAGGATGCCTTGGAGATTCAAAGGATTTAGGAGCTCGACCCGTTATCTACAAAGAGATAGGAACCGAAACTATCAATGAAAGGAGCTTGACCCGAACCTTACCTGTTGGTTGAATCAAAACTATCAAGTTCGATCTTTTCAAGCAAATACTTGAAGAAGATCAAGTCCTCAAAGAGAACTCAAGAAGAGAATCACTCTCAAATTTCAAGTTGTGTGTTCTTTATTCTATGTTGTTTTTTTACAAAGAAGACTTGCCCATCTATTTATAGGCAACTCCATGGGACATGGAAATATGTTAAAATTACATAAAATATACAAAAGAATTGATAAAATTCAAAGTTAGGTGAAGAAATGCGGATGTGGCACTAGGGAGGCAAATATGGTGGTCAGTGTGCGCGTGGGTCGGTGCCGACTGGTAGGTACGCGCACTATTCCTTTTACGGTAAGTGCGTGGGTTGGTGCCGACTAGTTGGTGCGCGCACTGTTCCTTTGGCAGGGCGCGCACTATACCTTCTGGGGCGCGGGTTGGGCTTCTCTGTGGGCTGCTTGGGCCATTCTTCAAATTTAACAATATTGCCTTGCTTCCCTTGCCTTCTTGGGCCTCCATTGACTCTTCCTTAATACTTAACACATCCATGGGCCATGCCTTGCCATTTAATGGATCTTTAACTTGGACTTCATTCATTAAATCTTGCATAGTTTGGTCCATTCTCTTTGTCCTTGATCCAAGTCTTGTTCTTTGCATATTTGGTCTCTTATTGGCTCCTTGGATTGCATCATTCCCTCCCCCTTCGAAAAGATTCTTCCTCAAATCTTTTGCTTCATAAAAGATGAGTTAGTAATATTAAAGATAGCATTTTCCTTACCATGCTCGCTTTCCATTCGTAGATGACTCCAAACCCAATCTCTGGGGTCAAATACAATTCTCCTTAAGCTTCTCTTAGCTGGTTGTGCGTAAGGCTCATTCGTCTCTTGAATAACTTCTCTTTCCTTTGCATGTAATCGCCTAAAATTTCCAACCTTTTTCTTTCCCCAAAATTTATTAAACTCATTAATGTGTAAAGGTAATGCAAATGAAATATAAACTCCATAAGTAATTTCGACTGGTGTGTAAGATATGTTAGAATAAACAATCTTATTAGATGTTAACTTATCACGTAGAAAACACTTACTCAAATTATCATATGAATTTAATTGTTCAACATGTATCTTCACAAATTTCCAAAAATCGAAATCAATAACAAGACATAATAACACATTTCTTAATCGAAAATTTATACACATGACTTGTCGAATTCATAAGAGTGTTAAAATAATTAGATAATCCATATAGCAAAATTAACCACTCATATAGCCCATGCTTACTTTTAATCATAACTTTCCAATATCCATTTGTCAAATTATTCTTATAATTCATGCATGGTTCATATAGCTTATGCCCACAAAAATTGAAAAATGTAAACTTTTCACAATTATTCCAAAATTTTCCATAAAAATTTGCACATATATCTTTTCCAAAATTTAAAGTGTTATCAAGTAAAAATCTAGTATTTTCATACCTTAATAATTCAATGTGAAGAGTGACAACATACCTTGTTGGCAATGGGTTGGAATCCACATTGTCCTTACCTTTGTTATCATGGACGGTGTACGAAGTAGATTCGATGAACTCCATTTGATTTGCTTGATATTCAGGCTCATGAGGAATCATTTCTTCCAACAAAAAATTGATTTGATGCTCTCTTTCTCTTATAGGGGGTAATTCTTTAGCTAACTCATTTGGAAGTTCGTCTTCATTTTCCTGTATACAAGAGATAAATTCCACTAGAAAAGAATTTGTCAGTTCGTTAGAAACGATAGAAACATCTTTGTATAACAAAGGTATTTCTTCACTTTCCTCGATCTTCAACACAGATTCACTCTTTTCCTCCAATTTCTTTTCTTCAACTTTGCCTTTTGTGATTTCTTCACTCTCGGCTTTTTCCACTTCCCTTGGTTTTTCGACTACTCCCTCATTTCCTGTTGGTTGCTCGACTAATTCTTCATTTTTTTTCTCGGTTCTTCGACTACTTCCTCATTTTCTCTCAATTCTTCAACTACTCCATTATCAAACTTTTCCTCTGCTTCTAAAATTTGTTCAACTACGCCAAGATCATTTTCTCTCGTATGTTTAACTACTCCTTCATTCTCTCTTGGTTGTTCATCTACTTCTTCTTCCAAGTATTACTCTTTGATTTGTCCTTCAGTTGGTTCCTTCAATTCCACATCGCTATTTTCCTTGAGCAATGGTGATAATTCTTCGTTACTAGACTTGACATGTTCTTCATTTTCAAACTTTTCTTCTACTCTTTCAATCCGTTGCTACACTTTATGGCTTTCTTCAATAACTTCATGCTTTTCCTCAATGATTGCCTTTTCTATCGTCTTCTCCTTTTTGTTGAAGTTGACCTCTTGCTTTTACTTCACTTGATTCAGCAAACATCACTTCAGAACTCAATGTTGTAGGAGTACTTGGTTCATTCTTCAAGCAAGATCATAAAGCTTCTCAAAGTCATATATTGCAACCTTAGACTCCCTTTTGTCCGCTTTGGGTTTCATATTATAGTGCGAAAAGACAAACCTTTGTCTCATGATGTTATTTAGGTCTCCCCAAGATTTAATTGGCAGTTCTCCATATCTTCTTTGATCCTTCAATAATTGTGTCCACCAAATGTTCGTATGATCCGTAAACTTCATAGTGACCAACTTTATCTTCTTCTCTTCCGAATAGTTTCGTTGATCAAATATGGAATCCACCTTTTGTTTCCAATCCAAGAAAGCTTTAGGATCATTTTCTCCTCGGAAACAAGGAATATTCACCTTGATATGGTCTCCATTACGTGTCTCTCGATCTACCTTACGATACCTTTCTCTTCGGTACGATCCATCATTGATTTCATCATCTTTCTTGTTCCAAGAGGAAAATTAGAGGATGGCATCTTCATTTGGTCCATTCACCGAGCAAGATCTGGATATTGGTCTTGCAATGACCTCATGAACATTTTTATATCCATGTCTTTTTCTTTTCTACTCTTTTTTTTTTTTTGAAAACAAAAAAATGATCACACTAAGTGAACATAGAGAAAGAAAATTACAACAATATAATCAAATATTAAACAAGAAGTAAAACTTAAAAGGAAGATAATTGTTGCGATAAAGTAAGTACGATAAAGTAAATGCACTAAGTAAATGGTGCATAAAAGAGAATAATCCAATTTTTTTTTCACTCACGTGTTTATACTAGTATATTTTTATTTGGCTTTTATAACATATACTTGCACTCTTCCCTTTTACCAATCAATCTCTTCTTTAAGTCCTTAAAGAAAGAACTCAATCAAGATTTAAACAAATGTTGCAAGAAAATTTCAAACTTTTCAAACTTTAAATCCAACGTTCAAGAATGACTAGAATACAAGCCACAAGGGCGTTTACTAGAATCAATCCTTGATACAATGTTTCGGATGAGTTGGATGTTTGAAGAGTGTAGAAAAAACAATCACCGAAAGGTGAAACCTTGAAACATATAAGGTAATTCACAAGAATAGAATTTTCTTTCGGTGAAATTTTAAAATTTGAAGACAAAGAAATTCGATAAGAATATCAAATAGTTTTCAAGCACTTTTTTATTTTTATTTTTTGAATTGAAAGAAACTTCAAAAGAAACTTTGAAATTTGACAACTTCAACTTCGTCATTGGCGCTGCTAACGAAGAAAATTTTTCCACAATCGGTGAGACCAAGAAAACTGTAAATCTCTAACACATTTTTCAAAAGTTATCAATGTACAATTGCCTTGATCTTCACAAGATATACCGAGATTCCATCTCGTGAAACAATATGCACTAAAAACTTAACTTCTGACATCCAAAAGTTACATTTACTCATCTTAGCATATGACTCGTGATCTCTCAGAGTCTGTAATACAATCTAAAAATGTTCTCAATGCTAACTCTGAGACTTAGAATAAATCAAAACATCATCGTTAAACAACACGACGAACCGATTTAAATAGGGACTAAACCCGATTCATGAGATCCATGAATGCAACTGGGGCATTAGTCAAACTAAAAGGTAATACTAGAAAATCAAATTGTTCATACCTCATCCTAAAGGCTATCTTCGAGATATCCTTTTCCCACATCTTAATCTGACAATAACCAGACCTTAAATCAATATTCTAGAAGTACCGTGATCCACCAAGCTGATCGAACAACTCATCGATCCTAGGCAACAAATACTTATTCTTTATGGTAACTAAATTCAACTTCTGATAATCAATGTAGTGTCTCAAAGAACCATCTGTTTTCTTGACAAATAAAACTAGTGCATCCCATGAAGTGATACTCTTTCGAATAAATCTCTAATCTATCAATTCATACAACTGCTTCCTTAACTCTTCTAACTCTATAGGAGCCATTTTATACGCAGAAATAGAAACTGGGGTAGCACCCGAAACCAAATCAATACAAAACTCAACCTCACGATCTGGAGGCAACCCTGGTAACTCGTTAGGATACACATCTGGGAACCCTCTCACAAGTGAGACATCCAGATCCTAGCCAGCGGTTTCAACCTCAATATCAACCGACCAAAGGTTCTCATACAGCTTTAATCCACTGCGACTACCCAGACATGTCCACAAAATAGAAATGGTCATCACTACACTAGGACCATTGCGATAAACGACAACATGTCTCGTCTTGAAATAACTGTGACTCGCTTCAAATGACATTCCACTGTCACTCTATACTTCCTCAATTTATCCACACACAAAGTTACATTAAACTTATTTATGGATAAAACAATCAAATCTGCAGGAAACTTGCAGTCATCGATCACTACGCAGACTGCTCTGCACACAACTACTCCACTCTGGACACCCAAAGCAGTACTAAATATCAACGGAGATTTCATCTCCCACACTAACCACTGATCCTAGGTCAACTCATGAAATGTTTATGTCATAGACTCATAATGGCTATGACTACTTTACTATACCCCAAATACTTTGACAAAATCTTTCCACTCCATCAACTGGACATCATACTAAACCTCACGACGTTCCACCGACTGGACGTCAATTTCTCTAAGTATTGACTAGTAATCCCCACTTAGAACATTTCAAAATTTTAAGTGCCTCAAATTTCTTTCCCATTTTCTAGAACCAACTCTCCACTCCCATTGGGTTTCCAACACCCTCAAACACGAGTTTGGAATTGCTTTTAACCATTCTTCTTTTTCCCATTTATAAAAATTTGGGCAAAGTCTCCCCTATTTTTTTACTCCCCCATAAACTATAATTATGTATCCTGCACAAAATCCGAAGCAGTTCCAGTATGATCTATCATTTATTACATCCATCAGTCAATTTTATCAAAGAATTATAATTATTCACATCAGATACAGTCATCCATCACAATATAAATTAACTTACCTTATCCTTTCATATTCACTACATCGATTATCAAAAAAATGCATACATTATGACCTCATCTAGTTTTTAACGTGCTCACATAGCGTCTGAGCACACTCCAACTGCTTTCTCCATCACTTAATAATTTATCTTCAACGATTATCAAACAATCTAATACACCCAATTAATATCTCAAGTATCCTTACCTTTGATACGAGAAATCGAGGTATTATAGGATTTATTCTAGCAAACTCCTGAAAACACATTATCCTCATCATACCAGATTCATGTGCAGAACTATTACCAGTCAAGTTCTGCAAATTATCCATCTTTGCTACAATGAGATAAGAACCACTCTTCTAATCAGCCACGAGATGTCCTCCTCGGCGGCATTTTCAAAATTCAGAGAAAAGAAAATCTCACTTAATTAATTTGATATGTGCACAGTAAATAAAACCTTACTTTACACCATTAAATTCTTGAGTGATTGCTACTTAGGAATTCGGAACCTTGAACTCTGATACCATAAAATTCTGTCACGACCAGGAGACGGGCCTGACTGAACGGCCAGGTCAAGCGACCCGATCCTCGTAGAGAACAGGATCACCCAGCCCAAGGCGTGAGTTTTAGCGGAAGACTTATAAACATTTAATTCGGCCCAAACAAATACGGGCCTAGGTCCGAGTAGGGATCACGAGAAAAGTAACGGTGCATAAATTAAAATGAAATCCAAAATACTGTGCAACAAATCCAAACCAACAGTGTCAAAGTTTACAACCCAAATAGAAACATAAATGTCCTCCCCAAATAACGATGAATCACTCAAGTAGAAATAATAGAACGCTTCAGCTCCTGATCCTCAGCTACTCTTTGCCTTCACCTGAAGTTTTGGGGAGGAGTCGTTTGGGGTGAGTGAGGTATGGCTATACTAAATGCACCTCGTGCAAAACTGGTTTTTCTATATTCTCGAAAACAAGGTTATATTTCTCATTTTACCGTACATGAATTTTTAAATCGCTTCAAAACTCTTTGTCATTTTATCAAACCGGCCCAAGGCCATTGATGAGGCTTTACTCAAAAACTTGTTGTATACATAGACAGCTATACCTCGTAAAATATGCAATCATTGTTTTCCAATCTAAAAACGTCATCAGTGAAAAGGGGTGGTCACTCAAGGACTCACCCGCCACTCAGCATAGAAGAGGTGGTCACCCGTCGGCAACAACACCTTATGAGGCTGGAGAAAGTATAAATGACGGTGGTCCGTAGATCCGACACGTCACCCGGGTTGCCCGCTAGAATCTCTGCGTCGGTACAGCTAATATAAGGGTTTCAAATAAAATGGCGAGAACTCTGCAGTGACAACCCGTACGATAAAATAAAATGGATACAATTGCTCGCTATATGTAGGCTTTTTCAACAACTAAGATACCTAGAGGCTCCGAATGAACGAGGGTGGCCGTTGAGTAAATTCTGTCGTCCATCCGTCAAATGGAATTGGTACTTAGGTTAACTAAGTTTTAGCGACTGACAACCGTCTGATCCGTGGGACAAAAACCCTGGCCAGGTTTAGGGGCTTGCAACCCAAGGAGATGTCATCACTCTCCCATACGAGATTTACGACTTTCAGGAGTTTCAACCTGAGGACACGTCACCAATGCCCCACCTATATTTTCGCTCGTCAAACAATCAACCTTCACGCAGCAGAAGGTATCAAAGGGGATAGCGGATCTATCCCTCAATATATGCACAATAAATTTAAAAACATGTATGGAATTTAAACGTGGGAAAACATACTCCTAATAAACGGACCTGCTGTCAAACAGTCCCCGTCATTTTCCAAGTGTGGTATTCCACAAAATTATTATTTTGAAAAACGGGGTTGGATGCAATGCAATGCAAGAGGTATGGAAATCCCAACCTTTTCGCGTTCCCTTCGATTGAGCGGAGCAACTGTCTCCTCGAAAATTGCGTCACACTCACCGAAATCGTCTACGTCTGGCAAAGGTATAAACGCAAGAATTTCATAATTAAATTCTAGTAAATAAGCGGGGCCCTATACAAAGCCCAACCAACGTGTAAAGAACTCCAATAAAGTCTCCAACTTTATCTAACGACATTCTTTAAACTTAAAATCCAACCTTAACCACCTAAACAAATTTCAAAAATCCAAAATCTTATTTCTTTATCATTAATAAATTCCACTTCAACCAATATAGAACTCAAGACCAAAGTTCAATTCATACTCCTTGGATTACTTACCTCCAATTACAATTAAAATCCATCATTCAAAATAGTAAACCAAGTTAGGATCTCCAAATCCACAAATGTCAAGCATCAGCAGTAACGAAGCAAAACAATTACTCATTACTCTTTTGACTTCAATGCTTCACTTATCCACAAACAAAACTAAGTAAATTTAGAGACTAATAGTCAAACCCAAAGAACAGTCTTAAACCAGCATATCAACATTCCTCAAACAGCTCTTAGGCAGAAATCAATTAAAGAACCAAAACTCATTTCCAGCAGCACAAATTAATTTAAACAGAGGCATGCTATCAACATTATTTCATTAGCAGCAGCATAGCAATATTCAGAGAGCTATCACTTAATTCAGAACAATTCAACAGGTCCTAAAATCAAAATAAAACAATCCAACTGAATCTCTTACAAGCTGAACCAAATTAACAACCATCAAAATCACAACAGAATCCAAACAGACAGCACAATTTTCTTAGCTTCTCACGATAGTTTATGAAAGAACAACAGAGATCGGATTTTCAGCGAACGACAACAGAGCAATGCAAAATCAGAGATTTGTTATCAACATTTCCAACAAAATTTCCAACAACTAAACTGAATCACATCCTGAAATCCATTATTGAATCAAAGGCTTAATGAGAAACGCTCACCCAACAGAACATAACAGAATCGTGTTCTATTTACTCGCCGAAATCAGAAGGCAGAACCGGTTGGAGCTACCTTGTCGTCACGGGAGCGTTGTCTCTCCAAAATCCTTCAAATTGAGCTCTCTAAACCCGCAACACGGATCAACCAACGACATCTCAAAACAAAACTTAACATCGAAGTAAAAACTCAAGTCGAAAAGCCTCACCCACTGAACAGAACAGAGTGTTCTGTTTCGCTCGTCGGAAATCAGAGCTCTCAGCTCCGGCAAACACTCCATCGCGCAGGGTGTCCTCGATGACTGTCCGAATCGCCTCAGACGGAGACGCTCCGTCGCTAAACAGAGCTCACAAACGTCAGGATCGTTTGTCCCTGCCTCGGCCGACGTCGCTCGCTCAGAATCGCGTCCAACTCGCGGAGTTCCTTGTCCGCTCGCTCGTTCGCAGGCCGCTTGAACGCCACAAACGACATCGATGGTCGTCGTCCATTCGCTGTCCGCGCTCACCGGTCACTCGGGCGATTCCCCTCTTGCCGTCACTCTCCCTCTCTCGACTGTATGCAGGGGGCGAAAATGGGGGGAGAGGAAACCCTATTTCCTCTTTTCCCCGATTTTCATTTTTTTCAACTTAAACCTTCAACTTTCCATCATTTTATTCTTCTATTTCATTAATTTCCACTTATCTATCTCTTTTATCCCATAAATTCCTAAATTCTTTTCCATTATATATAAATGTATATATCTCAATTGTATACATTATATATTATATAGTTTGCTCAAATTTTCATTTGTCCTAACATCACCTAACAATGTTATAGCTCCGAATGTAGCTGTCTAATTTCGTTTCATAAATTCCTAATTTCCATGGATTTGACCAATTGACCAAACATTTCTATGTGGCCGCTACGCGACAAATCGGGTCAACTTTTCAATATTATGACCAATTTTAATGTAAAAAATTTACACGTGGAATTTTTTATTTAAAAAATTTCACGGGTTTTACAGGGTCCACCCAAATCAATCATTTCATTATGTCATTAATTTGTTTATCACATGCGTCTTCTTACTTTGATCCCGTGCGATCCACTGTTCCATTATTCCATTATTCTATTATTCCATACTCGTACTTCGAGCTGGAATTGGGAGGTCTTTCTTGTGCAATGGCATAGTGGTCAGACTTAGTCTTTTTCCTTGCATCTAGAACTCCCATACCCTATGAGGGAGGGGCTACGCCTAGATCGCAGACTAAATCCGGTACCCATCAACTCCCAATTCCCTTCTTCTTTACTTTTTCTAAACATTTTACCTCACTTATGCATGGCACTAACTAGACTTTCTATTAACATGATGCATGAACATACATTCTCAACCTAGCATGATGCATGATGCTTTATAACGTAACATTCATAATAATTGAAGTACGTATTAAAATAAAAGTAAAGCAGTAACTGTAATTGAAAGCGCACATAATGAAAGTAAAGCATATAAGAGAAGTAACAACCATAATGGAATGGTGCACATAGGGACAAGTATAACATTAAATCCAAGCAGTGATTTCATATAAGTACGGTAATCATGCAAAGGATTCATTAAATCTAACATGATTAGGCACATACTCATTAATTAATCCTAATCTTAGTTAATTAACATGCTTATATATTCTATTTAGATACTTCAAATAACTTCCCAGACATTTTTCAAGCTTCCTATATTTATCATTAATTCGAGGTGATTATTCTACTTAGTTACCCTTGGTGATTTAAACATGCTTTTATCTTAGTTACTTAGCATACTTCAATTTATGGTTCTAATAAGTTAACATGCTCGATTAATTACTTCTTGTTAATTGGTTGCTCTAGTTATTTAATATGTAATATGTCTAGTTACTTACCCTAATTACCCTAATTAATTACATGCTTACGTAAATGAACATGCTAAGTTATTCGTGGTATTAGTTATATGCTACGATTATCATTACTAGTTCAATTTACATGCTTGGATCTACTAACTAACATGTTCGCTAATTAATCACATTTAGTTGATTAATCTAGTTAAGAGATTAAACTAGTTAATTAATCGTACATTCGAACTAGTAAGTTAAGCATGACATGACTTAGTCAACTTAACATGCTAACTACATTAAACATGTTGACTACAATTTACATGCTCCCTACATTTATTGTTCTAAGTGATTATTCTGACTAGATGCTTCAGTTGACCTCCTAGTCAGTTTACATGCTTCTTTATTGTTATCCTAGTTAATTACATGCTCACTAGTTGGTTAGTTAACATGCTTCACTTATTTGATAAAGCTAATTAATTGAACCTTCTTAACTAATCGATAACATGCTAGACAAGTTATTAACATGATTATTAATTATAGTTAACGTACTCACTAGTTTATCACCCTAGTTAAATATAGCATGAACATACAATTTGATAAATTAATTACATGTTGCAATTATCATTCTTAGTTCAGTTTGCATGCTTGAGTTCATTTATTAGTTATTATAATCATAGTTAACATGCTTACCATTTCTAACAACCTCATTTGATTAACCTAGTTAACTCATATGTTTTTCGTGATTACTATTAACATGCTAATTGATTCACATGCTTGTGGGTTCAAGTCAATTTAATCACACTAGTTCATTACAAACGCTGAACAGTTAACATGCTGAAGCTAATTAACTAATTACCCAAATTAGATTACTTATCAGTTAGTTAAGTTGGATATGCTCGAATTTATTGTTTAACTAGTTAAATTACATGCTGATAGCTAACTAACAAAGAGATTAATTCACAGCAAACAGGGAAATCATTCACAAAAATAAACTAAACAAAGGGAATTATGATTCATTCCTACTTAGCTCAACATTTTCTATTTCGCTTCTACTTTATTATGCTATAACTCACTCTTAGGCTTCACGTCTTGATTTCACTTAATCATTTACTTTCTTCACCATCAACTAACACTCTCAAACTCTACTATCAAACTAAAACTATCCACCTAACACAACCAATAAAAGAGTTCCTAGAGCAATTCATAGAGCAACTCAACAATCAAGCAAATCATTACAGCAGGGAATCCAACACTACTTTAACTCAAATTCACATAACATTCATAACACTATCAACAACTAAAAATAGCATTCCAAGGTAAGCAACATGCTACAAATAGTAAACAAGACAATTAACATGCTTAACAACTAACAATAAACATTCTAGGCAAACCACATTCTTAACTGCTAGCAGTGAACGTATTATCAACTGGCAGAAATCAATTAACTAACGATAAGCACTCAACTAACATCACAAATTTACCATTAATTGTAGATCTACCTCACAAATTTTGTTACAATAAAAATTTATATTAAAATAAAACTAAAGATGTTAGTGCTTTCCAATTCTTTTTCATTTAATTTATTATTTCATTGTCATATATTATTTAGATGATCACACGTATGCAAAAGATAATATTTAACTTACACGATATCCATCCTTTATATGTAAATATACACACACAAAAATATTAAATTGATTCTAAACATGTTAATATTTATTAGTTAGTATCTTTCATTCTAAATATTGATATATTTTCAATTATTGTTACATTAATTTGGATTATAGGATTTGATTTATATGATAATAACATATTGTGTACACATAGATTACATATTATACACATACACACAACTATATTTTTTTCGATTATTGTGGGTGAGTGATGATAGAAGGTGCTGGCTACACAGATGTCTCGACTACATTGAGTCTAAACATGTTAGTACTTTTTAATTCTTTTTTTATTGCAGTTATAATTTCATTGTCATATGTTGTTTTGATGATATGATTTAGTTTATATGATCGCACACGCACGCACACGCACACGCACACAGTATAATATTTAACTTCTATGATCTTAGTACAACAGAAGTTTTGTTTTGTAATTAAATTAAGGAATTATAAAAAACTAGAGAAATAACTCTTAGGAAAATAGAATAATTGTATTAATTGTCAAAAAGTCTAAAATTAATATTTACCACAACTTTTTAAAGAGAATTCAAACCATGATTTGAAATCTCTAATGATAAGATAAAGTTAATTTTCTACAAAAAAGATAAAATCAATTTAAACAATTGAAATGAATAAAATCAAATACGAAAATAATAAATAAGACAAAATATTAAAAAATCATGGGTTTATGAGTTTGGGTCGCAACTCCGTTCTGCATTAGTCTCCTCGTCTTGAAGAAAACTTGTCCTCAAGTAATATAGCTGCGAAAAACTACTATTGGATCGAATATGAATTTGGAGTACGATAGTTCAAAAATTAAGTTTGATTATTTAAAGAAAAATTGACAAAAGAACCTCTGTACTATGAGATCAATAACAAGTCAACCACTGAACAATTTTCGCTAACAATTTAAAGACTGAACTATGATAAATGAATAGAGTAAACTATAGGATCGATATATCGATCGCCCTTCAACAGCCGATCAACCGCTAAACTTTTGGCTAACCACAAAACGAACAGAGAGCCCTCCATTCTCCACACTCTGCAATTCCGGTCGATCAATTCCAGTGGAACAATCCTCCAAGTGATCGACCACTCTGTCTTATATTTTCACTCTTGCATACCATAACACGACACTCCCATATTTACATTATATATTACAATTCGAAACACATTACCATTAAACACATTCCAAACAAAACTTAGACGACAAAATTCAGAATATTACAATCTTCCCCCGTTACATAAATTTTGTTATCAAATTTTGTAAAGTATGAATAGCACACAATCGCATTAATCAATCTGAGCAAAACAACAAGAGGATGGAACTAAACACTTGTTATATTACAAATTCATATTCATCACAAACAAAACACATACATAACATATTTCACCATGTTTTTTTAGTTTCCTGCATACTTAAACTGCTCTTTACACCCCATTTGATTCAGTCTTCAATCGTATTTTCTAAGATAGAAAAGACTCTTGGTGCAACCTGATGTGATCTGGAAAACCCACAAAGACCAAGATCCATTAAGAGGCATTGAAGACCCAAATACAAAAGCAAGGACAAAGAAAGTGAAAGAAAAACCACAACTTTTTGTGGAAGAAACTTAGATAAAGAACCTTTCAATGACAAGTAAAGACCCCTGATGATGCTTAATATTAAGGAAGAACCAATTGAGGAGCAACGAAGCATGGGAAGCAAGAAAATGTTGCAAAATTGCAAAAAGGAGTTCGCCATCCAATGCAGCAGCGCACGCACCAAGTCCGCCAGCGCGCGCGGCTCAACTGATGCGAACCTAGGGTATTGAGGAATCCTAGACCCAACAACAATGCGAAGCGTTGAATGGATTGTCTTACGAATCAAGAAAAATGGAGAAGTAACTTGACCCAAACAAAAATTATTGGTTGAACCAAAGTTCTCAGAAGAGTATCTTTATCCAAACCAAATTGGTTGGTTGAACTAAGGCTATCAAAGCTTGATTTTCAAGATGAATGCTTGAGAAAACCAAGTTCTTCCTAAGAAGATAAAGAGAAAAGAAGCTCACAAGGAGAAACTCAAAAGTTGTATTCAATAAAATCAAGTCCCTTGCAAATGATGTCTATAGGTCTTTTTATAGGTCATCCTCAACTAAGAAAAGAAAAGTAGAGTTTTTAGTGGAGTTGGCGGTGGTTGGTGCGCTGAGCGAAAACGGACGCGGATGAGCCACGCACGTTGGGTCGGGTGCATGCGACCAGGTGCTGACAGGTGCAGGCAAACGGCCGCACTGCCAAGCTAGGTCATATCGGGCGTGGGGGGTTGACGGGGCGCCCTGACGCAGGATGCACTTGGTGACAGGCCACGGTGACAGGCGCACATACTACGTCTTGTGCGCATGGTGCCTTGGGTTTCTTCCACAAAAAATTGTGGTTTTTCTTTCACTTTCTTTATCCTTGTTTTTGTCTTTGGTCTTCAATGCCTCTTATTGGATCTTGATCTTTGTGGGTTTTTCGGATCACATCATTCCTCCCTTCTTCGAGAAGATCCGTTCTTGAATCGCCTCCATCATACAAAAACAAGTCTATAATATTTAACAAAAAACTAATTTTACCGTTTAACCTAGGTATGACAATTTTACAATCATTATCATTAATATGCTTCAAGGCTTAGAAGTGATCATCTCCTCGTGGTTGAATGATAAATCTTTCATTTTCATGTAAATTCCTAACAACTTCAACCTTTTTCTTTTCATCAAGATTAGCAAACTCATTAGTAAGTAAAGATAAAAAGTTTAACGAAATCAAAAGCTTAAATCCATGAATAATATCCAACGGTGAACACCAATAGGAAGACAACAGAGCATATGCCAACAAACAAAACCAATAACTTCGCTAAGTTCAAATCATGCACAGAGCAAACTTATGTGTAAACCTCATATCCAAAATACATATATTCAAGAATATCCATCAAATCACCCCCTCTATAGAACTATTAAACCAACGTATTTTCTAGAAATATTACCAATAAACACGGCTATTACTTATCAAAAGATTACCAAAAATTATCCTAATATATGTTGTAACAGATTTATCCTCATTTTCATGCTTTTATCAAAGTATTACGTTCAACCAACATAGTCTGTCCAATTACTAAACGAGTCGCACACCAAAATATGACCAACAGAACCCATATTTACACAACAATTTCCCATATGAAATATCAATAAAGGAAGAAACCCAGCTTACCACAAACACCAGAAATATGAAGAACCCGAGAGACAAAAACCCCACCTCCAAAGACTCTTCCTTCTTGAAAACCTCTCGGCCATACATCAAAACACAGAGTTTCTCCTCACAGTTTCTCTTTCTCTTCAAGCTCTCTCACGGTTTCCTCACAAAACTCTAGAGCAACACTCCTCAGTTCCTCTCGGTTTGCCTCCAAAAATTCCAAAACCATACTGCTTTTCACCCTCTCGGTTTCTTTAGTCAAACTCTATCTCTCACTCTCATAAATTTAAGCCGCCACAGCCACCCTCACTGCTTCTCTCACTCAAAATTTCTCCAGAGTTTCCCCAGGATTTTTCCTTCATTGTGAATTCTCGTTCCCTTCCCTCACTATATATAGGCCTCAACATTGACTCTTCATTGTCCAACAAAAATGGAAAGCCAAGGGATGGACGCTTCATGCATCCATGAAGCGTCATCCGTCGATTCATGTGTTTCCAAACAACGGTTTCCAAATTCAGACGCATCAAATTGTCGGTCAATCGATTCCCCTTCCGGCGATTAACCGCCATTCCCATCGATCAGCTGTAGATTTCATTGTTACAATCGGTCGATTGCGTAGGGTGATCGACACATTGGATGAATAGCCGGCAATTCGTCTACTGACTGTAAAATAATGCCTTTGCTATATGGGACATCTGCTCCACTTAAAAGAGACGTATGATGTTCATTTTGAACGTTTGTTTGCTCTTCGTCCCTCTTAAAAGGGGCGTCCTCTATATTCTTGCAACGCCATTCACTTAATTTGATGTCGTCTTCTATTTCTCTTATTCCTAGCATTCGTCCTTAGTCCATCAATAAAGAGAACTATCCCTTGATAACTAACAGACGTCCGTCCCTCCATAAAGGACGCCTGTTGTCTTTCTACGTCGACCATCCTTCTCTCCTAAGCGACGTCCGCCTTTCTCATAGGCACCTATCAGCCCTATCATAATAAGGGACGTCCATCCCACTATAAGGGACGTCCGTCATTCCCATTTTTCTCTATTAATCCTCAATATTATCCATAATAAAGGATAAACTACTTTTCCAAATCATCTAACCTCAACTTATTCCTTTATACTTTGATGTATAATTCACTTTTCCTCCATCACCTTATACTTTATTAGACCTAATATATCCTTGAATATTATCAAGAACTTATGTTTTGTAATTCATTATTTTCCAAATGTATTTTCCTTTAACCAACACTTAAATTATCCAATAATTTTCTAATAAATCCTTAATCATTTTCCTAAACTTAATATGGACATAATTCTGGGTACCATAGTTCACTTTATCCGAACACGTTTCTCTTTACCAATATCTTAAATTGTCTATTTCAGCTCCTAATACCTCCAAAATCGTTACTTAAACCTTGTGTTCAGCACAACAAAAATCTAGGTTATTACAAACATAATCAATGCTTAACATCTATCAAACAAAATAATCAAACAATAATAAAACCCTACCTGTTGTGATGTAGCCCAAAAAGGAAACAACATACATCGTTTCTTACCTTAGTTTTCTTGGAGAAGTTAGGAGATGCAATTTCTTTTAGATTTCCTTTCCATCCAATTGCTTTTACTTGAAGTTTTTCTTTTTTTTTTCTTCATCTTCACCGCCTCTCTCTCCCTTTCAAGTTTTTTTTCCTTCCACTCACAATTATTTCCTTTGTTCTTAACTTTTCCTTTTAATGTAACTTAACCATTTTCATCAGCCACCTAAGCATGAAGTGGCACCTCCTTAGCAAGGAAGTGATGAGTAATCACTTAAAGTCTTCAATTAAAATCATGACAAATCATCCAAAGTCGATAACCTTTTCGCATTGCTGATCGATCACCCTGCCTTCAGCAGATCGACCACAAATCCCAAATTACAATCTATATAGACATCAATCGTTCACCGAGCGATCGCTATTTTTTCTTATTTTGAATTTGTAAAAGAGTTCATCGATCGCACTTCAACAGCAGATCAACTGCTAAACTTTTGGTTGACCACAAAACGGAAAATGTGCAATTCCTGTTGAACAATCCTCCACACCAGTCTTTCTCTTATAGGTCCCAAAACCACCTAAATTTTCGCTCCTCTATAAGGCATAACACAACGCTCCTATATTTACATCATATATCCAAATTCCAAACACATTACCATCGAACACATTACAAACAAAACTTAGTCGATAAAATTCAGGGTATTACAACACTCTCGAAAGAAATCTTTGGCTTCCACGGAAGCATCTTCCATCGGATTGAAAACTCCACATTCCATTTCCAAGTCTAATCCGTCAGTCCTCATTTCCTTTCCATGTCACCGCTGCTCCCAACATTTCCAGTGAAACCCTCAGCTCAATTCGATTAGATCACAATCGCCTGAGACTTGATCCAACGGCTCCTGTTGCGTTCGATCATCCTAACCTTTGTTTCCTTAATTCCACAGCAAACTAACCCAACACTTAAACTTTCTTCCTTAACCGTGGTCACACATTATTCTTTTACTAGTTTTATTATCTTTAATTTTTCTAATTTTTTAATAATTTCTATTTTATTTTATCTTCTATAAAATAATTTTTTGTTATTTAGTTTTTCCTAATTCCATAACTATACGATAATTTTTAACTTATTCATTTTAGCTTTCTTAATTTCATAATTATTTAGTAGTTCCAATGTTTTGGTTCCTTTATTTTATAACCTTCTTAATTTCTAATACTTATTTAGAAATTTTAATATTTAAATCATTAATTAAAGTTCTCCAATGATCAATAATTAGTCTATTAATTTTTAAATCGTCGTATTACCTAATTAAATTATTTGTAAAAATCTTGAGTGTTACATAAAAGGGGGGGTGAATTAGGTTATTTAAACCTTCGTGTGTGATAATGTATATTTAAATTACAATGTATGCTATTCAAATAAACAATTAAAATAAGCCCAAAAATAAGGAGATAAGGGAAGAGAAAGACAAACACTGTAACATCCCGTTTATTCTTTTAATTTAAAAGTCACAATTTTTGAAAACATTTTTTTTTAAATCACAACGGAAGACTTTTCATTTGAAAACTAACTTAAATAAGAAATGCATAAATAAACTCTTTTTCGTTAAATAATTTGTCATTTAAAAACATATCTTGCTATAAAATCTTAAAACATTTACAATAGCGGAAGACTTGCATTTACAATACTAATAGAATTAAATACAAATTTGAAAACCTTCTTAACAAAATAAAATACTATAACTAAGGTTTACTTTTCTCAAAAACATTATTGTCAAACATTACATTTCTTCTTTAACCATTTTATTCTAACCAGCCGCCAAGTACGCAACATACAAATGTTTCATCAACTGCTGCTATCATTGACCTCTTACACACCTACATCACAGGAGGAATAATGAGCCTATTGCCCAGTAAGAAATACATTCATGAAATGCAACTGTAATCTCTATGACAACTCTACATGCTTTAGTTTCATATGTTCGTAAGCTGGGTGAGAGCAACCTCTTCAGTCTCCGAACTCACCATTTGGATTTGTTAGTTGTTGAGAGCTACCTCTTCAGTCTTCGAACCCAGTAAAAACAGATCCACCTACATTTACATTCATTACCATTTACCGTTTTACCGTTAGGTGAGAGCAACCTCATCAGTCTCAGAACTCACCACTCGTTGAATAAGAGCAACCTCTTCAGTTTCCGAACTTACTCAAACGAGCTGTTTCTACGTGTGAGCAACCTCTTTAGTCTCCGAACCCGCGTAGAAACACTGTTATTATCTTGATTATTAGCCCATGAAATGCATGATGTCCATTCTATTAATATAGTTGTATGAATGTCACACACAACCGTTCATATATTGCAAACGATACTACCAAATATTCACAAATAATAATATGCTTTAACTATAACATTAACATTAAACACGTTTTTCTTGCACTAAAACATCATACTTCTAATATTCTATTATTGACATATTATTTCTAACTTAATCTAACCTTCCTATATCATATACCATTACTTTAGAAAACAATTTTCATCATAATTGCTAGTAATTTAACGTAGGCATACAACCTAGCTTGCAAACCATCATAAAAGACTAACATAGCAATTTACACAAAAACCCTACTTCTGCGATGTAGGTCTTTTCGGACAAAACACAACCATTATTCCTTATCTCTCCTTCACCGATTCACTTGCTTCACAGAATCATCGCACTACGTCCATGGCCATAACTTCATCATCTCAGCAGAAAACCACTCTATCCTATTCTTCACTGCCATTATGTGTTGTCTGATCCTTCAAACGTTTCCAACACCTTCTCGGTTTTCACTTTAACACAGTACCATCATGTGATTTTCCTTCCATCAAATCTTCTTTCGATGTGCTCACCCACAATAACCACTCAAGAGACATCAACCATCAGCAACTTCTCACGCCAGCACTCTCCATATTTTGACGGAGTTTCTCCACTCTTCCTTCTCTCTCCCACTTCACACCCTTCACCCTTTATTCATAGGCCGCAAAACTTAACTCATCATTAACTCTCAGAAGACAGAAAGCCAAAGGTCTTGTAGTCCATCAATGCTCATTAATGTGAAGATGGAAAACCAAAGGACATGTAGTCCATCAATGCCCATTAATGAGAAAATGGAAAGCCAAAGGACATGTAGTCTATCAATGCCTATTAATGAGAAGATGGAAAGCCAAAGGACATGCAGTCATTAATGGCCATTAATGAGAATATGGAAAGCCAAAGGACATGCATTCCATCAATGCCCATTAATAAGAAGATGGAAAGCCAATGGACATACAATCCATCAATGCCCATTAATGTGAAGATGGAAAGCCAAAGGACATGTAGTCCATCAATACCCATTAATGAAAAGGTGGAAAGCCAAAAGACTTGTAGTCCATCAATGCCTATTAATGAGAAGGCGTGTCACAACTCGAGGACGGACCAGACAGAAATGTCGGCCAAACAACCCTATCCTTGGAGAGGACTTGGTCGCCTAGCCCAAGGCTTGTTAAAATTTAGCGGAAGAGTTGTAATAATTTTTTCATCCGCAACCTACATGTGATGGGTCACGGTCCAAGTAGTGATTGAAGGAGTAAAATTAATAATTGTGGAATAATAAACTTAAATGTCCAAACTAACTGTGCATCCATATCCATACATCCATAATCCTAAACCATAAAATATTACAGAAATTATTTGTTCTTACAAGAGGAAAATATAATTAAACTTAAGAAAGAGAAATAAGTCAACTACAATCCAAGGCTGGAACACCACAAGTCCAAAGTGTCCATGCTTTAAGTGTTCCTATCTCTACTTGGGAAAAATGTAGTCTCAGGGATGAGTGATTAGCTTAATAGGAAATTTATACTCACCGCCACACGCGTGAGAAAACTGGTTTTACCATTTTTTATCAAAATTTTGATTCTTTTTTTAGGGGGTATGCATTTTCACTAAAACGTTTTCTAAATCATTTACATCTTTTTTTAAGGAAAACCAGCCTCGAAGGGCCTCGGCAAGATATCGTAGAAAACACCACAGTTTACATAGACAGTTATACAAAAAAAAATTCTCTTGTCGATTTCGCACTGAAAATCATCACCAGCGAAGAGGAAGGTCGCTCATGGACTCGAGCCAAGCTCATCGCCGACCCAACCAGTATCGTCACCCAAGTCCTACCGACGAGCCAAAGCTTAGCGCCGACACAACTCAAATCACGTCCCGAGTTTGCCGATGAGCCATGCTCAGCATCGACAAACTCGTATTGAGATAAACCCAAGTCCTGCAGACGAGCAAAGCTCAGCGCTGACACAACTCTAATGACCCCGTGAGTTTACCGATGAGCCAAGCTCAGTGCCGACAAACTCAGTGCCAAGTTTGCTGACGAGCCAAGCTCAGCGCCGACAAACTTGAATAAAAGTACACCCAGGCCAGGGCATAGGGATTTGAATCCAAGGAATCGTCATCACCTTACCAATCCAATTTTTATCAGATATTGCATACAAACATTCGTCTCTACGTAGCAGGAGATGTACCGGAGTTGCCTCTTGATACTCTGATACCGAGATCGCCCAGAGTGTCAAGAGGATTCATTTCCCCAAAACAGATATCACATACCATGAAAACTATGCATGGAATTTAAACGTGTAAAACTCGCGTACATAGATATAATAAAATCAGACGCGCTGTCAAATAGTCCTCGTCGGTTTTTATGCATATGTGGTCATCCACAAAATATTAGTTTTTAAAAAATGATGGTATGGGATATGCAAAGCAATTAGGTATAAAACCCCTCTCCTCGTATCAGAAGGAGCAGCAACCGCAGGTGCCTGCTCGGCGTCCTCAAACTCGTCTAAGTCTACAACATATTAAACATGGAGAAATTTCATAAATATATCTCGAGGAATAATTGAAAGATCCTATAGCGAGGTCAAGCTTAACGTCTATCAACACTCCACTCATTATTACCACCACGGTTCACAAATTAGAACGACTCAGGGGGAACATAATCCTCATAACAGTTTCTACATACTGCACTAAGAAAGAACCCACAACAATTTCATCATTCTTAATGTAACTCTAACCCACTAATTGAACAGGTCCTCAACATCCTCTAACATTTGTCAACATATCCACATCTCCCACATTTAAACAGTAGCTAAAACGAAATAACACAACCTATGCAGGATGGCTATCCACAGAACAACAGGTATAACTACAACATCACAAATCCATCATCCAAACAGAACAGAAAACAACCATCATGGAACCCATTGTAGGCCGAGATAGGAAACAAACCCAAGTGAACAAAGAATCATCCTTCACAATGTCTATCAACAGTAACAAAATGGAAAACAGAAAGAAATCCCATTCAACGGAATATCCAACTGAAATCAAACAAAACCAACCTCAACCTTTTAACAACAATTCATCCTCGGTTTTAAATCTTAAGTTCCACTACATTAATAATTTGGAACAAAAAATATAACCAAAACTCATCGTAGTCGAGAGATCCAACAAAGTCGTAACAAAACATGGCACATTATTGACATTTTCCATCCAACAGAATATTTACGGATCTACGACTAACATTATCAAAACAGGGATCCAAATTTATATGTTAAAACCGTAGCAAAAATGGAGTATATCGTCGGCATTTTTCTCCTCCAAAGCAGAATAGTTAACAACCAAAATACAAAAGGAATCCAGTAAATCAAAATCGGGAACCCATCACCGAAATCAAAGGAGTTCAGCATTACTTACTGAAATTTGAGAGACAGTGAAACGGAGCTCCTTGGTTCAATCTTTTGTCATCCAGATCGTTCTGCCTCACCGGAATAAACTCGGCCTCACTCGATCGCAGCTCGGGAATACTCGGATAGAACCCTTTCCTCGTGCAGACGAACCAGACGAAGCCACTCGTCGTTGCTTGCTCTCGGCCGTCACTCTCCTCGTCGCTACGTCGCTGTTCACGATTTGTCTCTCGGCACAGCTCTCTTCTGCCGAATGCAGAGAAGAATGGAGAGAAATAGGTTCCCCCTTTTCTTTTTCCTTCGAAAACCCTACCTCTTTTCCTTTCTATTTCTTTTATTATTTCCAAATTCTTTTCCTTATTTTATTTCTTCTATTACGCTTTCTTTTAAGTTCTGCCGCGCCACCTTCACATTTCCCTTATCCTTTTTCATATTTTCAATTTTCCTTTACTTCATTTGTTTTCTTCCTTTCAACATCTTTTCCCCCTTTTCATCTTTAATTTCCCACCATTATTTCACTTCACATTTTTCCTTGCAGCTAACTTCTCTTTCTCTCTCCACTTTACTCCTTTTATTCAATTAATAAGCAAATCCATATTTATCAAAATATACATATCACATATTCATTATCTTATTTTCCACTTCCAACTTAATCCGAATATTATTGTTAATAGAAATTTCCGATCTAATTTAATTCACCAATTCCTTTTTCTTAATAAATTGAATTTCCCTTAAAAAATTTCCAATTCTACTAATTTGACTAATTGACCAAAATTTCGGACGTGGTCGCTGCGCAACAATTCAAGTCAACTTTTCAATGTTATGATCGATTTTAACGTGAAAGATTTACACGTGGAATTTGCTTAAGAAAATTTTCACGGGTTTCACAAGACGGAAGGCCAAGAGATGTAACCCTTCGACGTCCAACAACTCTTCAACTTCCAGACGCTACGAAACTCTTGATCGTCCAACAACTCTTCGACTTCCAAACGTTACAAAACTCTTCATCATCGAATAAATCTATCGGTCCTCTTTGTACAAGATTTCCTTCCACAAGAGAGCCCCAAGGTTTCTCTCACACTGCTCCCTCGGAAACGAAACTCTCACAATTTCACTCATTTCCAAAACACAGAAGCATTTGAATCACACGGACTTACCACCTAAACTCCAGAAGCACAGGTGCACACCAAGTCTTAGTAGCCCTCAGAAACTTCAGACTCATCATTCATACAAAACACCAGAAACAAAACATCTTCTAAAGTTTTGGCAGAGCTTTCGCATGTTTTCTCCTCCCCAACTCTCAACCTTTGCTCCTCTATTTATAAACCATTGACCGTGTGAAGATGGAAGGCCACAAGACACATCCATTAACATCCAGACGTTTTGAAAATCAATCGTTTGATCTCCAAACTTTGATTACCATTAACAGACGCTAGTCATCAATGGCTATACACCAACGTCTTTCCAACAGCCATCCAAAGATGAAGAGGTGACAATATTAATGTTACATGCATCAATGAAGCGTCGACGTTGAAGACTCTCCAATTCCAGCGACGTTTTTCATCTCCAGATGACGTTTAAAATTTGGCGGCAGATTATTTTTATTAAGGACGATCGACCACTCATTTGTTAATCGCCCGCAAATTCTGTCTTTGGCAACTCTGTTCTATTGCGCTGGTCGACTAAATCATGGCAATCGTCCTCTTAATCGACCGCAGTTTCCAAACTTGAACGCAACATGTAATTCTTCTCCAAACCATGCACGTACACGTTCTTTCTTATACATAAAACACACGGCATTTATATATGTATATTTATAAATTGTGACCATAATCTACGATCATAATTATAATTTCAATATCTTCAATACCACTTCATCTTCTCCAAACGCTTATGCACCAAAACCAAATATAGATTTATAAACTTTTACATCTTCTAATAATTTATATTATATGTTTTATCATTCTTCCTTCACACTATTCTCCGTTTAATCCAATATATCTTCAAAATAATATAAACTCTATACTTTTAACCATATTGTATCCAAGTGCATTTTTTCTAACTAATTCACTGACTGCCAATCACTCAATCGGTCATGATGTCATCTTATCTAAATCCAAGTGTCATCACCTATTCTTCAATAACCCTAATCTTTTCCTTAAACTAATTATGAACATAACGGGTATCATAATTCACTTATTCGAATACGTTTCTCTCTACCAATATCTTCAAATCAACAACCCAAAATCATCACATGAGCCTTGTGCTTAGCTCAACGAAAATTTGGGATATTACAAACATGTTTGTCGGATCCTACAAAATAGAACCAAAGATCGGTTCTGGGATGTTGAAAATCGATTCGAACCAAATTGAATTGATCAGTTTCAGTTTGGTTCACCGGTTCCGATTTGGTTTTGAACACCCCTTGTTTTAGTGGTACAGAGGTATCGTATCTTGATTCTTTATTCCATTTCCTCTTTACTTCATGTTCCTAATATTTTTGGCTTAACCGTTTTTGAAACTAAGTTTTCTTTCACTAGTTTTCTCACTCACTTCACTAGATTTCCTTCTCTCTCTTCAAAATATTCATCTCTTAAGCCTTTTTACGCACAATTAGCTCAAGTAGAACCATGCCATAGGGATACACATCGGATTGTTGGGTCAAAATTCATTTCTCGTTGACGATAGCTCTGGTGAATCATACTTGTAATTTCTCTTGTAATGACAAACAATGCCTCGTGACCTTAATTTTATTTGCGAATGTAGAACATAAAATCTATGTTATGGACACGAGGAGGAGTTATTAGGTGAAGCCAATTCATTGTAGCTACCTTGATTTCTTTCATTTGACAGTTTGTCCTCAATGAAGCAGAGGTGCCTAATAATCTCTCCAAGTCGCAAGTTTTGGATTTGAATAAGTGGGAAAGGTCTTTACAAACATAGTTTTATTCCTAGTATCCATAGCCAACAAATCTTATAATGCTTTTGCTTTAACGCGCGAACTATTTTTTCCTGTTTACTGTCATTGCATCTAAATTATCAACATTATTGTGATGCAGACAACCACTTTAGAACTTGTTGATGTTGTTGTTTATAGTCAAGCTTTTCTCGGGATGTCTCTTGTATTGCTAGCGAGAAAAATGGAGAGAGACCTAGTGAAATGAGGGCACGAGATCTTTTGAGGTATGCCACAGCAACCCCTTCACTTATAACAAAAATTAAGAAATCAATATATTTAAGGTCATAATCTTTTATTTTTTGAACATGCTGCTCAATTCTATTTCTGGCATACCAACACTACAGATATTAGAAAGAAGATAGTTTATCGTAAATTAAATGTTAGCCAAATCTGACTAATCTACTAAATGCAAAAGGAAGAAAAAAAAGAATATATATATATATATTAAGAGGTAGAGAGTGAGATTTCAGGTAAGAACTATTATCCTCGTAAGTGGATGACTAAAAATTTCATAAATAATTCAATGCAACATAAAATAAAATTTGATTTTCAGATATCACATAAATCTAAATCCTACCAAATTCAAGTGCAAACATAATGTATTGTGGATACACATCTTGTATGTTGAACACTGTAAAAAAACAATAATTCCATGGCCAATTAAAATCATAGAAGTTTTATAATTCTTTTACCTTGAAAACATAAAATACTTCCCAAAAATCACCGAGAGAAAAGACTGAGAAAATTGAAAGAATACCCTAAAAAACCAAGACCCATTTACTCCATTTTTGGTTAATTCATTCGGCATTTGTCTTGTAAAGAAGCGAAGAGGTGAGATAGTAAAAGAGAGCGAGAGATCTAAATAGTACTAAGAGAATACGCAATTGGGTTTTCATTTTGAATAGAACCTTTTTCATTTCCCTCCTAACAAGACCTAGTCTGACGCCGTTAATCAACTATCATTAATCACTATTATGATTGTTTATGTGTGGCATGAGGGGTATGGATGCAAAGTAAGAGTACAATAAATATTAATTATGTTATTACTTTAAAATATTTTTATTTATTCTTAATTTTTTGTGTTTTCTATTTTTGTTTTATATTGCATTGGATCAGTTATGCAATTTAGTCATCCGTTTAAGTAGGATAATAGTTTTTAACTGAAAAATCTCTCTATATATGAGTGTTTTTTATTTTTTAAGTTTGAAGAGATATATTTTTATTTTTGCATTTGGTCGACTGATTGTTGGTGGTTAATACTGAATTTGTGATAAACTATCTTCTTTCCAAAATCTATAGTGTTGGTATGTTGGAATATAATTGTGTAACATGTTCAAAGAATATAAGATCACAATTTTGAATATATTGATTTTCTAATTTTTGTTATAGATGAAGGGATTGCAGTGGCAAGTTATGGCAAAGATTGTTGCACTTGGTTCTTTTCCT
>CM039470.1:20191252-20208002 GCA_022433065.1 Begonia loranthoides | reverse complement strand
ATAGATGTTGAAGGAAAAGAACCAAGTGCAACAATCTTTGCCATAACTTACCACTTTAATCCCTTCATCTATAACAAAAATTAGAAAATCAATATATTCAAAATTGTGATCTTATATTCTTTGAACATGTTACTCAATTATATTCCAACATACCAACACTATATATTTTGGAAAGAAGACAGTTTATCACAAATTCAATGTTAACCACCAACAATCAGTCGACCAAACGCAAAAAGAAAAATATATCTCTTCAAACTTAAAAAATAAAAAACACTCATATCTGGAGAGATTTTTCAGTTAAAAACTATTATCCTACGTAAACGGATGACTAAAAATTGCATAACTGATCCAATGCAACATAAAACAAAAATAGAAAACACAAAAAATTAAGAATAAATAAAAATATTTTAAAGTAATAACATAATTAATATTTATTGTACTCTCACTTTGCATCCATACCCCTCATGCCACACATGAACAATCATAACAGTGATTAACGATAGTTGATTAACGGAGTCAGACTAGGTCTTGTTAGGAGGAAAATGAAAAAGGTTCTATTCAAAATGAAAACCCAATTGCGTATTCTCTCAGTACTATTCAGATCTCTCGCTCTCTTTTACTATCTCACCTCTTCGCTTCTTTGCAAGACAAATGCCGGATGAATCAACCAAAAATGGAGTAAATGGGTCTTGGTTTTTTAGGGTATTCTTTCAATTTTCTTAGTCCTTTCTCTCGGTGATTTTTGGGAAGTATTTTATGTTTTCAAGGTAAAAGAATTAAAACTTCTAAATTGGCCGTGGAATTATTGTTTTTTTTTACAATGTTCAACATACAAGATGTTATCCGTAATACATTATGTTTGCACTTGAATTGGGTAGGATTTAGATTTATGTAATATCTGAAAATCGATTTTTGTTTTATGTTGCATTGAATTAGTTATGAAATTTTTAGTCATCCACTTACGAGGATAATAGTTCTAACCTGAAATCTCTCTCTACCTCTTAATACATATATATATATATATAATTTTTGAAGTATGAATAAATGTATTCCTTCTTTTCTTCCATTTGCATTTATTTAGTAGATTAGTCAGACGTGGCAAACATTTAATTTGCAATAAACTATCTTCTTTCATTAATAACTGTAGTGTTGGTATACCGGAAATAGAATTGAGCAGCATGTTCAAAAAATAAAAGATTATGACTTTAAATATATTGATTTCTTAATTTTTTTTATAAGTGAAGGGGTTGCTATGGCATACCTCAAAAGATTTCGTGCCCTCATTTCACTAGGTCTCTCTCAATTTTTTTCGCCAGAAATACAAGAGACATCCCGAGAAAAGCTTGACTATAAACAACAGCATCAGCAAGTTCTAAACTGGCTGTCCGCATCACAATAATGTTGATAATTTAGATGCAATGACAGTAAATAGGACAAAATAGTTCTCGCGTTAAAGCAAAAGCATTATAAGATTTGTTGGCTATGGATACGAGGAATAAAACTATGTTTGTAAAGACCTTTCCCACTTATTCAAATCCAGAACTTGCGACTTGGAGAGATTATTAGGCACCTCCGCTTCATTGAGGACAAACTCTCAAATGAAAGAAATCGAGGTAGTCACAATGAATTGGCTTCACCTAATAACTCCTTCTCGTGTGCATAACATAGATTTTATGTTCTACATTCGCAAATAAAATTAAGGTCAAGACGCATTGTTTGTCATTACAAGAGAAATTACAAGTATGATTCACCAGAGCTATCATCATCGGGAAATAAATTTTGACCCAAAAATCCAACGTGTATCCCTCTGGCATGGTTCTACTTGAGCTAATTGTGCGTAAAAAGGCTTAAGGTGATGAATATTTTGAAGAGAGAGAAGGAAATCTAGTGAAGTGAGTGAGAAAACTAGTGAGAGAAAACTTAGTTTCAAAAACGGTTCAACCAAAAATATTAGGAACAGAAAGTAAAGAGGAAATGGAATAAAGAATCAAGAGACGGTACCTATGTACCACATAAACAAGGGGTGTTCAAAACGAAATCGGAACCGGTGAACCAAACTGAAATTGATCAATTCAATTTGGTTCGAATCGATTTTGCCAGAACCGATCTTCGGTTCTATTTTGTAGGAACCGACAAACGTGTTTGTAATATCCCAAATTTTTGT
The DNA here is from genome assembly GCA_022433065.1 of Begonia loranthoides. NCBI lineage: Eukaryota > Viridiplantae > Streptophyta > Magnoliopsida > Cucurbitales > Begoniaceae > Begonia > Begonia loranthoides. The sequence continues at coordinate 20,205,838 of CM039470.1, read as the reverse complement.
TGAACTAAGCACAAGGCTTATGTGATGATTTTGGGTTGTTAATTTGAAGATATTGGTAGAGAGAAACATATTCGGAATAAGTGAATTATGATACCTGTTATGTTCATAATTAGGGTGATGACACTTGGATTTAGATAAGATGACATCATGACCGATTGAGTGATTGGCAGTCAGTAAATTAGTAAAAAAAAAATGTACTTGGATATAATAAGGTTAAAAGTATAGGGTTTATATTATTTTGAAGATATATTGGATTAAACGGAGAATAGTGTAAAAGAAGAATTGTGAAACATATAATATAAATTATTAGAAGATGTAAATGTTTATAAATCTATATTTGGTTTTGGTGCATAAGCGTTTGGAGAAGACGAAGTGGTATGAAAGATATTGTAATTATAATTATGACCTTAGATTATGGTTACAATTTATAAATATATACATATAAATGCGGTGTGTTTTATGTATAAGAAGTAACGAGTACGTGCATGGTCTGGAGAAGAATTACTTGTTGCGTTCAAGTTTGGAAACTGCAGTTGATTAAGGAGGACGATCGCCATGATTTAATCAACCAGTGCAATCGACCAGAGTCGCCAAAGATAGAATTTGCGAGCTATTGACAAATGAGTGGTTGATTGTCCTTAATAAAAATAATCTGCCGCCAATGTTAAACGTCGTCTGGAGATGAAAAACGTCACTGGAACTAAAGAGTCTTCAACGTTGACGCTTCATTGATGCATGGAACATTAATATTGTCACCTCTTCATCTTCGGATGGCTGCTGGAAGGACGATGGTGTATAGCCATTGATGACTAGCGTCTGTTAATGGTAATCAAAGTGTGGAGATCAAACGATTGATTTTCAAAATGTTTGGATGTTAATGGATGTGTTTGTGGCCTTCCATCTTCACACGGTCAATGGTTTATAAATAGAGGAGCAAAGGTCGAGAGTTGGGGAGGAGAAAAACATGCGAAGGCTCTGCCAAAATTGTTTCTGGTGTTTTGTATGAATGAGAGAGAAGGAAGTCGCGTGGGTTGAAGATGAGTCAGAAGTTTGTGAGGGCTGCTACTAAGACTTGGTGTGCACCTGTGCTTCTGGAGTTTAGGTTGTGAGGTAAGTCCATGTGATTCAAATGCTTCTGTGATTTGGAAATGAGTGAAATTGTGAGAGTTTCGTTTCTGAGGAAGCAGTGTGAGAGAAACCTTGGGGCTCTCTTGCGGAAGGAAATCTTGGACAAAGAGGACCGATAGAGTTTATTGGATGATGAAGAGTTTCGTAACGTTTGGAAGTCGAAGAGTTGTTGGACGATTAACAGTTTTGTAGCGTCTGGAAGTTGAAGAGTTGTTGGATGTCGAAGGGTTACATCTCTTGGCCTTCCGTCTTGTGAAACCCGTGAAAATTTTGTTAAGCAAATTCCACATGTAAATCTTTCACGTTAAAATTGATCATAACGTTGAAAAGTTGACTTGAATTGTTACGTAGCGACCACGTCCGAAATTTTGGTCAATTAGTCAAATTAGTAGAATCAGAAATTTTTTAAGGGAAATTCAATTTATTAAGAAAAAGGAATTGGTGAATTAAATTAGATCAGAAATTTCTATTAACAATAATATTTGGATTAAGTTGGAAGTGGAAAATAAGATAATGAATATGTGATATGTATATTTTGATAAATATGGATTTGCTTATTAATTGAATAAAAGGAGTAAAGTGGAGAGAGAGAGAAGTTAGCTGCAAGGAAAAATGTGAAGTGAAATAATGGTAGGAAATTAAAGATGAAAAGGGGGAAAAGATGTTGAAAGGAAGTAAACAAATGAGGTAAAGTAAAATTGAAAATATGAAAAAGGATAAGGGAAAGGTGAAGGTGGCGCGGTAGAACTTAAAAGAAAGCGTAATAGAAGAAATAAACAAGGAAAAGAATTTGGAAATAATAAAAGATATAGAAAGGAAAAGAGGTAGGGTTTTCGAAGGAAAAAGAAATGGGGGAACCTATTTCTCTCCATTCTTCTCTGCATTCGGCAGAAGAGAGCTGTGCCGAGAGACAAATCGTGAACAGCGACGTAGCGACGAGGAGAGTGACGGCCGAGAGCAAGCAACGATGAGTGGCTTCGTCTGGTTCGTCTGCACGAGGAAAGGGTTCTATCCGAGTATTCCCGAGCTGCGATCGAGTGAGGCCGAGTTTATTCCGGTGAGGCAGAACGATCTGGATGACAAAAGATTTAACCAAGGAGCTCCGTTTCACTGTCTCTCAAATTTCAGTAAGTAATGCTGAACTCCTTTGATTTCGGTGATGGGTTCCCGATTTTGATTTACTGGATTCCTTTTGTATTTTGGTTGTTAACTATTCTGCTTTGGAGGAGAAAAATGCCGACGATATACTCCATTTTTGCTACGGTTTTAACATATAAATTTGGATCCCTGTTTTGATAATGTTAGTCGTAGATCCATAAATATTCTGTTGGATGGAAAATGTCAATAATGTGCCATGTTTTGTTACGACTTTGTTGGATCTCTCGACTACGATGAGTTTTGGTTATATTTTTTGTTCCAAATTATTAATGTAGTGGAACTTAAGATTTAAAACCGAGGATGAATTGTTGTTAAAAGGTTGAGGTTGGTTTTGTTTGATTTCAGTTGGGTATTCCGTTGAATGGGATTTCTTTCCGTTTTCCATTTTGTTACTGTTGATAGACATTGTGAAGGATGATTCTCTGTTCACTTGGGTTTGTTTCCTATCTCGGCCTACAATGGGTTCCATGATGGTTGTTTTCTGTTCTGTTTGGATGATGGATTTGTGATGTTGTAGTTATACCTGTTGTTCTGTGGATAGCCATCCTGCATAGGTTGTGTTATTTCGTTTAAGCTACTGTTTAAATGTGGGAGATGTGGATATGTTGACAAATGTTAGAGGATGTTGAGGACCTGTTCAATTAGTGGGTTAGAGTTACATTAAGAATGATGAAATTGTTGTGGGTTCTTTCTTAGTGCAGTATGTAGAAACTGTTATGAGGATTATGTTCCCCCTGAGTCGTTCTAATTTGTGAACCGTGGTGGTAATAATGAGTGGAGTGTTGATAGACGTTAAGCTTGACCTCGGTATAGGATCTTTCAATTATTCCTCGAGATATATTTATGAAATTTCTCCATGTTTAATATGTTGTAGACTTAGACGAGTTTGAGGACGCCGAGCAGGCACCTGCGGTTGCTGTTCCTTTTGATACGAGGAGAGACCGCCGTCAAGGTAGGGGTTTTATACCTACTTGCTTTGCATATCCCATACCATCATTTTTTAAAAACTAATATTTTGTGGATGACCACATATGCATAAAAACCGACGAGGACTATTTGACAGCGCGTCTGATTTTATTATATCTATGTATGCGAGTTTTACACGTTTAAATTCCATGCATAGTTTTCTTGGTATGTGATATCTGTTTTGGGGAAATGAATCCTCTTGACACTCTGGGTGATCTCGGTATCAGAGTATCAAGAGGCAACTCCGGTACATCTCCTGCTACGTAGAGACGAATGTTTGTATGCAATATCTGATAAAAATTGGATTGGTAAGGTGATGAGAGAACCACAGATATATTAAATCCGAGACCCTTCAATAATGCGGAAACTAGAATTAGGAACGTCCTTGAAACAAGTATAGGAGCTTGACCCGTTATCTATAAAGAGATAAGAACCAAAGCTCTCAAATTTAGGAACTTGATCCTAACCAAACTTGTTGATTAGAACCGAAGTTATCAAGTTGATCTTTCAAGTTGAAGCTTGAAAAAGATCGAGTTCTTCACAAAGAACCAAAGAGAAAATTCTCCCAAAAACACTCAAATTCGTGTATATTAATTCTCCCTAAAAAGGTACAAGCTTGTGTTTAAATAAGCTACAAACATACCTAAATAAATTAGGTAATATCCATAAAATAATAGAAAACAATCTTAAACCTATAATATTCCGAATCCTAATGATTTGGAAACTTAAAGTTAAAAAAAACAACTTTGGAAACTTAATAAATTAAATTAGAAACAAATAGGAAACTTGGAAGTGAAAGTTGACTGCCTAAATTGGAGCTGAATCTTGGCAGATTTCGAGATACTATTTGAATGACCAAATGTCCTCCAAATCTTACGATCATGGTGTCTTTGGAAAGCTTAAGATGTGTACTTTAATTCGTATGAAGACCATGTCTCCATTTAAAATATCTACCAAGCCCAAATCGTCATCTCTATTTTGGTGCGCAGAAAACCAAGGCCCAATTTTAACATTTATGACTTTTGCCTTTCTAGTTGGGCCATTTAGAATAATGACTCCCTTCATTCTTGATCTTGTCATTGGACCTCCTATGCCTTGCAATGGATCATTGTCTTTAGTAATGAATTGGCTCTTCATGGGTCCTTGGATCACATCATAAGGTGATGACGATTCCTTGGATTCGAATCCCTAAGCCCTAGCCAGGGTGTACTTTTATTCAAGTTTGTCAGCGCTGAGCTTGGCTCGTCAGCAAACTTGGCACTAAGTTTGTCAGCAATGAGTTTTTCGGCACTGAGCTTGGCTCATCGGTAAACTCACGGGGTCATTTGAGTTGTGTCGGCTCTGAGCTTTGCTCATCGGCAGGACTTGGGTTTATCTCAATACGAGTTTGTCGATGTCGATGCTGAGCATGGCTCACGGGGGCCCAGAATTATGTCCATATTAAGTTTCTACTTGGGGAAAAATATAGTCTAAGGGGTGAGTGAGTAGCTCAGTAGGAAACTTATACTCACCGCTAAGTGCGTGAGAAAATTTGTTTTTCCTTTTCTTTATCAAAACTTTGATTCGTTTTAGGGGCTATGCATTTTTATCAAAAAATTTTCAAAATCGTTTACATTCTTTTTAATGAAAACCAGCCTCGAAGGGCCCCGACCAGATATCGTAGAAACACCGCTGTATACATAGATTACTATACTCAAAATTACTCTCATCAGTTTCACATTGAAAATCATCACCCGTGAAAAAGGAGGTCACTCATGGACTCCTCAGGTCAATCGTATAGAGTAAAGCAAAGATGGTCAGTAGACATGGCTCGTCACCTTGGGTTTTGCCGACGAGCCAAAGCTCAGCGCCAACCCAACCGGTATCGTCACCCAAGTCTTGCTGACGAGCCAAAGCTCAGCGCCGACACAACTCAAATCACGTCCCGAGTTTGCCGATGAGCCAAAGCTCAACACCGACATACTCGGATGGAGATAAACGCTAGTCCTGCCGACGAGCCAAAGCTCAGCGCCGACACAACTCGAATCTCCTCTCGAGTTTGCTAACGAGCCATAGCTCAGCGCTAACAAACTCGTATTGAGATAAACCCTAGTCCTGCCGACAAGCCAAAGCTCAGCGCCGATAAACTCAATCTCAAGTTTGCTGACGAGCATATCTCAACGCCGACAAACTTGAATAAAAGTACACCCTAGCCAGGTTTAGGGATTCGAACCCAATGAAGCGTCATCACTTTCTCAATCCAAAATTTATCAGATGTTGCGTACAAACATTCATCTCCACGTAACAAGAGACGTACCGTGGATGCCTCTTGATACTCTGATACTGAGACCGTTAGAGTGTCAAGAGGATTCGTCGCCTTAAAACAGATATCACATACCATAAGAACTATGCATGGAATTTAAACGTGTAAAACTCGCGTACATAGATATAATAAAATCAGACATGCTGTCGAACAGTCCCTGTCAATTTTTATTCATATGTGGTAATCCACAAAATATTAGGTTTTTATTAAAAAAAAATGATGGTATGGGATATGCAAAGCAAGTAGGTAAAAACCCCTATCTAGTTGACGGTCCTTCCTCGTATACGAAGGAAGAGTTACCTCAGGCACCGGCTCGAAATCCTCAAAGTCGTCTAAGCCTACTACATGTTAAACCCTGGAATTTATAGATAAATCTCGAAGAATGATCGAAAGATCCTATACCGTATCTAAGCATAACGTTTATCTTTAAACAACACCAAATAGTGATATACTCATCTATTGGTCATCAACAATGTGCAATATTTAAACCGATAGTAAAACAAATCGCAGCATGAATAACACAACATGACAAAGCCTAAATCTAACATAGCAACATTTTCCCATTTTTGACATAGCATAAAATCCCCAACAACATTCATTACACAGTAACCAATATATTGAGAGCAGAACAAAGCAGAGCAGAAACTAACAAAATCTAAGCAAGAACCAATTATTAAACAAAACCCGAATGGTCCCATTACTCTAGCTGTGTAACACATCAATTTAGAGATAATAGCCAAAACTCTAGCCCTTTGTAACGACCAAATTTTCGTAAATCCTTTAAGACGCATGAAAATTTAAAATTTTGCTAAGACTATTGAAATCTCTTTTAAAACAAATCAGAGTGCGACGCAAAATTGGACCGCTACTGACCTTTCGTTAAACTCATGTTGAAAATCCAATTAATAAAATGCGGAAGCGTCATAAAAATCATTTGTTTAAAGCATTGCGGAAGCGTAAATAATTTAAAGAAGAAACTAAACAATTGAATACACTTTAATAAAGCTTAATGTAATTACAACCGTTTCTTATTTTACTCTTCTAGCCTGGCCAGCCCTAATCTCGCTCGTGCAAATCCTTCACCTCTGCTTGATTATTTGTTTGCCGTTCCTCGTATATGAACCTATTATTATTTGTTCGTCGTTGTACCTACACCATAAATAATACGTGAGCCTAATGACCTAGTACGGAAAAAGGTTTAATGCAATGTGATATGCCTCTCTTTAGTCCTTTTTGGAATGGGGGCCACCCAAATCAATCCTTTCATTACGTCATTCGTTCGTTCTTTACTTTTCTTTCATTCGTTCGTTCATTACTCATACATCGAGCGGAAGATTGGAGGATTTCCTCTGTGAAGGTATAGTGATCGTAACCTTTTACTTGCAACTAGAACTCCAGTACCCGACAAGGGAGGGGCTTTGGCTAGTTATAGACTAGACCCGCTACCCATCCGCCCTCCAACTCCCAATTTCCTTCATTTCTTTTAACATTTTACCTCACTTAATGCATGCATGAGTACCACCCCAATGACACCCCCTATTAGTTTCTATTAACATGATGCATGATTCTTTATAACATAACATTCATAATAATTAAAGTGCGCATTGAAATAAAAGCAGCTGTAATAGAAAGCGCATATAAAAGAAAGTAAAGCATATAATGGGAACGAACTGTGCACAACAGAAAACAAGTACAATATTAAATTGAAATAACGAATGAACAATAAATTCATATTTCTCCTCATTCACACATTCATCACACTTAAACCTTAAACATTCATCACCACAGTCAAGTAAGGCATTCAAAGCAAAGAAACCAATTAACAGTAAAGAAATCTATATTACTAACAGAAAATAACAACCAACAAGGGAATCAACAAAGGAAATAGCAACACCAAGGCATCCAAGGAAATACTATAGCAGGGAAATCGATAGAGGAAATAGCCACAACAATTCATTCTAGGGATTATCACCTAAAAAACCAACTAATCAACAACTAGCATTAGCAATTCAGGGACAGTAACATACACTCACGCACTCGCAGTGTAGGGCCTCCAAATGGCTAAGACACCCCCAAATTCCTTACCTAATGAAGACACAATACAGGGACAGCCCACCCCAGCCTTCACGGCAGCTCCAACACACAGGAGCTCCAAACTTCACTTACACTCATAGCACACCTTCAACCTCACTCACGTAGCACACTCAACCCACTCTAACTAACCGACACTTCACTCAACTCACACACTCTCACAGGTCGAGCTCTCACACAAGGGAAGAGAGATCACGCAGGGAAGGGAAACGTTGGACTCCCAAAATGGCAGAGAAGAAGAGGTTATTACATGGAGGGGGATGGAACAACATACACGTAGGGGACAGAGGGGAGGTCAGTTGGGCAGGGCTAGTCGGCTCCGTGTGGCGGGGGGGGGGGGGGGGGGGGATTCTGTGTCGGGTTTGCGTCCTTCCATTGGCTAAGCATCAATTTCCTCTAATTTTAAATCATTTCTGTTACAGATTTGGGTTGATTCGGACAAGTGCAGACGCTCTAATCTTGTCCGCAAGAGGAAAATCACTAAGGCCAAATGGTTTTCACAGACAAAGAATGACGTCCCCATCCTCATCCGTACCGTCTGCAAATGACATTCAGACGTGTTTTGGTGTCCGCACAATCCGCAGGCATCCAAAGGTGTCCTAAAATCGGACAGAGGCAAATCAGACGAGATTTCTACACGTCCGTACTCGTCTGGGCTCGTCCGAAAGTCTGAGATACAGTGCAGTCAAGACGAAAGGATCACGTCCTGAGTCGTCCCAACCCATTCTTTGTGTGTGAAATGCATTTGTAGACGATACAACTCGTCTCCAGGCGTTCGGAAACGGCCTGGACAGCTATTCTCACATTTTTCTCACATAACCTCTATTGCATAATATTCTCCCCATAATTACATGTCATAAAATAACACGTGAAAATACACAATGTAATATCCCAACACTCCATAACACTTGATTACATCACGTATACGGGAAAAATGTTAACAGAAATACCCTTAGACTTAATGCTCTAGAACGTCATTGGTAATACCCCGATAATTGTCCAACTTAAAAAATCGGGGTGTTACATACTCCCCCTCTTAAAATAAATTTCATCCTTGAAATTTTCCCCACTTAATTCTCTCGCTACGCATCAAATCTCTTCTTAGCTACCCCATTTGATGACGTAGTTCCCTCTAACGGTCCTAACACTTGATTTATCTAGATTGTCTACTCTCTTCTTGCTCATAACTATCCGCTTAGCTTTTTCAAATCGAGTCTCTTGTACCAAAAAGTCGCTTAAGCCCTCACATTCACTTACCACCATGCTTCCACTATGCAACTCTGCTTACATTGATCCCAAAGAAAGAATGCCTTACCCAGAGCCATTCTTCAACACCAAGAGCAAAATGACAACTCTCTTATGGCCAAATATCGCTTAAGTTTAGTGAACGTTTCGTCGTAGCCGTTCAACCCTTAAGTCCACAGCATCTCTCTTCAAAATTTGACGTTCCACATCAAATTTTCCCACTTAATTCCAAGTGATTCTACACCATGGGAGAGTCTCCTCGATTTTTACACCACCAAAAGACTCACAACTTGACAATGACTCACCTTTCCTATTCGGATCTATGCCTTGGATTCTCTTCACTCCGTGACTTAAGACTGAACGCTTACCCTTTCGTCTCTCACTCACGACTTGGTATACTCGAATGTACTCTCCAGCATCGAATCCACCCATTCAAGCTTTCCCTAGTTATAAACTACACCACTCTATGGCTGAGTTGGATGCGTTCTGTTTGGGTTCTCTTTTTATATTTTTACTCGTTTCCGATTGGGTTCAGGTTTTTGTTCCCATATCTGTTTTCGTTTCTGTCTCCGTTCCCATCTCCGTTCCCGTTCCCATTTCTGTTTCCGTATCCATTTCTAGAATTTTCAGTTCTAGAAACTTCTTCTCCGTTTACGTTTCCATTTCTGTTTCCATTCCCGTTTCCATTTCCGTTCCTATATCCGTTCCAATTTTCGTTTCCGTTGTTGTTCCCGCTTTTGCTCCCTTCTTTGTTTCTGTACTCGTTCTAGGAGAAGCTCAACTGATTGAATCCGCTTTTGCTGTACAGTTGTGCAGTCACATTCTTGGTTACCTTGATTGGTTTCGAATCGAGATGGAGAACATATTCCAAGTTCGACATAATTTCCACCATCCATTTGACTTAATCCAAGTCGGACGGACATGGAGTACCTCACGTCGGAAACCGCCGTCAAGTCCAAGTTGGTCATACAACCAAACTAAACCTTGTATCTCTCGTCCTTATGAAAATTCTAACCTAGTGCATTCTTAGTCAACTGCCCTTCAACACCCTTCTCGTCCTTAAAGAAATTCTAACCCACGTAGGTAGCTTCACCCAAAATCCAACAGGTTCCTCCTTCAATTTCTTTCCCTAAAAGTCCAACTTTATTCACTAAATCCCTTTTTCTACGTCGGCTTTGTCCTAGATGTTCTTCCCTTCATCTTCCCTAGACTAATCTACCCTTTGTCTACTTCGTTGTAACCTAGGTGTTCACTTTCAACTACCTAGTTGGTCTTTATGCTTGCTATTTAGGCAGCCTCATTCTACAACCTAGTCTGTCTATCCCATCATACATAGGTGATTTCGGTTAGCTATCTAGTCGATCTAACTTCACTTGGGATTTTCTTTTCACTTATTTTCCAAAAATTTGGGTAGAGTCTTCCCGGTTTCTATTCTCCACCAAAGCTATAAATCCTGCATAAACTTCCACACAGTTCCAGAATATTTACTTATATCATCCAAACTCCAAATCCAAAATCTTAATTCAAAAAATACCATCATTCATCCATTGACAATGTTTCGAATCCCAAAAGTTAAGTCATATCGTCCACAAAATATTAGGTACACCTGCCAATATACTATTTCCAAAAGCATGAGGGTATCAATCCAACTACAAAATACCTAACCGCCACTAAGTTTGCTTGCTAGAATTCCCCGTAATGCAAGTTGAAGAACTCTTTCCTCTTATCAACAGCACGATTGGGGCATAGACGGGCATCATGTCCAGTCCTCTTGCATCAGTAGCATTGTCCCGATCCCGCCAAGCAAGGACCGGAATGAATTTTGGCACACCACTTGCACAACTCCTTCCTACCCTCGGTCTCCTTGGTAGTGGCGTCCAACCAGAGGCATTTCCTATCTTCATGAACTTGGTTATTATCAAGTGGTATTAGTTGTTGAGATGAGTGGTAGTATAAAGTTGGAATTATTATTGGTCGTTGCATCTAAATGAGTAATGAGTTTTATTATATGGAATTTTTGAGAAGGTAATTATTGAATTGAGGATTATCGTTGTTCTATCAAGTGATTGTTGGAAAACAAGGTTTTTGATAGTTTGGACATAATAGAAAAATATCCATTATGGAAGTATGAGTGTGTTAGTTAATGTTAGAGGATTTTACTGGAAATTAATTATTAATAGCAATATGTTGATTATGATTAGGTTTCTTTGTGAAGAATCTGAAAGTATAAAACCCTTAAAGGTAAGGACTTCAAGTACATGGTACTGCATGTTTTTTGTCCGAAAGGGCCTATATCACTGGAATTAGGGGGTGTTTTACTCTTTGTGTTATTGATTGTTTTGAATTACATGTCTATAGATTAAGTTCAGTTCCTTAGATAGGACAGATCAAGTTTTAAGGATACGATCAAGGAACACATTAGATAGGATTGTATGTACACGACAACATTAAGGCTAAGAATCCTATAGTACACGAAAAAGGAATATATGTAAACAGTTGTGGTCCGGTTTGTTATACCCGACACAGAAATCAAGATAAGTAAATAAATGTGGACTGGTTTGTTACGCTCGGCACAGATGTTTGTATGGTCTGGTTTGATACGCCTGACATATAAACAGTAAAAGACAGAATATGACTGTGGTCCGGTTTGTTACGCTAGGCACAGATGTTTATATGGTCCGGTTTGTTACGCTTGACACAGATGTTTATATGGTCCGGTTTGATACGCCCAGCATATAATCAGTAAAAGACAGAAAATGTCTGTAGTCTAGTTTGTTACGCCCGAGACAGATGTTTGTATGGTGTGGTTTGACACACTTGACATATAAATAGTAAACAGATGTTTGTATGGTCTGGTTTGATACGCCCGACATATAAATAGTAAAAGACAGAAATAGTAAACGGATGTTTATATGGTCTAGTTTGAAACGCCTAACATATAAGCAAATGAAATAATGATAAAAGACATGAACAGTAAAAGAGAAACGAAACAGAAAGCCTTAAGTAATGCTACAGAAATTGTATGTGAAATTTATATTTTATGTTTATATCACGTAATGAGCGTTAGACTCATAGTTATGTCTCGTTGATGTAGGTAAGGAGCAGATGAATGGATAAAGTTGTTAAAGAATGTAGTTGATAGAGTATTGATGTGTGGACGTTTGTGCTTTTGGCGACATTGACATGTGGTTATGGCTCACGAAGATGAAATAAATAAATGTTTTAAAAAGCTTTTAGTGTTTTATGATTTCAAATAAATTTTTAAGTGAATGTGTTTATTTAAACAATGGATTTGCAGTATTAAATTTTAAAAGACTTATGTTGTATGTTTTATAAGATTAAGACTTTCGTTGTTTATTACTCTGATGTTTTATTACGCAATGGTTTTAAAGAAAAGAAAAATTTTTATACGGAAAAGGTTTCGGGATGTTACAAGTTTGATAAAATTTTATACCTGAATTGGGGGTTTACATTTTAATTGTTGAGTCTATCTTGTGTTCAGGAAACTTTGGGATTAGTCTCTATTTTGATACTCTATTGGTTGAGTTCGTTCTATACCCTGGTTACAGTTGGATGAATTCATAGATGAATAAGGTTGTCTATGATCGAGAGGTTTAGGTTAATTTTGGTTTTGGTAAATACTGTTGGGAGATTGTGGAAGCCTTGTCATGTTATTGAGTGATAAGGTTGGAGATGCTGTTGACATTCCTAGATTTGGTTTCCGGATTGAGACTCGTAGTTATCCCAGAAACCGTTTTTAATTCTCGTTTTGTTTAAGACTTGTCTGATATCTCTCTTATGTTTGTGGGATGTTGACACCAACCTTATTGTAGGTTCTGGAGGTGTCATATGTTTGACCTTTTTGCTTACTATTTTGTGGACTACCACACTTGAAAACCCGATGGGGGGACTGTTTGACAACACGTCAGTTTTTATTATTAGTATGTTTTCTCATGTTTATATTTCCGTACATAGTTTACTGTTGATAATTGCATATATACATGATGATGTGATTTCTCTGCCTGTGCTTGGGGATGAATCCTCCTAATGCTTTAAGCACTCTAGTGGTAAAGCAACACGAGGCTATCCCGTCAACCTTCGACTGCGAGAAGGTTTGACATTTGTTACGTACATTGGGAGGAAGAATCCTCTTGATGCTTTAAGCACTCTAGCACTAAATTATCAAGAGACTATCCCTAAAACCTTCAATTGCGTGAAGGTTTAATATGTACATCGGGAGAATGAATTCTCTTGATGCTTTAGGCACTCTAGTGCTAAAGCATCACGAGGCTATCCCCATGCAAACTTCTGCTTCATGAAGATTGATCATTACGTGTGAAATACAATGGGGCATTCATGACATGTTCTCGGGTTGAAAGTCCTAAAAGTGAAAAAATATAGGTGGGGCATTGGTGATGTGTCCTCAAGCTGCAACTATAAGTTGTAAATTCGGATGGGCGGATGATGATGTCTCCTTGGGTTGCAAGCCCCTAAACCTTGCCAGAGTATTGTCACACGGAGTTGGCAGTGTTGTCAGTCACAAAGATTAGCCTATCACAGTACAATTTTATTTGGCTGGTTGGCTGGCGACTTGAGTTTACTCGTCGGTAACTCTCGTCAATTTGGGACACCAAGGTTCTAGTGAGAAGAGGTCTATCATGGGGCAACCTTATCCCATTACTACGATTATATGAGTTGCGTCTGTCGCTGAGTAGTTCGCCGACAACTCAAGTGACGAGCTGGATCTATGGATCGCAATCAATGGTATTCTTTTCTGCCTCATGAAGTGTTGCTTTTGATAGATGGCAACCTCTCTGTGATTTGTGTTGGGCGGTTGCACGAGTTACGTCTGTCGCTGACTGGTTCACTAGCAACTCGAGTATGCATTGGATCTTCGGATTGTATCGACGTGGCTATGGCCCGTCGGCAAATCCGAGAGATCATACCTCCTATTGATGATGAGTGGTGTATGGGTCGTTGAGTGACCATCCCTTTTCACTGATGACATTTCGTGCGAAAAACTGTGTTGACATATTTTGCGAGTATAGTTGTCTATGTGTACAGCGGGTTTTAATAAAACCACATCAAGGGCCATGGGCCAGATTTGTAAAATGATAAAGAGGTTTTAAATGTTTAAAATCCATATACGGTAAAATGAGAAGCATGAAATAATTTTCAAATGATAAAGTAATGGTTTTAGCATGCACTGCATTTAGTATAGATTTCCCTATTGAGTTAATTACTCACCCCCTTAGACTAAAATTTCCCCCAAGTTAAGGTGTAAAAGTTCGGTGGATTCATTTTTTGTGTGCGGCAGCTACATGAAGCTGGTGTACCCAGATGGTTGTCTCAATCTTCCCATGGATGGGCAGAGATTCGACGGTTCAATCCCTCTGTTCCTAGTACGTTGGATTTCAGTTTGGTGTTGTTTGACTTAAATTCCTGCACAATATTTTCCATTATTATGCTACATGTCTCTAGGTTATCACTTTGTGGGCCCCAACCCATGTTATTGGGCTTGGGCTTAATATTATCCCATTAAGTCTTTTGCATATAAATTCACACCTTGGACTGAGTTATTGGGTTCACTCCGAGAATCGGGTTGCCTGACCTGGCGGTTTTGTTCGGCCCGGCTCCGGGTCGTGACAAGTTAAATATTTAAAATTTAAAGAGACACAATAATAAATACTAAGGTA
>CM039470.1:20165561-20190752 GCA_022433065.1 Begonia loranthoides | reverse complement strand
AATTAAGAAAATGGATATAACTTGATAGTTTTATTAATTCAGTAAAAATGAATCTTATTAAATTAGAACTTTAGCCCACATGCAAGTTTTATGTTTCTAGATTCACTATTATTTCATGATTTACATTGGTAAAACATGATATTCAGTTTTTGCCTCTTTTAAGCATGTTATTTATTTTTTGCAGCTATGAATTTTTTGAGTTTCTCTGATCTAAAATGCGATATACCGGAGTTAAAGGGTGATAATTATAAAGTGTGGAAGGAGAGGATTCTTCTTCATTTGGGGTGTGCAGACATCGATTATGCTATACGGAAGGACAAACCAATAATTACTTCGACCAGCACTCCAGAAGATCTAGCTCTTTATGAACGTTGGGTATGTTCCAATCACCTTAGCGTGATGTTCATAAAGACTAAGATCATTGCTGGTATTCATGGTTCTGTCGAGCAGCATAATGATGTCGTGCCATTGCTGAAAGCCATAGAAGAGCAATTTTGCACTTCGGATAAGGCACTAGTAAGTACACTCATCATGAAATTTTCATCCTTAAGGCTCACTTCAGTTACGGGTGTGCGTGAGCACATCATGCAGATGAGAGACATTGCGGCTCAACTTAAGACACTTGAGGTTACTATGTCAGATTCTTTCTTGGTGCACTACATTCTGAATACTCTTCCACAACCATACGATCCTTTCAAAATCTCTTACAACACACATAAGGAGAAATGGTCTATTAATGAGTTGATGACCATGTATGTTCAAGAGGAAGGGAGGTTGATAATGGAAAGAGGAGATAGTGCATTAATGATGACCCAAGGAAAGAAAAAGGCACAAGCCAAAAGAAAAGATAAAGGAAAAGGTAAAATACCGATCCATTCTGGTGAAATCAAGAAGGAAATTAAGTGCTATTTCTGTGACAAGAAAGGGCACATTAAGAAAGATTGCACCAAGTTTAAAGCATGACTTGAAAAGAAAGGTATACCAACCTCATTTGGTTGTTATGAATCTAATATGGCTCATATTATTTATAACACTTGGTGGATTGATTCTGGTTCTACAATCCATATTTCAAATACCTTACAGGGTATGCGAAACCTTCGGAAACCAGTGGGAAGTGAACACAGCATCTATTCTGGAAGCAAGATGCGTTCACATGTGGAAGCTGTTGAAACATGCAGTTTAGTTCTTAGCAGTGGTTTCATTTTGATTTTGGAAAAGACGTTGTAAGTTCCTAGTTTTTCTAGAAACTTAATTTCAGTTTCAAGTCTTGTACCTTTGGGATTTTCCTTTACGTTTTCAGATGTAAACTTCAGTTTATTTTAAAAATCTGATCTTGTTGGAAATGGTACAATGTTTGATGGTCTTTTCTCTATTGATTTACAAAATGATACTACTCATGATGTTATGCATGTTCACACTGGTAATAAAAGATGTGTTATAAATGATGATTCCTCTATGTTGTGGCACCGGAGACTAGGACATATCTCCATATAGAGAATTAAATGATTAGTCAATGATAAAGTACTTGGTACTTTAGATTTTATTGATTTTGATACGTGTTTGGATTGCATTAAGGGAAAGTAAACCAATGTATCTAATAAAGGTGCTAAGAGGAGTTCAGAGATATTAGAGATCATACATTCAGACATTTGTAGTCCAGTCATGGACTCAAATGGTCCGAGATACTTCATCTCTTTTATTGATGATTATCCACGATACATGTATCTCTACTTGCTTCAGAATAAATATGAAGCATTGGATGTCTTTAAGGTTTTCAAGGCAGAAGTAGAGAAACAATGTAGTCAGCAAATTAAGATCGTAAGGACTAATAGAGGTGGAGAATACTATGGTAGATATACTGAGGATGGACAAGCACCTGGTCCGTTTCTAGATTTCTTCAAGGGCATGGAATAGTTGCTCAATACACCATGCCTGGTTCTCCGGATCAGAATGATGTGGCAAAAAGAAGAAATCAAACATTATTGGACATGGTGAGGAGTATGCGTAGCAACTCTAAACTTCCAGATTTCTTGTGGCCTGATGAACTAAAGACGGCAATGTATATATTAAATCGAGTTCCAACCAAGGCTGTCAAAAAGACGCCATTTGAGTTTTGGAAAGGTTGGAAACCGAGTTTGAAACATATACGCATTTGGGGATGCCCATCTGAAGTGAGAATTTATAATCCACAAGAAAAGAAGCTAGACCTAAGGACCATTAGTGGTTATTTTAATGGATATGCCGAGAGGTCTAAGGGGTATAGATTCTATTGTCCATCTCACCGCACTAGGATTGTGAAATCAAGAAATGCGAAATTTCTTGAGAATGACTTGATTAGTGGGAGTGATCGATTTCAGGATATAATTTCTGAAAAAGATCACATTGATGTTCAACCTTTTAATTCAAGTGAAAGATTGATTGTTATTCATAACACTCCTCGAGTTCAAACGAGTGTTGAACAATCAATAAATGTTATTCCACAAGTTGCTGATAATAATCCAGTAGATCGAGCTCTTAAGGAAATTCCAGAAATTGTTGATCAACCAGTTGAACAACAAATTTCTCAAGACAATGTTGGAACAACACTACGGAGATCTACTAGAGAGAGAAGATCAGCTATTCCTAGTGATTATGTCACATATCTACAAGAGTCGGACTATAATGTTGGAGCCGAAAATGATCCTGAGACGTTTTCACAAGCCATAAGTTGTGGTGAATCTAATTTATGGTATGATGCCATGAAAGATGAAATGAATTCGATGAATTCAAACGGAGTCTGGGATCTTGTCGAGTTGCCTGATGGTGTAAAAGCCATTGGTTGTAAATGGGTCGTTAAAACTAAGAAAGACTCATTGGGCAACATCGAAAGATATAAAGCAAGACTCGTTGCTAATGGATTCACACAAAGGGAAGGAATCGATTACATGGAGACTTTTTCTCCTGTATCTAAGAAAGATTCTCTTCTCATTATTTTGGCATTGGTTGCACATTTTGATCTTGAGTTGCAACAAATGGATGTGAAAATGGCCTTTCTCAATGGAGAGCTAGAGGAAGAGGTTTATATGAAACAACCTGAAGGATTCTCCTCTAGTGATGGTGAGCATTTAGTGTGCAAGCTTAATAAATCCATATATGGATTGAAACAACCCTCCCGTCAGTGGTATTTAAAGTTTCATGATGTTATCTCTTCATTTGGTTTCGTAGAGAACATTATGGATCAATGTATATACTAGAAGGTTAGTGGGAGCAAAATTTGTTTCTTAGTTCTATATGTGGATGACATTTTACTTGCAACTAATGATAAAGGTATATTGCATGAGGTGAAACAATTTCTCTCTGTAAACTTTGATGGGTGATGCTTCATATGTCATTGGTATAAAGATTCATCAAGATAGATACCAAGGTTGTTTGGGATTGTCTTAGGAAAATTATATCAATAAAGTTTTAGAGAGATATCGGATGAAAGATTGTTCATCTAGTGTTGCTCCTATAGTGAAGGGTGACAGGTTCCATGAGAACCAGTGCCCGAAGAATGATCTTAAGAGGGAGCAAATGAGGAACATTCCCTATGCTTCAGTTGTTGGAAGCCTGATGTATGCTCAAGTCTGTACAAGACCTGACATTGCATTTTTTGTTGGGTTGTTGGGTCGATATCGGAGTAACCCTGGTAAAGACCACTGCATTGCTGCAAAGAAAGTGTTACGGTACCTTCAGGGGACCAAAGACTACATGCTTATCTATAGACGGACGGATAACTTGGATGTGATTGGATACTCCGATTCAGGTTTTGCTGGCTGTGTTGATTCTCGTAAATCAACATCAGGATATATTTTTATGTTAGCCGATGGAGCTGTATCTTGGAGAAGTGGTAAGCAAAGTTTGACTGCCACATCCACTATGGA
Organism: Begonia loranthoides; assembly: GCA_022433065.1. Classification (NCBI taxonomy): domain Eukaryota; kingdom Viridiplantae; phylum Streptophyta; class Magnoliopsida; order Cucurbitales; family Begoniaceae; genus Begonia; species Begonia loranthoides. The sequence goes on along the minus strand of CM039470.1, from coordinate 20,186,850 downwards.
GGCTGAGTTCGTATCATGTTTTGAGGCTACATCGCATGGTGTATGGATGAAGAGTTTTATTTCAGGGCTTAGAATCGTTGATTCGATTTCTAGACCGCTGAAGATATATTGCTATAATTCAGCTGCGGTTTTTATGGCTAAAAACAATAAAAGTGGTATTCGAAGTAAGCATATCGACATTAAGTATTTAGTCATAAGAGAACGTGTTAAAGATAGTTTAGTGGTCATCAAACACATAAGCACTGAACTAATGATCGCCGATCCTTTGACTAAGGGCATGCCACCATTGAAATTTAAAGATCATATTGTTAAAATGGGACTTGGGTCCATTAGGTGATTTTTCGTTGTAAGAACGAATATTTATAACTCTTCTTGTGATATTTCTCATTATACAATTTATAGTGTACATATTCAGTTTGAGAAATATACTTCAGTTTATGAACCTCGAATAAACATAGGGTTTATTCATTAAGTTTATGGGCAATAAAGAAGGAAAATAATACACTATGATACATGGAAGGTAATTCTCGATCACATATAGAGAATTTATCGCTATGATTCATGTATTATGTTTTCTTACTAGAGTGAATAAGAAAATATAGACCAAGTGGGAGAATGTTGGAAGTCAATAATTGCCGACAACTATTAATGGGGTAGTTGGCAGAAAGTCATACAATTAATAGTTGGCAGGCAATTCTTCTTAAGTTGGTCTGATTTTTTGGAGATTTGAGTGTGAAAACTGTTCACATGCATGTGCCCGCCCCTTTATAAAAACTCTTGACTCGTCTTGATGGAGGATGAGTACCATCACTGAGAGAGTTTTGCAGAGAGAAAGTTTTCTTCAGAGAAGAAAACTAAAAGCATAAGAGGTTCCCCGTATCTACGATTTCAGTTCAGAAAATACACCATCGTATAAATATCAGTGGATTTGGAAGAAACTCTGAAAGAAGGGAAAGCAGCTGTCCCTGTTTCTTCATGTCAATGGCAGGAGGTAATTGTTTAAATTTATTTCGCGTTGATCTATATGTTGTCATTTTGATTTGAGAAGCATGTATAGATCGTCTATGTTTAACTAACATATAAATTACCTCAATCGGAGGTAGTAAGCTTCCCAGCTCAGAACGCCCTTGACGGAGCTCCAGAGTTGCCCGAAGCTCGGCCTCGCCTGTCCGCAGCTCGGCCGAAAGAATAGCTCGAAATGCTCGAGCCTACAGTCTCGGCCAAGCCTTACGAAGGCTTTTCGGACGAACGACGCACCCTCAGACGAAGTTGCCCAGTTGTTTGCTTTCCCGTTGGAAAGCCCTCAGTCGAAGTTGCCCGAACAGACCGTGACTCCCGTCGCCAAAATCGACTGTGCCTCCCCTCCTCACAAACACTTCTTCTCGCCCGCGATTTTCAAAAGCAGGAGAGGAAGCAAGCTTCCTCTCTACGTTTCTTAAAAAAAATTTATTTAATTAAAATAATAAATTATAATTATATATATATATATATATATATATATATATATATATACACACACACTATATTATTTGAGATTCCAATTTAAATTTGACTCAAATCCCGACTCATTTAACACATTAATCGAAGAGATTACTTTAGTGAAAAATAATTTGCCAAACGCATTTCCAAAAATAAATTTTTGCCCGAAAAAACCTAAATTTCACCGTTCGACGGAAAATGCATTCGTCCCTGCTACGCAACAAAACAGGTCAACTCTTTCACATTTGATCTAAAATTCGCAAAAAATTTACACGTAGCATTTTAAAATCATTTAAAAATCTCAGATTTACATGAATGATCCACACCATCATGATGCTTGCCTCAGGATGGACATCGAGACCATGTTAGCTGCATGGATCTCTATAGGCTCGAGGAGATGTTCAATCGAAAAAAATTGAATATCGGCTATGTGATTTTGATGACATGTACGATATCCTCAACATCCCAGCCAAGAGTTTTCCATTTAATTAGCTCATTTAAAGGATTGTTGAGCATTACGGGATACTAATCTCAAATGAGAAGGAAAGAATTGAAGAGAAGGCCACCGAGGTCTACAACAAATTGAAAGTGGACTAAATGGGGATCAACAGAGTTGAAGGGGTATGAGTATGAAAGACTCCATCCAAAACAACCCCGAAGAATCGAGCTCCACCCCCCTCAGTTGTACGACCTCCACCCCTTCATTTGTATAGCCTCCAACCCCCTCAGTTGTACAACCTCTAGCACCCTCGGAGGAACAACCTCCATCATTGCCTCTGCAATACATGGAGGATGATACTCTGTAGCCGATGACCCCGCCCCACCCTCAGTCATCTCACTTCTTGTCGATGCTTGAGGAGATTGCCCGCTGGATGCGAAGAATGGAGGAACGACATGAAATGGTTTTGGATTGAGTTCGAAGGATGGAGGACCGACTTGTATGGATGGAGGAGCACTGATCAAGCTGTAAATAATATCATGGAGTCATTCAAGATCAAGCATAGGTGGAAGTTCAAGAACAATGGAAGAATAAGAGAAGGACTTTCCAAAATTGTCTAATTTCTGACCTTTAATGAGTACTTGATGGTTTTGGCATTTCAAATGGTGTCATATCAAAATATGTGCTTCACAAAGATTGTAGATGACTTCCTAAACATTATAGAATGGGCTAGATCATTGTAGTTGGAGTTTATTTGCTATGTCAAAGGCCCATGGAACGAGAGTAAATATTGTGCAAAAGCCCAAGTGGCTAATGTAACGACCCGGATTTTCGTAATTCCTTGAAAATGCGTACAAATTTAAAATTTTCTTTTTAAAAAAAATCAGAGCGCGATGCTAAACCAAATCGCTACTAACCATTCATTAAACTCATATTGAAAACCAAGTAATACAAATGCGGAAGCATAAAATAAATCGTTTATGTAAAACACTGCGGAAGCATAAATAATTTATTGAAAGAAACTTAATAAAAAGAAATAAACAATTGAAATACTGCATTTAATAAAACTTTATTCAATTACAACCTTTCCCTTATTTTTACTCTTCTAGCCTGGCCAGCCTCAATCCTCACGCGTGCAAATTCTTCATCCCTGCTTTATTATTTGTTCATCGTCTTTCGCTTTTACTCCTAAGTCTGTGCATTTCTTTCCACGTACAGTACCTACATCTATAACACAAGCAACTGTAAGCCCAAAGGGCTTAATAAGGAAAAAGGGTAAATGCAATGTGAAATGCCTCTTTTTAGTCCTTTCGGAATGGGGGCCACCCAAACCGATCCTTTCATTAAGTAATTCGTTCGTTCAATTACTTTACTTTCATTCGTTCATTCATTACTCGTACATCAAGCTGGAGATTGGAGGACCCATATGGGGTGGTATAGTTGACTAGACTAGTCTCCTATGTGCGAACTAGGTCCCTTTCCCGTCATGGTAGGGGCTCTGCCTAGCTGCCAGACTAGACCCGACTACCCACCAGCCACCAATTCCCTATTAATTCCGTTATGGACTAGCCTCCTGGGTGCATACTAGTTGCCAAACTACTAGCCTCCTAGGTGCATACTAGTTGCCAGACTAGACCCAATTACCCATTCATTTTATCCTTCATTTTTAACATTTTCCTCACTCAATGCATGCGTGAGTACCTGACGCGAACCTAGGGTATACGAACCCTAGACCCAACAACTTTTGCGGAATTAGACGGATCGTCTCACGATTTCAAGATCAAAAAGGTGGAACTACGACCCTAGCCAAATCCGTTGACTAGAACCGGAGTATTCCGAAGAGGAGCTTGACTCTAACCAAACCTGTCGACTAGAACCAAAGCTATCAAAAGGTTCGATCTTTCAAGAATCCACTTGAAGAGATCAAGTTCTTCGCAAAGAACTCAAGAGAAGGAAATCTCCCAAAAAGCAAAAGCTCTCAATTTAATTTGTCAAAAGGTTTCAACAATTGTTCCATAAAGTACTTTTATAAGCTAAACATAAAGCAGATCTAATCCTAAGATAAACTAGGATAAAATAAATGAAACGTAATTTTAAAAAAATAACTTAAAATAAGATAAGATCTAACAAATTAAAAAGCATGTGCACAACATGTGCTCAGTAACTAATTAATGGCATGTGCAGGGCATGTGCTTGGCATGTGCTTGACATGTGCTTGAAAATGTCTTCCCAGCCTATTTATGTTCTTGGGCCTGTATTTCCTCTATTACATCATCTCCAATGCTTAATAAGTTTATTGTTCTTGGTTCATGGATCACAAACTCTTTCTCTTGTATTTCCGCTACTAAAAGTTGAATTTTTTCATTCATCTTCTTTGTCCTTGCTCTAGTCATTGGGCCTCCTATGTCTCTTAACGGATCTTGGTCTTTGTGTGCTACTTGGATCACATTATTCCCCCTTTCTTCGAGAAGATTCGTCCTCGAATCGCCTGCATCATAAAAGGACAAGTCACTAACATTAAAAGAAGCACTCACATTACCATATTTGCTTGGTAAATCAATTTTGTAAGCATTGTCATTGATGCGCTCCAAAACTTGAAAAGGACCGTCGTCTCGTGGATGTAGTTTATTGCTGCTTTCGTTTGCAAATCTTTCCTTTCGTAGGTGAAGCCAAACCAAATCCCCGGGTTCAAAGACCACTGATTTACGACCCTTGTTGGCTTGTCGGGCTTAATGCTTGTTCTTCTTCTCAATGTTTTCTTTTACCTTTGCATGTAAGTCCCTAATAAATTCAGCTTTCCTTTCACCTTGCAAATTAGTAAACTCATTAGATGGTAATGGTAAAATATCAAGCGGAGTAAGCGGATTAAAACCATAAACAATTTCAAAAGGTGAATAAGAAGTAGAAGAATGAACAACACGGTTATAAGCAAATTCTACATGTGGTAAACACTTTTCCCATTGTTTCAAATTTTTAGATATGATTGCTCTCAACAATGTAGAAAGACTCCGATTAACAACTTCGGTTTGTCCATCCGTTTGAGGATGTGCCACAGTGGAAAACAATAATTTAGTTCCAAGTTTATTCTGTAGGGTTCTCCAAAAATGACTTAAAAACTTAACATCCCTATCACTTACAATAGTTCTAGGTATACCATGCAAACAGACTATTTGTTTAAAGAATAATTTAGCCACATGTATCACATCATTAGTCTTATTACAAGCAATAAAATGAGCTATCTTACTAAAACGATCAACAACCACAAAAATACTATCTTTACCACCTTGAGTTCTAGGTAAGCCTAAAACAAAATCCATAGATATATCAACCCAAGGTTGTTTAGGAATAGATAATGACATATATTTTCCATGAGGTTTAATTGTCGATTTAGCCTTTTTACATTCAATGCACTTATCACAAATATATATAACATCATCACTTTTCATTTTCGGCCAAAAAAAATGTTCACTCAAAACATCCAATGTTTTAGTAATACCAAAATGCCCCATCAAACCCCGTCCATGAGTTTCTCTGACTAGTAATTCACGAATAGAACATTTAGGAATACACAATTTGTCTTTCTTGAATAAATATCCTTCATGCCAATAATAATCAGTCAATGCAATCTTTTCACAAGCATTCCAAATATTTCCAAAATCTAATTCATCCTTATATAAGTCCTTGATGTACTCAAACCCTAATAACTTAGATTGAAGAGTAGTAAGAAGTACATACCTTCTTGATAATGGATCGGCAACTACATTGTCCTTACCTTTCTTATAGTGGATAACATATGGAAATGTCTCGATAAATTTCATCCACTTTGCGTGACGCTTTTGTAATTTGTCTTGGGACTTCAAGTATTTCAAACTTTTGTGATCGGAGTGGATAATGAACTCCTTTGGCCATAAATAGTGCTGCCACGTTTGTAAAGTCCTCACCAAGGCATATAGCTCCTTGTCATAAATAGGATAATTCAAGGGTGCTCCGCTAAGCTTTTCGCTAAAGTAAGCAATTGTCTTGATCTCCTGCATTAAAACACCTCCAATTCCTTTTCCCGACGCGTCACACTCAATTTCAAAAGTCTTATCAAAATTTGTTAAAGCTAACAAAGGTGCATTTGTCAATTTTTCTTTTAACAACTCAAAGGATTTCTCATGTACCTCGGTCCACTTGAATTCGGCATTTTTCTTTACTAAATCATTCATTGGCGTGGCTATGGTGCTAAAATCCCTCACGAACAGTCGATAAAAGCTTGCCAAGCCATGAAAACTTTGGACTTCACTTACATTCTTTGGTCTAGGCCACTCCTTGATTGCTCTTACTTTATCTTTGTCCACGGATATTCCACTAGAGCTCACTACAAAACCAAGAAACACAACTGACTCCATGCAAAAAGTGCACTTCTTTAGGTTAGCATACAATTGATTAGAACGTAAAGCATCAAAAACAGCTCTCAAATATTCTATATGTTGTTCTAATGTTTAGCTAAAAACCAATATGTTATCAAAGTACACAACAACAAACTTTCCAATAAAGGATCTAAGCACATGGTTCATCAATCTCATAAACGTGCTAGGTGCATTAGATAATCCAAAAGGCATGACTAACCATTCATAAAGACCATATTTAGTTTTAAAAGCGGTTTTCCACTCATCTCCCTTTTTCATTCGGATTTGATAATATCCACTTTTCAAATCAACTTTAGAAAATATGCATGCTCCATATAACTCATCTAACATATCATCAAGTCTAGGAATAGGATGTCGATACTTTACCGTTATTTTATTGATGTCACGACAATCCACGCACATTCTCCACGTTCCATCTTTCTTCGGAACTAAGATCACAGGTACGGAGCATGGACTAAGACTTTCTTTCACTAATCGCTTTTCTATAAGGTCATCAACTTGCTTCTGAATCTCTTTAGTTTCTTCCGGATTTGCTCGGTATGCTGGACGATTGGGAATTTTAGCTCTTGGAATGAAATCAATCTGGTGTTCAATCCCTCGTAATGGGGGTACACGCTTTGGCAACTCTTCAGGAAATATGTCTCCATAGTCCTGCAAAAGAGAGGAAACAACTAGTGGAAAAGAGGTTAGCTCATGAGAGGTTAACCAAATGTCTTTATATAAAAGTAAAATTAACTCTCTCCTTTCCTCATTCTTTTTTATCACTCCATTTCTTTTCCTTTCCCTTTCTCCCTCGGATTTTACCTCCTCTCCCACTATTTTTTTCTCATTTTCTCTCTCTATTTTTATTCTCTCATCCCTCAATTTCTTTTCTTCCTCATTGCCTTTTTTGCTCACTTTATTTTTGGCTTTTCTCTCTTTGGCTCTTTTGTCTCCTTTTAACTCTTTGCCTTTTTCCTTTTCAATTTTTTTTGTTTCTTCAACTTCCAAATTATTTTCAACTACTCCAAAATCTGATTTTTCTTTCTTTGTCTCAACTTTGGTGTATTCTTGGAAATCTTTAGCAATTCTCTCTTGATCTCTACTTGCTTCCCACGGCTTTAATGGGGTTAGCACAACATTTCTCCCATTTTGAACCAAGGAATACTCATTCTTGACCCATTGTGATTTACTTTTCTATCAAATTGCCATGGTCTTCCTAGTAAAATATGAGTAGCTTGCATAGGAACCACATCACATAAAATTTTATCTTTGTACTTCCCAATAGATAAAGCAATCTCTACTTGTCTTGTAACTTTGATCTCACCACAATCACTTAGCCATTGCAACTTATAAGGTTTCGGATGCTTAGTAGTCTCTAAATCCAACTTTTTAACTAACAAAGTACTTGCCACGTTGGTGCAACTCCCACTATCAATGATCAAGCTACAAACTTTGTTCTCAACAAGGCATCGGGTATGAAAAATGTGTTCCCTTTGAACTCCCTCATTATCCTCCTTAACTTGCACATTTAAAGCTCTCATTGTGATCAATAATTCTCCCTTTACCAGTTCTTCAACCTCCACATCACTACAATCTTCAAGTGGTGGCATTTCATCCTCACTCTTTATATCTCCATTATCCATAACAATCATGGCTCTTTTATTTGGACAACTTGAAGACATGTGTCCTATCCCTTGGCATCGAAAACACTTGATGTCTCGTGTCCTTTTTGAAGTGGTTCGCTCGGCCCTATTTGGAGTAAAGCTCTCGGTCTTTATTCTTTGTGGGGTATTATTTTAGGTCGTGGTCTTTCCTTTGGTTTCTTCTCTAGCCCTCAACTTCTCATCTTTCCAATTAGATTTCCATGTATTATTAGAGCCCGATCCTATCCTTGAACTTCTCTTAACCTTCAATTGTCTTTCAATCTTAATGGCCTTGTGAAGTAGCTCTTCCATGTCAACATAATATTGTAAGTCCACAATGTCTACAATTTCTCTATTTAATCCTCCAACAAACCTTGCCATTGTAGCTTCATCATCTTCTTGAACATTAGCCCTTATCATGGCTACTTCCATGTCCTTAAAGTAGTCTTCCACACTATTAAATCCTTGATTTACATGCTGTAATTTTCAGCATGCGTCTCTATAATAATGTGATGGCACAAACCTTTTTCTCATTATGAACTTCGTATTGTCTCAAGTCCGAATTGGTGGTTCTCCATTCCTCCTTTGATTCTTTATTAATTGATCCCACCAAATGTTTGCATAATCTATGAACTCCATGGTAACCATTTTGATCTTCTTTCCTTCTGTGTAGTTCTGACATTCAAAAATACGATCCACTTTTCGTTCCCACTCTAGGTATAATTCCGGATCACTTTTTCCTTGGAAAGGTGGAATAGTTACCTTTATAGTGCCCAAATTCCCATCTTCTTTACCAATTTGAAACTCTCTTCCCCTTTGACTACTTACCTCTTCCTCCTCAAATTCATCTCTTTCGTAATGTCTCCTTTCTTGGCCATTTATTGGAGTTGGTGTTTCCAAACGTTCCACTCTTACAGTTAGGGAACGGAGTTGATCTAGGATAGCCCTCAAAAGCATCTTTTGATCCTGGGGTGGTTCTTCTCCACTTTGACTCATGACGTCAGATCAAGAACCAAATCAAATACAAAAAAAAGTTAGTAAAATAATAATAATAATAAATTTTGGACCTTTCCTCTCGCTCTCGTGTTTCACTCAATTAATGGATCACTCCACTCGTGTTTACACTCGATTGGCTTTTTCAAATTGATCTCACAACTCAATCAAAGAAAAGAAAGGGTTTTCAATCAAGTAAACACTTTGAAAAATCAAACTTTTTTCTAACTTTAAATTCAAATTGCCTTCAAGTTTGATCAAAACCAAGCTACTCAAACTACTTATTGTGATTAAGTAGCCTAAGAAGCAAATACCTTGAATTTAGAATAAGGTATTATGGAACTTTCCCAAAAAGGAAACTTTTTCCCGAAAAATTTCTGAAAACTTACAGAAATAAAGCGGAGATTAGGTATTTGAATAGCACTTTTTGAGATGAAAACAAAGATGATTTTCGATTTTGAATAGGCTTTTTGTAGAATGAAAAGCTCACTTTTTTTTTTTTTGAAATAAAAATCGCACTTTTTTTTTTGTAAGATTGATAAACAAAAGGAATAACTTTTTGATGTTTGATCATAAGGGTCAAACCTTTTTTTGATAGATGAAGAGAAAGGAAATTTTTCTTTTTTTTTTTGATATTTTGAAGGTTGATCGTAAGTATCAATAAAATAAAACTTATGCAGAAAAATAAAGATAGCACCTTGAAACGTTCGAGCCTTCACTCTGATACCAACTGATGCGAACCTAGGGTATACGAACCCTAGACCCAACAACTTTTGCCGAATTAGACGGATCGTCTCACGATTTCAAGATCAAAAAGGTGGAACTACGACCCTAGCCAAACCCGTCGACTAGAACCGGAGTATTCCGAAGAGGAGCTTGACCCTAACCAAACCTGTCGGCTAGAACCAAAGCTATCAAAAGGTTCGATCTTTCAAGAATCCACTTAAAGAGATCAAGTTCTTCGCAAAGAACTCAAGAGAAGGAAATCTCCTGAAAAGCAAAAGCTCTCAATTTAATTTGTCAAAAGGTTTCAACAATTGTTCCCTAAAGTACTTTTATAAGCTAAACATAAAGTAGATCTAATCCTAAGATAAATTAGGATAAAATAAATTCAAACGTAATTTTAAAAAAATAACTTAAAATAAGATAAGATCTAACTAATTAATAAGCATGTGCACAACATGTGCTCAGTAACTAATTAATGGCATGTGCAGGGCATGTGTTTGGCATGTGCTTGACATGTGCTTGAAAATGTCTTCCCAGCCCATTTATGTTCTTGAGCCTGTATTTCCTCTATTACGTCATCTCCAATGCTTAATAAGTTTATTGTTCTTGGTTCATGGATCACAAACTCTTTCTCTTGTATTTCCACCACTAAAAGTTGAAGTTTTTCATTCATCTTCTTTGTCCTTGCTCTAGTCATTGGGCCTCCTATGTCTCTTAACGGATCTTGGTCTTTGTGTGCTACTTGGATCACATCATTACTGATGCTAACCTAGGGTATACGAACCCTAGACCCAACAACTTTTGCGGAATTTAACGGATCGTCTCACGATTTCAATATCAAAGGGTTGGAACTACGACCCTAGCCAAACCTGTCAACTAGAACCCCAATATTCCGAAGAGGAGCTTGACTCTAACCAAACCTGTCGGCTAGAACCAAAGCTATCAAAAGGTTCGATCTTTCAAGAATTCACTTGAAGAGATCAAGTTCTTCGCAAAGAACTCAAGAGAAGGAAATCTCCCAAAAAGCAAAAGCTCTTAATTTAATTTGTCAAAAAAGGTTTCAACAATTGTTCCCTAAAGTACTTTTATAAGCTAAACATAAAGTATATCTAATCCTAAGATAAACTAGGATAAAATAAATTCAAACGTAATTTAAAAAAAATAACTTAAAATAAGATAAGATCTAACTAATTAAAAAGCATGTGCACAGCATGTGCTCAGTAACTAATTAATGGCATGTGCAGGGCATGTGCTTAGCATGCCTTGAAAATGTCTTCCCAGCCCATTTATGTTCTTGGGCCTGTATTTCCTCTATTACGTCATCTCCAATGCTTAATAAGTTTATTGTTCTTGGTTCATGGATCACAAACTCTTTCTCTTGTATTTCCGCCACTAAAAGTTGAAGTTTTTCATTCATCTTCTTTGTCCTTGCTCTAGTCATTGGGCCTCCTATGTCTCTTAAAGGATCTTGGTCTTTGTGTGCTACTTGGATCACATCAGTACCACCCCAAAGTGGCACTCCCTGTTGGTTTCTATCATCGTGATGCATGCCCATACATTCTCATTCTAACATGATGCATGATGCATGATGCGTATAACGAAACATTTACTGAAATTAAAGTGCACATCCAAAGTAATTGAAAACAACTGTAATTGAAAGCGAACTGAAATGGAAAACGCATATAATAAATAGCGGTAATTAAAAGCACACAATAGAGAACAATCATAATATTAACTCGTAAACAGCAAAGCACAGAAGGATAATTCAGAATATACTATCATATCTTAGTTTATTTCCTAGTCATTTTACATGCGTCCTACATTCATTGTTCTAGGCGATTATTCTAGTTTGTTATCCAAGGCAGGTTACTTGCTTTCATCCAATCTTGTTTACATGCTCAGTCCAGTTAATTACGCTAACTAATTTACATGCTCAAGGGAGATAAGATTTACATTCTAGTTAGTTATCCTAGCTCATTTACATGCCCGAATTCATTCTAATTAATAGTAATTTAACATGCTCACTAATTAATTCTATCTAATTAACATGCTTACTAATTATGATTATTAACATGCTCGACATTTACGTATTGCTAATGGAGTTAAACATACTACTTAAACGTGCTCAAACATCGATTACATACTTTTATCCTAGGAACTAATCATATTTGGGTTCAATGGAAAATAACATGCTAACAATTATAAGCAATATTATAAACAACACTATGAAAACAATAATGAAAGCCTTCATTCACTTCGCCATGAAACCCTTAATTCATTCATACTTAATTCCTCTTTCTTTCATCTTTTCCATCATTCTTTAGTAAAGTAAAGCAATAAAAGAAATTACAGCAAAAGACAATATAATTATATTAAAAGAAATTATAGTAAAGAGAAATACACAAAATATTACCAAGAAAGAATAACCTATTAATACTAACCTAGTTCATTACATGGTCAAGTGAAATTATCATAGAAGTATAACTATTTTAGTTGTTATCCTAGTTCATTTACATGCTTACTAATTAGTTAACATGCTCAATTTATATCATTAGTTCATGATAGGATTCGATTACTAATTCAATTACTATCAATTCAAGTTAACATGAGGGTTCATTTACATACTTAGCAACTTTGATATACTTGCTTAATTAATTCAAGAAGAAACATTAGCCTAATAAGTTATAGCCGATTTACATGCTTATCAAATTGACATGCTTGGAAATTATAATTACAGATTAGTTCACTTAATTAACTCAATTACTCAAGCCACCAATTAACAACTAGGCATACACTACAAGGCAATTTACACGTTTAATTTGTTTAGCTAGTTTACGTGTTCAATTCGTCAATTAAGTTAATCATGCTTGCTAAGTGATTAACATGCTAGAGTGTTCATTATAATTTAAACAACTAGTTAACACAACCTACATAACGATCATACTTCACAAAATATAATTAACTACAAAACAATGACAACCAGGTGAATAATTGATGACTACACGGCAAGTTAATATTCATTAATAAAATCACGCTATCCATTAACGAAACACACTCACACACTCATACTTGTGGTGTAGAGCCTCAATGGCAAAAATACCCCATTTCCCTTATCTCAGTTCTTTATTGCGTGCTTGCACTTAATTGTTGTCCCTTTTTCTCTTTTCAATACCTTCACAATTAAAACATCTATCATTAATAATTACAACTCATAACTTGAATAATAATGATTCTAAGAACTTCTTTGACACCTACACGGAACTTAAACTATCCCGACTTAACCATCATTGGCTAATACATTACAAGGAAATACAACAGAGAACCTTACGCACAAATGGTTAAGAGTATGCTTCAATATGACTTCCCATAACATCAACAATTTAACAATTGTCTACGGTCAACACTTTATCTGACCACCGCACTAACATGCTTCACTTTATCCATCACAGAGCAGTTCACATAGGAAAATCTGTCACCCAATAATTGTTCCAACAGATTAATTCGGAAATCAGCTAACAACTTCCTATGTCCAGAAATCCCATACAATAAAGGAGCAACATTTCAAGATTAACAAAACTCCCAAAACCATAATCAATAACAACATTGGACTTAAACAGAAATCATACTCTTCACCAACATATTTCCCACCACTAACAGACAACAGGGCATATTCAAACAAAACCCAAGATGCAGAACCCAACATATCCAGCAAACATAGTCAAACCAAAGACTGATAGACATAGATAATTCTTCTAACAACAGAGCATGTTATCCACTTATTGAGCCACAACATAGATGTAAACGGAAGGGAACCAAGAGCAACATCCGAAATCAATAAAACAGAGAATGAAGCTCACTAGAAGCTCTAAGCCAAAGCTCTCCTCTATAGCTCATGTTTCTTCTGCCTTCCTCAACCTCTAGAGAGCAATTTTGCTCTTTGCCCAACTCACCCGAAGCACACTGCCAATTCCTCCTTCGTCCTGTCTTCTTCCTCATTTCCTCAGTTTCTCCTCTCACAACTCTCGATTTTTCTCTCCCATTTCTGATCAATCGAGAGCTTTTAGCTCTGTCTCCCTGCCTCTATTGCATTCAATTTCAACCACTCTGCATTTATATCCCTTCAATGCAGAATGCGATTCCAAGCTGAAAATGAGCATGAGTTGTCTGCACTGCCGACAACGAAGATCACCATTGGAGAACCCGGATCAGGGCACCCTTGCCCCAAGCGAAGATCACCATTGCCGGTCGTAAATCGGCATTGCACGCCTCCAATCGACAGCCAATCAATAGCAATGCCAGAGGAGGAAGATATGGTGAGGCATACCTCCATCGTTGCTGGAAAACGTAACCAGCGAATATCCCGACTTCGAGCCCTAGCTCTACACCTCATGACCCGCAGCTGCTCTCTCGCCGTTCCTCGTCGTTCGCCGGCGGACAACGTCGCTTGCTCGCCCAACATCTCCCCTCCGCTCGTCGTCACCGTCTCCCTCCCCCCCGTTCTCTTCCTCTTCTCTGTTCACATTTCGGGATCTCCTCCAGCGTATGGCCGAAGGCCATACATATTCTCGCCGGTTCATGCCTCTCAAATTTCCCCTCTTTTAATTTTTTTTAACCCAATTAATTAATTTATTAAATCCCCTTAATTACATTAATTTAATCCCTTTACATTTTTAACCCCAAATATTATATATTTTAAATTCGTTAACCTAATATTTATTTTATTTTGATTGCGTTAATTTCCCGTATAATCTAACGAGTACGTTCTTGGTAACATTCCAATAGTCAACCCATTTAAAAAGTCGAGGTATTACAGCTAAGGTTAGAGACCAAGGAAAGTCAATACATGGAAACCATCGAAGTGGATGAATTCAAGAAGAAAAAGCTATCAAAAGACATAAAGACTTGGAGAAGAAGGAATGAAGAATTAATTAAATATTCTCTTAGTTAATTTACCTAGTAACCATTATGTAGAAAATCGGTCAAACTTATACTATAACCAATTTAGTGATATTTGCTTGTTTAGTTATTTACTATTCTTTAGTTTATAATTGGTTATTTATTACCACATTATGTAATTGTTTTAGGGAGTGAAGATTGAATATAGAAAAGCTTTTGCTTGTTTTCAAAATTGGAGTGATTCCTCTTTCAAACCTTTAGTGAGTTATATCCAAAGTTTCCTTTATGTTAACTATCACAAGATTAAGGTTACTTGTAAGTTGAGTAGTCTCTCTTATCGGCATTAGCATTCTTGCTTCTTAAAGGAAGAGTGTGTGAAGTGGTGTCCAAATTTCCAAAGGTGTTTCATTGGCGAAGACATCTGATGCACCAGCGGAAGGGGTAAAGAAATAACCTGTAAAATAAGTGGAAGAAGTGTTGAATAATTGGTTGAAGAAATAGGATAATTGTTGAAGTTGTTAATCAACCAAAGGTGGCAGTTTTCTGGCTTTACGATCGATTGGGCAGTTGGCAGTGGGGTTGAGCTGCTCAACCTAAAAATAGGACAATGGCAACTTTTGCGATTCGAACGATGTGGCGGTCGCAGGTTCGGTTGAGTTTGTCGACCTAATCTTTAGTTTCCTTATTTTTCTGTAATTTCAATTATAGAGGTCCGATTTTGGAAGCTTGTAACTCTTTTGTTTTAGAAGCTTTTGAGCTGAAAATTTTGACCACACCTTTTTTGAATAAGATAAGAAAAGAACACTTTAAGAATGACATAAATATCAACCATTGATTAAGAAATATGCTTGATAGAAATTAGGTTGCCATAATTAGAAAGAAATGTGACGAATGCTCTTGTATGGATGATTTGTCGATGATGCGCCTTTGGAAAGTTAGACACCACTTCACACCTTCTTCCTTCAAGAAGTAAGAACGTAGATGCCAAGAGAACTCATCCAACTTACAAGTGAGCATAATCTTGTGATATTACTCACACAAGGAAAACTTTGGATATAACTCAT
This sequence comes from Begonia loranthoides, assembly GCA_022433065.1. Classification (NCBI taxonomy): domain Eukaryota; kingdom Viridiplantae; phylum Streptophyta; class Magnoliopsida; order Cucurbitales; family Begoniaceae; genus Begonia; species Begonia loranthoides. Next base: position 20,171,216 of record CM039470.1, on the reverse strand, counting down.
CAAAGGTTGAAAAATGAATCACTCCAATTTCGATAACTAAGCAAAAGCGTTTTGTATTCAATTAAAATCCCTTTGACAATTACATAGGGTGGCTTTAAATAGCCAATTACAAACTGTAAAATAATAGTAAACTAATTAAGTTATAATAACCCTAATCGGCTCATAGAATAAGTTGTCCGATTTTCTACTTAATAGAAACTAGGTTAATTAACTAAAAGAATATTTAATTAATATCTTCCTTTCTTTTTCTCCAATTCCAGATGTTATTTGGCAGCTGATCCATGTTGGTGCTCTGCCACTTAGATGGTTTCCATGTAGAGATTTCCTTAATCTCCAAGTTTTGACACTTGGACTTTCCTTAATCTTTGCTCTCGATTCCGTGGGCTTTTTACATAGCAAATGAAGTCCAAATTTAGTGATCCAACTCATTCTAGAAATCTTAAAAAGTCATCTACAATCTTTATGAAGCATTCTTGTTTAAATGATGTTTTTTGGAATGCCAAATTAGTCAAACATTTGTCGGAGGTGAGAAAGAAGACAGTTTTTGGAAAGTCTTTCCATTTCTCTTTCATTACTCTTGAACTTTCACCTATGCTTGACCTTAAATCTTTCCATGATATTATTTTCAACTTGATTAATGATAGAGTGGTCTTGTAGTCCATCATCCTCTCGTGGTTGAAAAGGATTCGACCTAAAATCATATCTTGTGTCACTATATTCTTTATTACCATAAAAAGAAGAATCATCATGTGCTATCATATTTGTAATATCTTTAGTATCCCCATTATAAAGAAGCGAATCTTCTTGGTAGTAGGCTGATGATAATGAGATTTCCATAAACCTCTTCCTATGTTTGAACAATAACTCGGATATAAGATTTACATTCTTTGCCTTTGAGTTAGAATTTATGTAAGCCACAATAAGGTTACCATAAATATAATTTTGAGAACTCCTTTAAGTATGTGTAGCCAAAGAATGATTTCTTCATAATATTCCTTAATTAAATAAGAAGATGTGTCATGGGCTTTGAAATTTGCATCGGCTATAAAATCTTTATGAATAAAATAAGGAAATAACCCTTGTATGATGTGGTAGGCCAATAATAGTAAGATATTCACAAACCACCTCTTATAATTGAATAATAGCTTAGGAATGTCATGAATGCCCTTTTGACATGTGTTTGACATGTGTTTGGCATGTGCTCGATCCACTTCTTTAGGTGGACCTTCATCTTGAATCTTTGGATTTTCAAAATAGTAATCCAAATACTCCTTTGAAAGCTTATTTGAATTAGACCTTGTATAAATTCCTTCAGCTACATCCTAAGTTGATCGTCATATTGATTTGGGCCTCCAATCTGGGTAAGTGAAATCGGAATTCTTAAGCAGAATCGTAGGTCTCTATTCATGGGCCTTTTGGCATAGCAAACAAGCTCCGAATTTAACGAATATGCCCATTCTGGAAACCTTGGGATGTTAGCTATAATCTTTATGAAGAACACTTTCCGATATAAAATACGTAAGGATGTCGAAACTGCCAAATAAGTAGTCAAACGTCGGATCAATGATTCTGGATTTTACCATAAGTCTCTCAATCTTGTGCTTGATTTTCCACATAAGCTTCATCTTTAAGAATACTATAAAATATTTGAATGATAGGTGAATCTAATTCATCATCTTTCTCCTTTGAATCTTTTGTTGGATTTCTTCCTCAAAAAGTGGATGTCTTTCATTCATCTTCTTCATTCTTGCTCTAGTCTTTCGGTCTCCAATGTCTCCTAATGAATCATTGTATTTGTAGGTTTTTTGGATCACATCAGTTGGTATGTCAAAAATATAAACAAGAATATCGTCAAAATAAATGATGATAAACTTTCCCATGAATTCCCGTAGAAGGTGATGCATCACTCGTATGAAAGTACTCGGAGCATCAGATAGGTCGAAGGGCATAACCCTCATAGAGGCCATACTTTGTCTTGAAGGCCGTCTTCCATTCATCACCCTCTCACATCCGAATCTGATGATAACCACTCTTAAGATCAATCTTTGCAAAATGGAAGCACTGCTGAGTTCATCCAACATATCTTCCAAACGATGAACAGGGAACTGGTACTTGATTGTTATTTGATTAATGGCTCTACTATCAACACACATACACATAGAACCATCTTTCTTGGGAACTAATAATGAAGGAACCGCGCACGGGCTAAGCGATTCACGAATATATCCTTTCTCGAGTAATTTAGTAACTTGCCAGTGTAATTCTTTCAACTCCTTGGGATTAAGCCTGTATGATGGCCGATTAAGCAAGGTGGCCCCCGACACAAGATCTATTTGATGTTCAATACCTCTTAGCGGTGGTAAGCCTTGAGGTAACTCTACGGGGAATACATATTCAAACTCATTTATCACTTGTAAAATTGGTTCAGGTATAACTCTCAATTCATCAACTCTTTCTTTGAACAATATTAAGATTAGAGGACCCCCTTGTAGCAAGGCTTTCTTGAGATCTTTCTTGGACATGAACAATGTAGTTTCGACCCTCCCTTTGCTCATGCACTCATAATTGTGGGCGATTTGCTCTGGTTGGAGAGGAGACAAGTTAACTGTTTTTCCTATGAATTTGAATGAGTAAAAGTTTGTGAAACCATTATGGATTGCCCTTCTATCAAATTGCCAAGGCCTTCCAATAATAGATGACTTGCGGTCATGGGTACCACATCAAAAAGAGCATCATCCTCATAACCTCCAATAGCAAACACCAATCGGACTTGCTTTTTCACCTTGATAGGATCTTTATCATTCAACCAATTGAACTTATATGGATTCGGGTGTGGGGTTGTTTCCAAACCCAATTTCTCAACAACTTCAAGGGATACAACATTAGTGCAACTCCTCCCATCTATAGTCATCTAACAAAGCTTTCCTCCCAATTGACAACGGGTATGGAAAATAGTCTCTCTTTGAATTTCATCCTCACGGTTTTGGAGAGTCATTGACCTCTTCATCACCACTATCAAAGGTCCTTCTTGTACATAAAAAGTTTCCTCTGTGTCTTCCTCTATAGGACAAGAAGATTCTTCATTTTCATCTTCACTAACAATCTCATTAGAATCTCCTCTTATCACCATAACACATTTAATCGGACATTGTTAAGCAATGTGGCCTAGGCCAACGCATTTAAAGTACTTTACATCTCTTGACTGTTGCTTGGGATTCTCACCAAATTTCTTCTTCTCATCATTACTTTTAAAAGGGGCAATCTTCTTATCACTTTTAGGAATCGGCTTGGATGGAGGAGTGTTTTTTTGAAATGGCCGATTTGATGCTTCTTTTATTATTCTCTTCTTTTGCCCTTCTATCTTTAAGGCAAGTTGAATAATGTCTTCCGTCGTATAAAAGGGTTGTAGCTCAACTAGATCTCCGATGTCTCTTTGAAGACCTTAATGAATCTTGCAATTGTTTGCTCCTTATGCTCTTCATTTGAACAACCGATATTAAGAGTCTCGAATTCGGTCAAATATTCTTCAACCGATAATGAACCTTGTCTCAAATTTTGAAGTTGTAGGAAAAGTTCTTGCTTATAGTGGAGTGGAAAAAATCTCTTTTGCATCAACATTTTCATAGTCTTCCAACTTCTAATATCATCGTAAACGTCCCTCCTTCTTTGAGCTTTAAGATCCTCCCACCAAAGAATTGCATAACCGGACAACTCCAAGGTGACCATTTGAAGCTTTACTTTTTCCAACAAATCATAGCACTTGAAAACTCTATCCACTCTCTCCATCCAATCTAGGAAGTCACAGCCATTATTAGAGCCCTTAAAAGGGGGAATGGTTGCTTTCACATGCCTCATCTCATTATGGTTGGAAGATCTCCTTCTTAGACTTAAGGAGTAATCCTCCTCGGTTTCATTATCTATTTCTTCATCTAAGCTTTCCACTTGGCCTCTTGACTCCATAGAGGTGCTCAACCTTCTCTTTGGTCTAGGTGTTCTAAGCTCTCTTAGATGATCATAAGAGGGTCCTTCACGGTCTTGCTGAAGTCTTTACAGCGCTTCTCTAATTTCATCCAGTTGAGCTTGGACATTTTTCTCGGATTGAGTGGTCTCTCTTTTAAGTGGTGGTGAGTTGTTGTTTGGTACGATTCTCTTGTTTTGGTGGTAGTTTACTCCACTTCTTGTCCTCATTATAATCACCAAATAGAGTCACAATATAGCAGCAAAAGCAATAAAATGGCTATGATACGAAATGATAGAGTCCAAGACTCTAGATCTCTAATAATCGGAATTGGCAATCGTCTAAACAACAAACCCAAGCTCCAGATTTAGAACAGGGGTAGCTTTTCTTGCATATGGAATTAGGAGCTCAAATTTATAGGTCCAGTAGTTAATAATCCAAATAATAGTCTCTCTAAAAATCAGCTTCAAAATCGTTGTATAAATGGAGTTATACTTTAAGGAAGATTGAATCTTGGATTAGGGTTTCGGAAAACAAAATCAGATCACCAGAATTGGAACAAAAAAATCTAAACTTGCATACGCCTTTTGGATCCCAAAATTACTGGACAAATAGATAATAACCAATGCATAAACACTCTCAAATATCAGCTTCAAAGGTCACGCACACATGGAGTTGTGCGTGATGAAACCCGAAGCTCGGATCTGGAATCGCTAGAAACAGATTTGCGGCTAAAAATACCTTTCCTTGTATAACTCTAAAAATTGAATCCTAATCCAAGAAATATCTCCACCAAATCAAATAAATAGAATAGTAACTCCAGGGAATGAGGAAATACAGGTCACCTTTGAAGAAAAATCAAGAACATAATAAAAGAAACCAACTTGGTCCGTGGATCCCTCCAATGACCGAGGGGGCGACTAGTTCGGCAGCTCCAAGGAAGCAACATTAAAAATTGGCTTTTGCCGAAATTTTCTACCTCCACAACCACAAACACAACCTCACTAGGAAGCTGTTGGAAGAGGAAGTATAATCTTTCTCCTCAAGACCACGCAAGAACAAGAAGAAGGATGGAACAAAGTGAGGGTAGCTGTGAGCTAGCCAACTCCGCTCAAAGAACAAGCGTTCAATCAGATTTAGTGTTTTCAAAAGTGTCTACAAACTTTTATTAAAGAGGTACAAATACCCTCTAATGATGCAACAAAAGAAAATTACATATTTGCCCTTGAAAACTCAAAATTTGAGCATGAGGGCTCGATTTACATGCAAACCGATCACCTCTAATCCTACATGCACAAAATGATCTAAAAATCTCAAAATATAACTCCTAACCAATCATCCAATAATAAAAAACATCTAGAGTCAAAAGTTAACGTCGGAACTTTCATAAAATACTCCTATTTGAGCTTATTATCGTCGATCAATGGGAGTTCTTCCAAACCGAGAAAATATGGCTCAAGTCGATTATAGTTTGCATGGCTCCACGTGAGAACATGGTGTGGAGCTTCTTTGTCTTCGTGCGTTGGCTTCTCCATAGACTCCAATAAATTGTTAGTCCCTGTAAAATTATAACGTGTTAGATAAGCAACGAGCCTTTTGGCTCAGGAATGAGTGATCGGTCCTTGGGGCACATCATATACCTTAAGAGTAATACCCCAAGAGAGAGAGAGAGAGAGAGAAAGTAATAAGCCTAGAGG
>CM039470.1:19889461-20165083 GCA_022433065.1 Begonia loranthoides | reverse complement strand
AGCACAAGATTGAGAGACTTATGGTAAAATGCAGAATCATTGATCCGACGTTTGACTACTTATTTGGCGGTTTCGACATCCTTACGTATTTTATATCGGAAAGTGTTCTTCATAAAGATTGTAGGTAACATCCCAAGTTTTCCAGAATGGGCATATTCGTTAAATTCGAAGCTCGTTTGCTATGCCAAAAGGCCCATGAATAGAGACCTACGATTCTGCTTAAGAATTCCGATTTCACTTACCCGGATTGGAGGCCCAAATCAATATGACGATCAACTTAGGATGTAGCTGAAGGAATTCATACAAGGTCTAATTCAAATAAGCTTTCAAAGGAGTATTTGGATTACTATTTTGAAAATCCAAAGATTCAAGATGAAGGTCCACCTAAAGAAGTGGATCGAGCACATGCCAAACACATGTCAAACACATGTCAAAAGGGCATTCATGACATTCCTAAGCTATTATTCAATTATAAGAGGTGGTTTGTGAATATCTTACTATTATTGGCCTACCACATCAGACAAGGGTTATTTCCTTATTTTATTCATGAAGATTTTATGGCCGATGCAAATTTCAAAGCCCTTGACACATCTTCTTATTTAATTAAGGAATATTATGAAGAAATCATTCTTTGGCCACACATACTTAAAGGAGTTCTCAAAATTATATTTATGGTAACCTTATTGTGGCTTACATAAATTCTAACTCACAAAATATGATTTGCGGTCGAATCCTTTTCAACCACGAGAGGATGATGGACTACAAGACCCTCTATCATTAATCAAGTTGAAAATAATATCATGGAAAGATTTAAGGTCAAGCATAAGTGAAAGTTCAAGAGCAATGAAAGAGAAATGGAAAGACTTTCCAAAAACTGTCTTCTTTCTCACCTCCGACAAATGTTTGACTAATTTGGCATTCCAAACAACGTCATTTAAACAAGAATGCTTCATAAAGATTGTAGATGACTTTTTAAGATTTCTAGAATGAGTTGGATCACTAAATTTGGACTTCATTTGCTATGTAAAAAGCCCATGGAATCGAGAGCAAAGATTAAGGAAAGTCCAAGTGTCAAAACTTGGAGATTAAGGAAATCTCTACATGGAAACCATCTAAGTGGCAGAGCACCAACATGGATCAGCTGCCAAATAACATCTGGAATTGGAGAAAAAGAAAAAAAGATATTAATTAAATATTCTTTTAGTTAATTAACCTAGTTTCTATTAAGTAGAAAATCGGACAACTTATTCTATGAGCCGATTAGGGTTATTATAACTTAATTAGTTTACTATTATTTTACAGTTTGTAATTGGCTATTTAAAGCCACCCTATGTAATTGTCAAAGGGATTTTAATTGAATACAAAACGCTTTTGCTTAGTTATCGAAATTGGAGTGATTCATTTTTCAACCTTTGATGAGTTATATCCAAAGTTTTCCTTGTGTGGGTAATATCACAAGATTATTCTCACTTGTAAGTTGGATGAGTTCTCTTGGCATCTACGTTCTTACTTCTTGAAGGAAGAAGGTGTGAAGTGGTGTCTAACTTTCCAAAGGCGCATCATCGACAAATCATCCATACAAGAGCATTCATCACATTACTTTCTAATTATGGCAACCTAATTTCTATCAAGCATATTTCTTAATCAATGGTTGATATTTATGTCATTCTTAAAGGGTTCTTTTCTTATCTTATTCAAAAAAGGTGTGGTCAAAATTTCAGCTCAAAAGCTTCTAAAACAAAAGAGTTACAAGCTTCCAAAATCGGACCTCTATAATTGAAATTACAGAAAAATAAGGAAACTCAAGATTAGGTCGACAAACTCAACCGAACCTGCGACTGCCACATTGTTCGAATCGTAAAAGTTGCCATTGTCCTATTTTTAGGTTGAGCAGCTCAACCCCACTGTCAACTGCCCAATCGATCGTAAAGCCAGAAAACTGCCACCTTTGGTTGATTAACAACTTCAACAATTATCCTATTTCTTCAACCAATTAGTCAACACTTCTTCCACATATTTTACAGGTTATTTCTTTACCCCTTCCGCTGGTGCATCAGATGTCTTCGCCAATGAAACACCTTTGGAAATTTGGACACCACTTCACACACTCTTCCTTTAAGAAGCAAGAATGCGGATGTCGATAAGAGAGACTACTCAACTTACAAGTAACCTTAATCTTGTGATAGTTAACATAAAGGAAACTTTGGATATAACTCACTAAAGGTTTGAAAGAGGAATCACTCCAATTTTGAAAACAAGCAAAAGCTTTTCTATATTCAATCTTCACTCCCTAAAACAATTACATAATGTGGTTATAAATAACCAATTATAAACTAAAGAATAGTAAATAACTAAACAAGCAAATATCACTAAATTGGTTATAGTATAAGTTTGACCGATTTTCTACATAATGGTTACTAGGTAAATTAACTAAGAGAATATTTAATTAATTCTTCATTCCTTCTTCTCCAAGTCTTTATGTCTTTTGATAGCTTTTTCTTCTTGAATTCATCCACTTCGATGGTTTCCATGTATTGACTTTCCTTGGTCTCCAACCTTAGCTGTAATACCTCGACTTTTTAAATGGGTTGACTATTGGAATGTTACCAAGAACGTACTTGTTAGATTATACGGGAAATTAACGCAATCAAAATAAAATAAATATTAGGTTAACGAATTTAAAATATATAATATTTGGGGTTAAAATGTAAAGGGATTAAATTAATGTAATTAAGGGGATTTAATAAATTAATTAATTGGGTTAAAAAAATTAAAAGAGGGGAAATTTGAGAGGCATGAACCGGTTAACTAAACCGGTTCATGCCAGGCTCGGTTTGAGCGAGAATATGTATGGCCTTCGGCCATACGCTGGAGGAGATCCCGAAACGTGAACAGAGAAGAGGAAGAGAACGGGGGGGAGGGACACGGTGACGACGAGCGGAGGGGCGACATTGGGCGAGCAAGCGACGTTGTCCGCCGGCGAACGACGAGGAACGGCGAGCGAGCAACTGCGGGTCATGAGGTGTAGAGCTAGGGCTCAAAGTCGGGATATTCGCTGGTTACGTTTTCCAGCAACGATGGAGGTATGCCTCGCCATATCTTCCTCCTCTGGCATTGCTATTGATTGGCTGTTGATTGGAGGCGTGCAATGCCGATTTACGACCGGCAATGGTGATCTTTGCTTGGGGCAGGGGTGCCCTGATCCGGGTTCTCCAAACCGAGTGTGACCGAACCCAATCTGGACGGTTTGGATTGAATCGTTGTCGGTAGTGCAGACAACTCATGCTCATTTTCAGCTTGGAATCGCATTCTGCATTAAAGGGATATAAATGCAGAGTGGTTGAAATTGAATACAATAGAGGCAGGGAGACAGAGCTAAAAGCTCTCAGGTGATCAGAAATGGGAGAGAAAAATCGAGAGTTGTGAGAGGAGAAACTGAGGAAATGAGGAAGAAGACAGGACGAAGGAGGAATTGGCAGTGTGCTTTGGGTGAGTTGGGCAAAGAGCAAAATTGCTCTCTAGAGGTTGAGGAAGGCAGAAGAAACATGAGCTATAGAGGAGAGCTTTGGCTTAGAGCTTCATTCTCTGTTTTATTGATTTCGGATGTTGCTCTTGGTTCCCTTCCGTTTACATCTATGTTGTGGGTCAATAAGTGGATAACATGCTCTGTTGTTAGAAGAATTATCTATGTGTGTCAGTCTTTGGTTTGACTATGTTTGCTGGATATGTTGGGTTCTGCATCTTGGGTTTTGTTTGAATATGCCCTGTTGTCTGTTAGTGGTGGTAAATATGTTGGTGAAGAGTATGATTTTTGTTTAAGTCCAATGTTGTTATAGATTATGGTTTTGGGAGTTTTGTTAATCTTGAAATGTTGCTCCTTTATTGTATGGGATTTCTGGACGTAGGAAGTTGTTAGCTGATTTCCGAATTAATCTGTTGGAACAATTATTGGGTGACAGATTTTCCTATGTGAACTGCTCTGTGATGGATAAAGTGAAGCATGTTAGTGCGGTGGTCAGATAAAGTGTTGACCGTAGACAATTGTTAAATTGTTGATGTTATGGGAAGTCATATTGAAGCATACTCTTAACCATTTGTGCGTAAGGTTCTCTGTTGTATTTCCTTGTAATGTATTAGCCAATGATGGTTAAGTCGAGATAGTTTAAGTTCCGTGTAGGTGTCAAAGAAGTTCTTAGAATCATTATTATTCAAGTTATGAGTTGTAATTATTAATGATAGATGTTTTAATTGTGAAGGTATTGAAAAGAGAAAAAGGGACAACAATTAAGTGCAAGCACGCAATAAAGAATTGAGGTAAGGAAAATGGGGTATTTTTGCCATTGAGGCTCTACACCACAAGTATGGGTGTGTGAGTGTGTTTCATTAATGGATAGCGTGATTTTATTAATGAATATTAACTTGCCGTGTAGTCATGAATTATTCACCTGGTTGTCATTGTTTTGTTGTTAATTATATTTTGTTAAGTATGATCGTTATGTAGGTTGTGTTAACTAGTTGTTTAAATTATAATGAACACTCTAGCATGTTAATCACTTAGCAAGCATGATTAACTTAATTAACGAATTGAACACGTAAACTAGCTAAACAAATTAAACGTGTAAATTGCCTGGTAGTGTATGCCTAGTTGTTAATTGGTGGCTTGAGTAATTGAGTTAATTAAGTGAACTAATCTGTAATTATAATTTCCAAGCATGTCAATTTGATAAGCATGTAAATCGGCTATAACTTATTAGGCTAATGTTTCTTCTTGAATTAATTAAGCAAGTTTATCAAAGTTGCTAAGTATGTAAATGAACCCTCATGTTAACTTGAATTGATAGTAATTGAATTAGTAATCGAATCCTATCATGAACTAATGATATAAATTGAGCATGTTAACTAATTAGTAAGCATGTAAATGAACTAGGATAACAACTAAAATAGTTATACTTCTGTGATAATTTCACTTGAGCATGTAATGAACTAGGTTAGTATTAATAGGTTATTCTTTCTTGGTAATATTTTGTGTATTTCTCTTTACTATAATTTCTTTTAATATAATTATATTGTCTTTTGCTCTAATTTCTTTTATTGCTTTACTTTACTAAAGAATGATGGAAAAGATGAAAGAAAGAGGAATTAAGTATGAATGAATTAAGGGTTTCATGGCTAAGTGAATGAAGGCTTTCATTATTGTTTTCATATTTTCCCAAGTTCGAATTTGTGGGTCTCCATACCTCCTTTGATCTCTTAACAATTGTGCCCACCAAATGTTTGCGTAATCCGTGAACGTCATGGCAACCAATCTGATTTTCTTTTCTTCTGAGTAGTTTTTGCTTCCAAAAATAAGATCCACTTTTCGCTCCCACTCTAGATATGTTTCTGGATCGCTTTCCCCTTGGAAAAGTGGTAAAATTACCTTTCCATCTCTCCCATCACCTCGGAAATCTCTTGCAAAATCTCTCCTTTGGTTACTTACCTTTTTCTCCTCAAACTTACTTCTTTCAAAACGTCTCCTTTCTCGGCCTTGTGTTAAAGTTGGATTTTGAAATTGATCCATCCTTTGATTTAGGGCATAGAATTGACCTTGCATATCCCTCATAATTTCAGCTCAAGAACAAAGAAAAGCAAATAAAAAGGTTAGTAAAAAAAATATAATGAAAGTATGGACCTTTCCACTCGCTCACGTGTTTCACTCAAATAATGAATCACTCCACTCGTGTTTACACTCGATTGGCTTTTTCAAATTGATCTCACAACTCTGCCTTTTACCACTCTACCTTCCCTTTTGAGTTCTTTACTCACAACTCAATCAAAGAAAAAAAAGGGTTTTCAATCAAGTAAACACTTTGAAAAATCAAACTTCTTCAAACTTTATATTCAAATTGCCTTCAAGTTTGATCAAAACCAAGCTACTCAAACTACTTATTGTGATTAAGTAGCCTAAGAAGTAAATACCTTGAATTTTTGGAATAAAATATTATGGAACTTTCCCAAAAAGGAAACTTTTTCCCTAAAAATTTATGAAAACTTACAGAAATAAACCGGAGATTAGATATTTGAATAGCACTTTTTGAGATGAAAACGAAGATGATTTTCGATTTTGAATAGGCTTTTTGTAGAATAAAAAGCTCATTTTTTTTTTTTGGAAATAAAAATCGAACTTTTTTTTTGTAAGATTGATAAACAAAGGAATAAATTTTTTATGTTTGATCGTAAGGGTCAAACCCTTTTTTGATAGATGAAGAGAAAGGAAATATTTTTTTTTTGATATTTTGAAGGTTGATCGTAAGGATCAATAAAATAAAACTGATGCGGAAAAATAAAGATAGCACCTTGAAACATTCGAGCCTTCGCTCTGATACCAACTGATGCGAACCTAGGGTATACGAACCCTAGACCCAACAACTTTTGCGGAATTAGACGGATCGTCTCACGATTTCAAGATAAAAAAGGTGGAACTACGACCCTAGATAAACCTGTCGACTAGAACCAGAGTATTCCGAAGAGGAGCTTGACCCTAACCAAACCTGTCGGCTAGAACCAAAGCTATCAAAAGGTTCGATCTTTCAAGAATCCACTTGAAGAGATCAAGTTCTTCGCAAAGAACTCAAGAGAAGGAAATCTCCCAAAAAAAGCAAAAGCTCTCAATTTAATTTGTAAAAAGGTTTTTTACAATTGTTCCCTAAGGTGCTTTTATAAGATAAACATAAAGTAAATCTAATCCTAATAAAATAAGAAAACTAATTCAAAATAAAATAAAATAAAATAAAATCTAACTAATTATGGCATGTGCTCGACATGTGCTCAGTAACTAATTAATGACATGTGTTTGGCATGTGCTCGGCATGTGTTGTTTGAGGGCTCGCATTGGGGTTTCTGGATCAAAATCAATTCTTTGCATTCTTTCAATGATATCTTGTAAGAACTCCTTAGGCAACAACATAAATTGGTCTTCATATTGATTTGGGCCTCCAATTCGGGTAAGTGAAATCGGAATTCTTAAATAGAATCGTAGGTCTCTTTTCGCGGCCCTTTTGGCATAGCAATGAACTCCAAATTTAAAGAATCATCCCATTCTAGAAACTTTTGGATGTCAGCTACAATCTTCATGAAGACCACTTTTCCATATAAATGCTTAAGGTTGTCGAAACAGCCAAATAGTACTCAGGGGTCGGATCAACGATTCTGCATTTTACCATAAGTCTCTCAATCTTTTGCTTGATTTTCCATATATGCTTCATCTTGAAGAATACTATAAAATATTTGAATGATAGATTAATATAATTCATCATCTTTCTCCTTTGAATCTTTTGTTGGATTTCTTCCTCAAAAAGTGAATGTCTTTCATTCATCTTCTTCATCCTTGCTCTAGTCTTTCGGTCTCCAATGTCTCCTAATAAATCATTGTATTTGTAGGTTTTCTGAATCACATCACTTTGTCATCATATAAGCAGAATTATCATGAGTACTGATTTTACTAACTGCAAAATCACCACTAGCAACCACTTCACGAACAAAATGATAACGAATATCGATGTGCTTCGTCCTCTCATGAAACATCTGATGTTTAGTGAGAAATATAGCACTCTGACTATCACAAAACACTGTGGCAATCTGCAAATTACCACTGAGCTCAGCAAACAAACTTTTTAACCATATAGCTTCTTTACAAGCCTCTGTAATAGCCATATATTTTGCCTCTGTAATAGATAACGCAATGGTATCCTGTAAGGTAGCTCTCCAACTGATAGCGCAACCCCCAACTGTAAAAACGTATCCAGTAAGAGATCTCTTTTTATCAATATCCCCCACATAATCAGAATCAAGATATCCAATGACATGATCTTTAGTTCTTCCAAATTGAAGACAAACATCAATAGTTCTCCGCAGATACCTAAGAATCCACTAGACAGTTTTCTAGTGTTCCTTTCCTGGATTTTCCATGTACTTACTAACTACACTGACTGCGTAGGATAAATCTAGATGCGTGCAAACCATAGCATACATGAGAGATCCCACTGCACTAGAATACGGAACTCGTAACATATAATTAATTTCATCATCTGAATGCGGACATAATTCGGGTGAAAGCCTGAAATGAAATGCTAAAGGAGTACCAACAGGTTTAGACTTATTCATGTTAAACTTGTAGAGAACTTTCTGAATGTACCCCTTTTGACTTAGGTACAATTTATCAGATTTTCTATCTCTCTGTATTTCCATACCAAGTATCTTTTTCGCTGCTCCCAAATCTTTCATCTCAAATTCTTTACTCAGCTGTGCTTTGACTGTAACACCCCAATATATTTTTTTTTTATAATTATCGGGGTATTACCAAGGAAGTATTCGTTAGATTATTATTTCAAAGTTTAACGGATGATAATTAGAGAATTATTTGTAAAAGAGTAATTAATTTGGGAAAAACCAAATAAAATAAAATGAATTCAACAACTAGGATAAATCAAGAATTTAAAATTTTGGGTTAAGAATAATTTAATTAAATGCAAGATTTAATTAAATTAATAAAGATGAAATTTATTTGGATAAAATGTATTAATTGGAATTAATAAATCGAATCATGAAAATTTGGGGTGAGAACCGGTTCAATGACAGAACCGGTTCAGTAATTGGGTCCGGTCTGCAGCAAATGAAGAACCAAACATGGAATTACATGTTTTGTTTCTGGAAGGGAAGAAAATCGGGAAAGGAGTGAGAGGGGATCCGACGAGAGAGGGCTCGGCGAATGGAGATCTGCGGCTGAGGCTGTGGTCGGCGACGGTGCTGGCAGCGACGAGCGATAATTTTGGGCGGGTTGCGCCGATGGATTCGCGGGGGGTGCGACGATTTGGCGTGAATCTCGCGTTCTGGCCGTGCAGCAGGGGCGTCGACGTGCTGCTACCGTTTTGGGTGTTCGATGGCGCACCCCGACGGCGTGGTTGACGGCAAAGAGTAGCGACCGCGAGCTGGTGCGTCGACGAGCTGGTCGGTATCCGGGTCGCGGTTTGAAGCAGACGAGTCGGCTCGAGCAGCTGGACCGAACTGCTGTTCAACACAGCGAAATTCGGGGGATTGAAGCTCGGGGTAACATCCACGCATCGATTCTGGAAGGGGGCGAATTCTCCCTCAATCGGATCACATCGCCCCATTTTCGCTGCTCACTTTCTTCTGATTGGTGTCTACCAAATTCTACAGGTATCAACTCACTTTTTTTTAAACCCCTTAGGAAATTTCACTTCACTTCAGTCCATCCTTCCAGTAACGAAGCGAGAGAGAGAGAGCGTGAAAAGAGAGAAAAAGGGAGCTAGAGATCGGATACCTTTGAAGAACCGTGGGAATTCCAGATTCGGTCATTGCTGTCCCTGCTGTGGTCTTCTTCATTCTAGGTAAGAATTGGGCGTGTGGTGGCCATGTGGAGGCCCTACACCACAAGTAGAATGTGTGCGTTGAATAGATGAATTGGTTGATATCCTACAAAATTTCTTGATTTCCTGCTAGTTGGTGCATTTCTCTGCTGCAGTTGTTGGAATGAAAGTTTTAAAAATAGAACGAATGATGAATGGAAAAGTAGGATGAATGTGAATGCATTGTTCGCTGTAAATTCTCACGTTGTTATTACTGTTGTTAATTCATTGTTGTTCATCATTGTTAGTCTTTAAATCTGAATATGGTTAGCGAATTACCTTGATAACTTTAAATGTTGATTCTTGGAATAAGCATGTTTAACCAATTAGATAGCTACCATAAAAATAAATTTGAACTTATGCTGCTTGATAGATCAATAAATTATTGTATTCATGGTTTCTTGGTTCTGGTTTGGAGATATAATCACTTTTAATTCAGTTGACATTAATCAATTAGCATGTTTCTTATCATATTAAATTATTGAACACGTTTCTAATTGTTATTCTTTAAGTAGGTTTCCATAAATTGCTTATTAAATGTCTAGCTCTTCCAAATATGTTTAGTAAATAACTTGTTGTGGATTTCAGTTATAGAAGCATGATAACTCGTCGATTCTATATTCTAAAATTCTAATCATGCTATTCGTTCATATGTTAGTTGCTGATCTTAAACATGTTTCTAATTTTCTAAATCGTACACTCCTTGAGCCTGTATAAAGGATTCACTGTAAGTTTAGGATTTATCTCTATTCATAGCATATTCGTCTTACTGTTTCTCTTTATTAGCATGCATGCCTCTTTTATCATATATATATGTTCATCTTCTATAAATTGTAATTCTCCTGGCTAGATAATTATTGAAAGAATGCTAGTAGATTTGGTGAACTTGTGGTCATTTAACGTTGGCTATGATTGTCTTCCTTGTGTGTTTTTAATTTCAGTCCTTCCCTTTTATATGATTTCAATATTTTCCTTTATATGCGTTGTACGTTGTAGTAGCTGTTTTAATTTCTGTCATTTAATCTTATGCATTGTTTAATTGTTATTTTCTAATTCGTATCATGTTTCATGCATCATGATAATAGAAACTAGTAGGGAGTGCCATTTTGGATGGTACTCACATTCATGAGTGAGGAAAAATGATAAATGAAACGAATGATGATGATGAATAATGAATTATGGGAGGTTGAAGGGCGGATGGGTAGTTCGGATCTAGCCTACATAAGGTTAGAAGCCGGTTGACTATTCCATCTAGTATGTGTTCCTTCAATTTTCAACTCGATGTACGAGTAATGAACGAATGAATGAAACGTAATAAAAAGATTGGTTTGGGGTGGACCCATTCCAAGTGAACTAAAGAGAGGCATATCATATGCATATTCCCTTTTCTTACTAAGTCTTTTAGACTTACGTATTACTTGTGGTGTAGGTAATGAAATGATAACACCTGGAGTGGAAAATGATGCATTTCCCGTGGAGCCTGAAGTGTATCCGAATGAATCACAATCCGAGTAGAATGGCAAAAGAAGAAAGCGAATGTTATGTTTTTAAATTGTGGGAATTTAATAAAGGGCAAAAATTTCTCAAACATGATTTTGATGTTATTGTAAACTTACTTAAAGTTTCTTTTAAAAGTATTTTTTTCCGCTTACTCTGATTTCATTGTCATTTTCAAACTTTATGATTTATTTCAATATGTGAAAATTTTATTTTTCTCGTAATTTAATTAAAGAAGATGTGTAAGGAATGAAATTTGACGCGGGGCGTCATATTGACCCTTCTGATTTCTTCAATATCTTTAGTTACAATTAACATATCATCGACGTATAAGAGCAGATAAAATCACTGACCCATTCTGACTGTTCTTTATGTAGACACAACTGTTATAATTGCTCCTTCTCAAATCTTGAGTAAGTATGAATGAATCAAACCTTTTATACCACTGTCTAGGTGACTACTTTAGGCCATAAAGGAACTTCTTCAATGAACAAACATAGTTTTCTTTTCCGGAGACTATAAAACCTTCAGGTTGTTGCATATAGATGTCCTCCTCAAGCTCTCCATGTAAAAGGCAGTTTTCACATCCAACTGCTTAAGCTCAAAGTCGTGCATAGCCACAACACCTAGCAAAGCTCGAATCAAACTGTGCTTAACCACTGGAGAAAACACATCAGTGAAGTCTACACTTAGAATCTGATTGTACCCCTTTGCAACCAAACGTGCTTTGTACCTGTCTTCTTCAACACCTTGTGTACCTTCCTTTTTCTTGAACATTTGTAATGAACCACCTTCTTTTCTTTTGGCAATTTAATTAAGTCTCATGTGTCATTCTTCTGAAGGGACTCCATTTCCTCCTGCATGGCGATCATCCATCTCTCTAAATTTTCTAAACTCACTGCCTCTGAATAAGTAGACGGTTCTTCACTGGAATCAATGCTTTCAACTACACTCAAAGCATAAGCAACTAAATCTGCTTCACCAATATTTTTGTGGAGGTCTAATCTCTCCTCTTGGTCTATTCTTAGCGATGGAATATTCTGGCGAAGTTAATACTGGTGATATTGCGAAAACGGTATCACCCTGATTGTCTGAGTTGGTCTGACCCGAAAACTCTAATGTCAACCCTGATTCAACTTCAACCTCGTTACCAGATAAATGATTAGTCTTATCTGTTAAGCCTTTAGAAGATGAATTACCAAGCATAGCAACTTCATCAAATATCACATTTCTGCTCAATATAACTTTCTTGGATTCAGAACACCATAACTATATCCCTTGACACCAGGCTGTTATCCAAGGAATATACATTTCAATGATTTGTGCTCTAATTTGCCATTATCAACGTGAGCATACGCGGGACAACCAAATACTCTCAAACCTGAATAATCAACAGGATTATCAGACTAAACTTCTTCAGCAGCTTTCTTATCAAGAGCATTTGACGGAGAACGATTCACAATATAACAAGCAGTAGCAGTAGCTTCAGCCCAAAATGACTTAGGTAAACCAGAATCTGAAATCATACACGAAACCTTTTCTATTAAAGTTCTATGCATTCGCTCTGCCACTCCATTTTGCTGTGGAGTACCCGGGACTGTCAGATGGCTCATAATTCCCTCTAACCTGTAGAAAGAGTTGAACTCTCCCGAACAAAACTCTAACCCATTATCGGTGCATAGATATTTTACCAGCTTTCCTGTCTGCTTTTCGATTAAAGTTTTCCACTCCTTGAACGTAGCAAATACATCACTTTTCTTCTTTAGAAAGAACACCCAAAGCTTTCTGGAAAAATCATCAATCATGGTTAGCATATAATGTGTCCCTCCCTTGGAAGGCACCGATGCTAGACCCGAAAGATCTGAGTGGATATAACCTAGTATTTCTTTCGTACTATGCGTGGCTGTAGTGAATATAACTCTCTTATGTTTCCCGAAAACACAATGCTCGCAAAACTATAATTTACTTGTGCTCTTACCATTTAAAAGTCCTCTTCTCCTAAGTTCATTCATCCCATTTTCACTCATGTGCCCCAGACGCATATGCCATAATCTGGTGAGATCTTCATCTGACAATGAAGTACTAACTGCAGCATCCTCAAACACTGTAGATCCCTGCAGAACATATAAATTTTCATATTTTCTTTGCCCTTTCATCATAGTAAGAGAACTGCGGCTGATCTTCAAAACTCCACCTTCACTAATGTACCTATACCCTTTCAGATCAAGAGTACTCAACAAGATCAAATTTCTCTTCAAATCGGGAAATGTTGCACGTCACTAAGTGTTATGACAACTCTATCATACATCTTGATTCTGATCGAACCAATCCCTGCTATCTTGCACGATGAATTATTTCCCATCAACACTGCACCTTTTAACATAGGCTCATATGTCTAAAACCAATCTTTATTAAGACACATATGAAACATACAGGTCGAATCCAGAATCCACTCCTCGGATGCCTTTGAGTTTCCGTCAAACACTACTAGAAGATCTCCTCCTGATTCACAATCATTTTCTTCAGCGACAACTGCTTCACCAGAATTCACAGGTTGCTTTCCCTTCTGATCAGCTTCCTCTTTTCTTTTATTCTGTAATTTATAACACTCAGATTTAATATGCCCATTTTTTCTAACAGAAAAAACAAACCTTGTATATGTTCCTAGACTTTGATCTGCTTTTCAAACCCTTTCTGTTACTGTTCCCTTTTTCGGACCTCTCTGTTGTTGTACCCCAGGTGATTAATCTCTCTCCTTGAGTTCTAGATCCAATTACAAGGTGCTTCATCCTTTCTTTTGAAAGCAAAGCATCGTAGACCTCTTTCAGAGTCAACGTGTCTTGACTCTACAGAATGGTATCTTGGAAAATATTGTACGATGCAGGCAATGAACATAACAAAATCAAACTCAAATCTTCCTCATCATATTTGCATTCCATTGTTTCCGAATCCGAAACAATTTCTTTAAATGCAGCCAACTGTTCTTCAATCAAAGTTCCTTCTCCCATATGATGAACATATAACCGCTGCTTCAAATGTAGCTTACTCGTCAGGGTTTTATCATGCACAATTCTTCCAATTTTGTCCATATTTCAGCAGCAGATTTCGCCTTCAACACATCCTCTAAAATTGCCTTTGATAAATGAAAGCGAATCAAAGATAACACTTTTCTGTCCCACAGTAATTTTTCCTCCTCGATCCAAGACGCTAGCATATTATCAAACCCCAATAACGTATTGTCCAATTCCATCTGAGCAAGAACATTCCACATCTTTACCTACCATATCAGAAACCTCATATTCCAATTCAACATCGAAATTTCATACTTCATTGAAGCCATCTCCAAAATTTAGAATTTTCTCCCAAAACTCTGATAGAATATTTGCACCAAAATTGACGCCCCAAATATTTCAGAATAATCCAACCAAAAATATTCAGAAAATATTTTTCCCAAAATATTCAATAAATCTTCAACCTGCACCCAAAAAACAACCATTTTTAGAATCAACAATCGACCACTAATTCACCAAAATGTTGCAGACTTCAATCGAAAGGCCGAGTCGGGCAAGGTGGTGTGCACTGGAAAACGGTGAAGCAGACGTCGGCGAGGGACGGCAGGTCGGCGGCGCTGCTGTCTCTGTTCTGGATTGGCGGATGGCAGCACGGGTTCTCGTCACTTCAGAACGATCAACGACGGCGAGGGGTACGATCGACGGGCGCACTCGGTTCTTTGCTTCGGCCGACTGTAGCGGTGTGGTGCAACTTTCTCTTTCTTCGCAGTTGAGGAGGTTTTATTCGTCGCTGGAGATGCAGATCGCGGGCGGCGCTGCTTCGTCGCTGTTGGCTCGTTGTTGAATAGACTCCTATGGTCTTCGTGGTTCACAGAAGTTGTGGGCAAAGAGTCTTGCTGGAGAAGAAGAGTTGTGTGGGCAGGGCAGGAGGGTTGGTGGGCAGCTTCCTTCGGGCAGGGCAGAAAAAAAAACAAAATATTTTTTCTTTTTCCAAAACCAAAAAATCACTAATCGTTCCACCTCGGATAAATAAAAAATCTTGATTTTCAGAAACCTTCAACTTTGCTCTAATACCAATTGTTGAAAATTGGTATAGAAACTCTCAACCTTAGCTCTGATATTAATTGTTGAAATAACAAACGAGATTTAGAAAAGAGAAAGAGAAAGAGAAAACAATGGACACCAAATATACGTAGAAAACCCAAGACAGGAAAAAACCACGGCAAAGGAGAAATCGCTAATAACAATCGATACAACAAGCTTTGCGGCTCAAGCATATATTTATAGCAATAAAGAAAACTCTAGTCATACTAGAATTGGAAACTCTAATCCTGCAGGAATTAAGAAACCTTTAATGTGGGCCAAACCGATCTGGCCCAATTAGAATCAGTGTCACACTAAACCCTAACACTAATTGAATAATTAGGCGTGGAAATATGATGTTTACTGTAATGCTTTAGGATATAATCTGTATATGTTTTGAGTTAATTATTGCTTCTAAGATTTGGTTGGAAGTCTGAATATGTGGATGGGTGAATTATTGTCTCTAAGTTTTAAACGTTACCCTATTTCCTACAAATATTGGGATTCAGAGACTATTTAAACTTGGGAATTAAGTATTGCTAAGTTGACTTCCAACTCTGTGTTTAGAGGTAGAAATTTGTTTATATGCTGAGGCTATCGTCATAAGTTGCTAAGTGATTATCTGCCCTATATTTAGATTATAGGTTTTGGAGATATCTGTAGTTCAACTTTTGCTTATGATAGCGCGTGGAGTGAGTTTGTCGGTAAGCGTGTCATGGTCGACATCAAGGTAGGGATCTTTATACTTTCTACATTGCATTGCATCATGGTTTTCAAAACTACTATTTTGTGGGATACCACACCTGAAAACCCAATGGAGAATGTTCGATAGCATGTCAATTTTTACGTATGCGTATGTTTTCTCACGTTTACATTCTGATGTGCGCATGGAATGGATTTATATCTAACTGTCTCAAATCTTGGAATGGAATCTTGGAATATGAAAGTTGGCAACTTTAAGCTGCCGATGGATGAACGCAACGCTTCTCACCTCCTTGGATAAGGACGCAACTGCAAGTTTCTTTCGTTATATAACTCACACGAAAGAGACGTTGGATATTATGCACCAAAGAGTCTTTGGATATCACTCACCAATGGAAGAAAAGGATCCCTCCAATTCCCGAAAAGCAAAAGCTTTGTTTTATCAAAATTCAACAACCTCTCATCAGTACTAGGGTGGCTTTATATATAGCCAAATTAAAAGCATAAATTAGAAAATTAAATAAAAGATAACCTAGATATGTGGATCTAGATATCCTAGAAAATTGGATCTTTTTAGAGATACTATCTAAAGAGATAATATCTTTCTCTCTCTTGTCCTCCAAAATTGTCTTCATGGGCTTGCTCTTGGGCTTCTTTTCATGTTGAAATTGTCCACTTGGATGGCTTCCACATCTTGAGTTTCTTGATAACTCAAACTTTCCTTAAACTTTTTCTCTCTGTTCTTTAGGCTTTTACCATAGCAAATGGACTCCGAATTAAATGATCTAACATGTGTTAGAAAGCCTAGAAAGTTGGTTACAATCTTTATGAAGAACGCTTCTTGAAAAGACGTCGTCTTGATTTCCAAAATAGTAGAACTATTGGTAAAGGTCAGAATGAAGACAGTTTAGGAAAGATATTCAATTATTCTCTTAACCTTCCACTTATGCTTGATCTTCATGATATTCTTTGAGCCTTGATAAATAATAGAATTGTCCCATTTTGCATCACATTCTGTACATGGTTTATGCTTGATATTCTGCCATATTGATGATGTGATATTTGTGCGTGTGTTGGAAGGATGAATCCTCTTGATGACTCTAGTGCTAAAGCATCACGAGGCTATCTGGTGACATCTTCTACTATGAAGAGATGGGTTATATGATACGTACATTGGGGGATGAATCATCTTGATGCTTTAGGCACTCTAGCTCTAAAGCATCATGAGGCTATCCCCCGAAATCTTCTACTGCGAGAAGATTTTATATATACATTGGGAGGATGAATCCTCCTGATGCTTTAGGCACTCTAGTGCTAAAGCATCACGAAGCTATCCCCGTGCAATCTTCTATTGCGTGAAGATTATTCATTTACGTGCAAAATGGCGATGAGACATTTATGACATGTCCTCAAGTTTCGAGCCCTGGAAGTGGAAAAAGAGGATGGGCATTGGTGACGATTCTTTAAGTTGCAAGTCTTGAAAGTTGGAATATGATGGGAGGGTGATTACGCCTCCTTGGGTTGCAAGTCCCTAAACCTGACCAGGGTATTGTCTAATGGAGTTGGCAGGTTGTAGGTCGCGAAGATTAGCCTATTCTAGTACCCTTCCATTTGGCGGGTGGCTGGACGGCTATTAGTTCTATTCGTCAACAACTCTCGTCAATTTGGAGCATAGATGTATTTAGTGAGAAGCAGTCTATTATGAGCAACCTTACTCTGGGTATATGATTCGTACGAGTTGCGTCAACTCAGAGCTTGGCTCGTTGATAACTCGGGTGACATGCTGGATTTTTAGATCACCATCAATGGTAATCTTTCCTACCTCATGAGGTGTTGCTATTGGCGGATAGCCACCTTTCATTGACCTATGCTGGGTGGTTACACGAGTTGTGTCGTCGCTGACTGGTTTGCTGGTAACTTGGGTAATGTGCTGGATTTTTTTATCATATCGGCAGGGGCTACGACCCGTCAGCACATCCGAGAGATTACACTACTTTTCAACGATGAGTGATGGATGAGTCCTTGTGTTACCATCCCTTTTCACTGTTGACATTTTCATACGAAAAATGATGTTGGCATATTTTGCTATTATTGATGTCTATGTATACAACGGGTTTTAATAAAGTAAAATTGAAAGCCATAGGTCGGATTTATAAAATGATAAAGAGGTTTTGGTAAATTTAAAAATTCATATACAATAAATGAGAAGCATGAAATGGTTTTCAAAGATGAAGAAAAAGGTTTTTAGGATGCATTGCATTTAGTATAGATTTTCCCTACTGACTTTGTTACTCACCCCTTAGACTATATTTTCCCCCTATGTTAGGGTGTAGGTTCGGTGCATTAGTCTTGTGCGTGTGGTAGCTGGGCGACAATGGTGTTCCCTGGTGGGTGTCTCGATCTCCTCGTGGATGGGTGCAAGTTTGTCGATCCAATCCCTCCGTTGTTGGTATGTTGGGATTTTAGTTTTAGTGTTGTTTGATTTAATTCTTGTATAGTACTTTCTTTTATTATGTTATCATGTCTCTAGTTAATCACTTTGTGGCCCTCAACCTATGTGATTTGGGTTGGAGCTTGGTATTATTCCCGTTAAGTCTTACGCATAAAAATTAACGCCTTGGGTTGGGTAATCGGCTTTTCTTCGAGGACCAGGTCGCCTAACCTGGCGGTTCTATCCGACCCGCCTCCGGGTGGTGACAACTCAGGCTTTGGCATTCAAGTCATTGGGCTCTGGCTTCTTGAATGCTAGATCTCAAGATCATGGTGCAACAATCTAAACACTGACAGACCTTTTCCTAGTCTGATGAAAAGGTTGCTCCCAAGACACATGGTAATATTGCTCGGTTGGTTCCTCCGTCGAACATCCAAGTAGCCAGTTAATATTCTTGGCAGTCATTCTCAAATCCCGTCCAAACATGTAAATCTGGACCTTTAATGGTTAGCTGGACAGTTCTAAATTGGAGTAAAATGATTTCACAATCGGTTCATAAAAACTTCCACCCAACCTGTTCAAACCAGCTAAACCAGCTCCCTCAACCAATTCTTTTATTTCTAATTCTGCCAATGACTCAAAATTCACTCTTCCAGATACAATAATTGAATGATGTTTAACATCAGCGTCATACCGTTCATTCGGTTCAATAATCCTAAAGAGCGGGGAGTGGAACCTGTCCGTAACAAGTTGGAAACAGACCAATTGACCTGCTGTAATACCCATATATTTTTTCCCTTTTTGTTGATGTATTAAAAATTGAAGAAATTTGAATGTATGAATATTTATCATGTTGCGTAATGGAACGCGTAAATTATGTTCAAAAAGTATAAGGTTAATATTGGAAAGTAATCTAAGTATGGAATTTAAGAAAAGCATGTACAACAAGTTTTCGGACGCCTCTATCTCATTCGAAATCGGGTGCGGACGACACGGACGTTGTTGAAATGAATCTGTACAATGTTGGGGCATTTTCGGAAGAAGGCTCGGACGGCACAGACGGCATGGATGTTGTTGAAATGAATCTGTACAATTTTGGGGACATTTCGGACGTGTCTGCCTCGTCTGAAATCTGGAGCGGACTACGCGGATGACGTGGAATGAGATATTGCGGACGAGTCCATCTGGCGAAATATATACCAAATTCTGTACCAAATTTTGTGAGTTTTCAGACGAGTCCATCTCGTCCGAAATATATTGCGGACGGTTGATCTCGTTCGAAAAATCAGAAAAATCTGCGAAACTGATGTGATCCAGAAAACCTACAAATACAATGATTCATTAGGAGACATTGGAGACCGAAAGACTAGAGCAAAGATGAAGAAGATGAATGAAAGACATCCACTTTTTGAGGAAGAAATCCAACAAAAGATTCAAAGGATAAAGATAATGAATTATATTCATCTATCATTAAAATATTTTATAGTATTCTTCAAGATGAAGCTTATGTGAAAAATCAAGCACAAGATTGAGAGACTTATGGTAAAATGCAGAGTCATTGATCCGACCTTTGACTACTATTTGGCAGTTTCAACGTCCTTACGTATTTTATGTCAGAAAGTGTTCTTCATAAAGATTGTAGCTGACATTCTAAGGTTTCCAGAATGGGCTTATTCGTTAAATTCGAAGCTCGTTTGCTATGCAAAAAGGCCCATGAATAGAGACCTACGATTCTGCTTAAGAATTCCTATTTCACTTAACCGGATTGGAGGCCCAAATCAATATGACGATCAACTTAAGATGTGGCTAAAGGAATTCATATAAGGCGTAATTCAAATAAACTTTCAAAGGATTATTTGGATTACTATTTTGAAGATCCAAAGATTCAAGATGAAGGCCCACCTAAAGAAGTGGATCGAGCACATGCTGAGCACATGCCAAACACATGTCATTAGTTAGTTAGATCTATTCTTGTTATTTTTTAAAATTACATTTGAATTTATTTTATCCTAGTTTATCTTAGGATTAGATTTACTTTATGTTTAGCTTATAAAAGCACTTAGGGAACAATTGTGAAAACCTTTTGTCAAATTGAAAATTGAAGCTTTTGCTTTTGTGGGAGAATTCCTGCTCTTGAGTTCTTTACGAAGAACTTGATCTGTTCAAGTGGATTCTTGAAAGATCGAACAATTTGATAGCTTTGGTTCTAGCCGACAGGTTTGGTTAGGGTCAAGCTCTTCTTCGGAATACTTTGGTTCTAGTTGAAAGATTTGGCTAGGGTTAAAGTTCCAACCCTTTGATCTTGAAATCATGAGACGATCCGTTTAATTCCGCAAAAGTTGTTGGGTCTAGGGTTCGTATACCCTAGGTTCGCATCAGTTGGTATCAGAGCGAAGGCTCGAACGTTTCAAGGTGCTATCTTTATTTTTCCTCATCAGTTTTATTTTATTGATCCTTACGATCAACCTTCAAAATATCAAAAAAAAAAAATATTTCTGTTCTCTTCATCTATCAAAAAAAGGTTTGACCCTTACCATCAAACTCAAAAATTTATTCCTTTCATTTATCAATATTACAAAAAAAAAAGTGCGATTTTTATGTCCAAAAAAAAAAGTGAGCTTTTTATTCTACAAAAAGCCTATTCAAAATCGAAAATCAACTTTGTTTTCATCTCAAAAAGTGCTATTCAAATATCTAATCTCCGGTTTATTTCTGTAAGTTTTCAGAAATTGTTTCGGGAAAAAGTTTCCTTTTTGGGAAAGTTCCATAATACCTTATTCCAAATTCAAGGTATTTGCTTCTTAGGCTACTTAATCACAATAAGTGTTTGAGTAGCTTGGTTTTAATCAAACTTGAAGGACATTTAAATTTAAAGTTAGAAAAAAGTTTGATTTTTCAAAGTGTTTACTTGATTGAAAACTCTTTCTTTTCTTTGATTGAGTTGTGAGTAAAGAACCTAAAAAGGAAGGTAGAGTGGTAAAAGGCAGAGTTGTGAGATCAATTTGAAAAAGCCAATCGAGTGTAAACACGAGTGGAGTGATCCATTAATTGAGTGAAACACGAGAGCGAGAGGAAAGGTCCAAAATTTATTATTATTATTTTACTAACTTTTTTGTGTTTGATTTGGTTGTTGATCCGACGTCATGAGAGATATGCAAAGCCAATTCCATGCACTAAATCAAAGGACGGATCAATTTGAAAATCCAACTTCAACACATGGCCGAGAAAGAAGACATCTTGAAAGAGTGAAGTGTGAGCAGAAAAAGGTAAATTTACCATTTTTCCAAGGGAAAAGTGATCCGGAAGCTTACCTAGAGTGGGAGCAAAAAGTAGACCTTATCTTTCAGTGCCAAAATTACACTGAGGAAAAGAAAATCAGATTAGTCGCCATGACGTTCACGGATTACGCAAACATTTGGTGGGCACAATTTTTAAGAGATCAAAGGAGGTATGGAGACCCACCAGTTCGAACTTGGAAAAATATGAAGGCTATTATGAGAAAGAGGTTTGTTCCTTTACATTATTCGAGGGAATTAAGTTGGAAATCACAATTGAATTGTGAGAAACTTTATGAATCCTATTTAAAGAAAAAACCAATAGCCAGGACACCATTGAGTTCAAAAGAGGTGATTGATGATCCAAAAGAAGAATTAAAGCAAGGAAGCAATGTCAACCAAGAAGACAAGTTGGCAGAAAAGAGAGAACTTGAAGAAAAACAAGATGTTCATGATGCTAAAGGAAAAGAGTGTGATAAATGGGAGCAACAAATTGAAGGAGGAAGAGTTTATCATCCATCGAGTACGTTTGATGCAATCAAGGAGAAAATCGATGAGGTTCAAAGGGAAGCTATTAAAAATCAAGAGATAATTGTCAAAGATTTCCAAGAACTTTCCAAAGAAAATGCCAAAGAAATTTTAGATTGTGGAGTAGTTGAAAAGAATATGGAAGTTGAAGAGATGAAGAAAAGTGAAAAGGAAAAAGGCGAAAGTGAAAAAGGAGATAAAAGAGCCAAAAAGAGAAAAGCCAAAAATAAAGTGAGTGAAAAAGGCAATGAGGAAGAAAATAAATTGGAGGATGAGAAAAGAAAAACAGAGAGAGAGAAGGAGAAAAAAAATAGTGGGAGAGGAGGTAAAATCCGAGGGAGAAAAGGAAAGGAAAGGAATTGGAGTGGTTAAAAAAAGTGAGAAAATTAGAGAGTTAAACTTATTTATATGCAAAAATATTTCTTTTACCTCCCATGAGCTAACTTTTTCTTTTCAAGTGGATGTTTCACTTATTTTGCAAGATAATAAAGACACACATCCAAAGGAAATACCAAGGGAAATAACACCACTAAAAGGGATTAAACTTCCATGGATAGAGTACAACAAGGTGTTTCCATATGTCATTCACAAAGGTAAGGACATTGTGGTTGCCAACCCATTGTCAAAAAAGTATGTTTTTACTCTTCAAACTAAGTTATTGAAATTTGAAATCATTAAAAATTTGCAAGATAAAAACTTAAGTTTTTGGAGATTTTGGTTTGCTTGTAAAAGGTTTGCAAGTTTAGGTTCTTATAGTCATAAAATAATTGCATGTGTGGGATTTCATGGAAAATTTTGAAATGTTTGTGGAAAAATTGCATGCATAGATTTTCATGAAAAATTTTGTATTATTTGTGAACAAATGGTTTGTTATGGTCATCAAGGATTATTATTCAAGAAAAATATATGGTTTGTTCCTAAGTTTTATCTTTATGAATTGAAAAGTGGTATCTTTGGAGCATGTACCAATTATATGAATTATATGAAAAATGGTATTTTAATGACTTTAGTTGGTATCTTTGTGAATTGTGAAGCATGTTTGATTTCTAGGATTGGTTTGAAAGATGATCATTGGAAATTTATGTTTGAAATAAAATA
Organism: Begonia loranthoides; assembly: GCA_022433065.1. NCBI lineage: Eukaryota > Viridiplantae > Streptophyta > Magnoliopsida > Cucurbitales > Begoniaceae > Begonia > Begonia loranthoides. The sequence continues at coordinate 20,142,054 of CM039470.1, read as the reverse complement.
TGAAGCATGCATGTTATTTAAGATTGATTTTAAAATTACATATTATCATATTTTATTTAAAAATAATGATAGTTGGAATGTTGTGTTTAAAATTAAACATGGATTTTATGGATGGTTGATTATGCTATATGAAGTATTCAAAGATTCTAGTACTTTTATGAGGATGATGAATCATGTGTTTAAATATTTTATTGAAAAATTTGCTATTATATGTTTTAATGATAGTTTGGTTTATCGCAAAATTGTGGAAAAGTATGTTGAACACTTAGATTTAAATTTTATTACTCTGAGGGATAATCAATTATATGATAATCTGAAGATGTGTTTAATACATGATAAATTTATGTATAATAAGATTGTCCATTCTATTATATCTTATTCACCTTTTGAAATTATTTATGGATTTAATCTTTTTATTTCATTACACTTTTTATCTTTATCTACTAATGAGTTTGTTTATCATGATGGAAAGGAAAATGTCGAATGTGTTAGGAAGTTTCAACCACAAGGAGTTGGACCATTCCAAACCTTGGAGCATATCAATGTTCATGAATATAAAATTGTCACACCAAGTTTAAATGGTAAGGTGAAATTTTTTTTACATATTATTAACTTGCTTTTGTATGATGCAGGCAATTAGAGGATAAATCTTCTCAAAGAAAGGGGGAATGATGTGATCCAGAAAACCTACAAATACAATGATTCATTAGGAGACATTGGAGACCGAAAGACTAGAGCAAAGATGAAGAAGATGAATGAAAGACATCCATTTTTTGAGGAAGAAATCCAACAAAAGATTCAAAGGAGAAAGATAATGAATTATATTTATCTATCATTAAAATATTTTATAGTATTCTTCAAGATGAAGCTTATGTGGAAAATCAAGCACAAGATTGAGAGACTTATGGTAAAATGCAGAATCATTGATCCGACCTTTGACTACAATCTGGCAGTTTCGATGTCCTTACGTATTTTATATCGGAAAGTGTTCTTCACAACGATTGTAGCTGACATCCCAAGGTTTCCAGAATGGGCTTAGTCGTTAAATTTGGAGCTTGTTTGCTATGCCAAAAGGCCCATGAATAGAGACCTACGATTCTGCTTAAGAATTCCGATTTCACTTACCCGGATTGGAGGCCAAAATCAATATGATGATCAACTTAGGATGTGGCTGAAGGAATTCATACAAGGCGTAATTCAAATAAGCTTTCAAAGGATTATTTGGATTACTATTTTGAAGATCCAAAAATTCAAGATGAAGGCCCACCTAAAGAAGTGGATCGAGCACATGCCGAGCACATGTCATTAGTTAGTTAGATCTTATCTTGTTATTTTTTTAAATTACGTTTGAATTTATTTTATCCTAGTTTATCTTAGGATTAGATCTACTTTATGTTTAGCTTATAAAAGCACCTTAGGGAACAATTGTGAAAACCTTTTGTCAAATTGAAAATTGAAGCTTTTGCTTTTGTGGAAGGATTCCTTCTCTTGAGTTCTTTGCGAAGAACTTGATCTGTTCAAGTGGATTCTTGAAAGATCGAACAATTTGATAGCTTTGGTTCTAGTCGACAGGTTTGGTTAGGGTCAAGCTCCTCTTCGGAATACTTTGGTTCTAGTCGACAGGTTTGGCTAGGGTTAAAGTTCCAACCCTTTGATCTTGAAATCGTGAGACGATCCGTTTAATTCCGCAAAAGTTGTTTGGTCTAGGGTTCGTATACCCTAGGTTCGCATCAGAAACCCATTTAAATTTCTCGTCTCTCTCTTCCGATTTTGTGTTTTACATGATGACTCTCTCTCCCCAGCTCCCTTGTAGCATGTCCAGGCCCTTCCCCATAGGTGTGGAAGCTTTCCATGTGGGTTTTCCTCATTGGACCACCTCTCCTTGGTGTGGGTGATTGGCAGCTTATCTTCTGCAGCTGCTCAGTTTTCCCTCTATCCATCGTCTATATAGGTAAGAGCTTCCCTCTGGGTTCCCTTCTACAAATGTAAGTGAAGTGTGTGGGAGTGTGTACTTGGTGAGTGAAGAAATTGTGGTGTGATTGTGTTGAATGAGTTGTGTACTACAAGCTGTACAAGTTCTCCCACTTGTGAAAATTGGAAGGTAAGACATGAGTTGGGAATTTACTTACTGATCTTTGGGTTAACGGTTAGGATCAAATTGGTTATGAATATGAGATTAATCTCTAATGTCATACCTGCTTAGGAACCGTTGAGAGTTTGGAAGTATTGTGGATATACATTAGCTTCTGTTCTTATTGGAGTTGGCTGTTGACCTGCTTGTGTTAAGCTATTGGAAAACTGAGGTAAGAATTGGAATTTGTAGTTGGCCAAGGGAGGCCCTACATTACAGGTTTTATTTGCTAGTAATTGATTTTATTGTCTAGTGCTTGAATGTGAAGCATGAATGTTGGATTAGTACCCTATTATTGTTGTTGATTTTGCTGGAACATTTAAATTGCCACCATGTTAATTATTGTGAACAGATTGGATGAAAAGCATGATAATTGAAATCAGTAATTATCCCTAGTCTAAGCCCTGAACAGAACTTGGTAGAATGGTTGGAAAGCTATACTGTCAATTTCTTGGACTCCTTATGTTTGTATTGAATTGTGACATTATTAAATGTCGTCGTCACGTGAACTGCTTGCTGTAGGTCCAAGCATAGGAAATCTGATCTTATTGTTGAGCTGTTGGAAACTTGGACTACTAACGATAGTTGTTAAATGTGAAAAGCATGAGTAGAATAAATGGATAGTAATTACAATGAAAATCTGATCTTGTTGTTGAACTTGTTTAGCAAATCACTTGTTTGAAATAAATCTGGAAAAGAATCTGCATAGGATAGTTGGAATAGAGATGAAGTTGAATTCCATCCCTGAGTTAGTCTGAACGTGTTTTCTTTGCTCATAATGATAAACGAACAACGCAAAACTTATATTGCATAATTTGAATTCCCCTTCTAAGCCTGAATATTTTGATATGTCAATAAGGTGCCTTTAAGTTGAACTTCCAATTGCAAATGTAATTAAATTGTTTGTGCTTCTATTGTTATTCTGTGATTTATTTTGTGGCATTCATGCATTACCCTAAGATTTATGAAACTGTTCACATGCTATATGTCATCCTAATATATGTAAATAGACATGTGGGGGTTCGGGAGGATTGGGAATGATTCTCGTGGTAACACCCCTATTGGAGTGGCTCCTAATTAGGGAGCGATGAGGTACGGTTAAGCCATGGGAATCGTAAGATTCTCAATTCTCTTGTTCTGAAATCCCCAATGCCTTCAACAAAAGTGTACGGTTAAGCCACGAGATCAATTGACTTACCCATCGCCCCGATTAACAGATGAGATACGGTTCCTTTCTGTAATACATCGCATGATCATGCATCATTTGCATTCACATTTTAATTCTGATTCTTGCTTGGCGTTACGCTCATTGTTTTCCCCTTAATGTAGGTGATTATTGTAATGAAGATTTCATATCAGTGGAGGAGGAGGAGACATTCCAGGATGACCTCTCGTGTTATCAACCGATTTGACCTGCTAGATGTGCCTCACGTGGTTGGGACTTATTAGTATTTTGAAAAAGGGTATTTTGATAATTTACTATTAGTAGTGTTTTGAATGTTAAGAACAACAATTGTAGTCGTGGACTTTGGGACTTTGCTAAAACATTTGAAACTATGTTTTGAAATTTATATTACATATTCCGCATTACTTACTATGATATAGGTTTTCTAAATGAATTTTGAATGTTGAATAAATTAAACGAAAAATTTTATATGACGAAATTGTAAGATAAGGGAAAAATGGTTTTAAATTATTGGGGCGTTACACCTGCTGCTGGTCATTGTCAAGACTGAGGCTAAGATTAAGGTTGAGGTTGTGCTTCAACCTCAACTTGTGTAACAGGGGCAACCGTGAGTGCTCCAAGTTGAATTGTGAGTGCTCCACCTTCAACCGAGGTTGCTTCACCTTCAACTGTGGGCTGTACATTGCGGTGCAACTGACTGACAATGAACTCAGTTGCAAGTTGTCTGCATTCATGGGCTAAGTTCATCATTTCTGCCTGAGATTGCGGCTAAGACTGCCACAGACCACCCTTGCGCTTGAGAGTCAATTTTTTTTGTCCTAGAATCCATTGGAATGAATGAAACAACGAGGAAATTTGCTCTGAGAGTATAAAGATTCGCCGAGGATTTTGGGGTTCGATGAGGAATATATGAACTCACTAGAGGTCCAAATGTCCATTATTTATACTAGGGCACCGAAACGTAGAACAACACATGAAGTTTTGCGGCAAAAAGTTGACGTTTTGCGTCGAAAAGTTGACGTTCCACTGTGGAAGGTTGTCATTCCACGGTGGAAAGTTAACGTTCTGCCGCCGAACGTTGTAATTTTTAATTAATATCCACGTCCCGCAGCAGAACATCACACTATTTGTCATAGAACGTTAGTACTAAAATGCTAATATTTAGCATTGATCTTCCACAAAGGAACATGTAGTGTTCTACCACGGAACGAAATTTAAATGTTTATCGACAAATGTGATAGCGAAATTTGCGGTGTCTATTTTCAATAGTTCAGTGATTAAATTGTTAGCAAAAATACTTTAGTGGTTGACTTGTTATTGATTACAAAATATAGTGGTTGATTTGTTAATTTCCCTTAAAAGAATCATTGCCAATAACTATTTTGATTTTTTTTAATAAAGATGTGTTTTTGTTATCATACATAAATACTACTCTATCCATTTCATCAAATTACAACTCTCTCAAATCTCTCAACTCTCAAATGTGATTTTCATCAAGTAAGAGTCACTAATTAATATTAAAGTGGTTATTGTTGTTTGATTGATTTGGTATTTGATTGAATTGTTTGTATTCATTAATTTTGATTATGAAGTTGAAGAAATTAATATGATGAAGTCTATTGGTTATCACATATCTTGAAATTCTACTATCCATGCATCATCCAATATTAATCAAGAGTTAGTTGTTTGGGAAACTTTCAAAAAATTTAACTTGAAAATGGAAATAAATAAATTTTGAAAAAAAGATGTATATATTGCAATGCACTATTTAGCATAAAGATAGCTAAATATTTTAAAAAACGTTGATTAATTTGTTCAAGTAAACATGAGGACAATATTAGACTATAGGGAAATTAACACCACAGACCCTGTAGTTTAGAATTAACGATAATTCAAGCCCTGAAGAAAATTTGTGGACAACTAAAATCATGAACTATGGGAAAAGAATGACACTGACCTCGCAGTCACGTTTCCCATCAAACGAAGGCATCCATGGCAGCAGCAACACGCAAAGAACTTCTGTTCTACCCATTGGATCGATCGACAGAAGTACCTTGATTGGAATGGATGTCAAGGATGGATTTAAGGCATCCCCAAAAGGATGAATTTAAGGCATCCCCCAAGTACGGACGTCCCTCGACCAAAGACAGACATTTGTTTCAACCTGAACGACGTAGTTTTAAGTCGATGGACGTTTGTTTTGGGACGAGGGACGTCTGATCTGGGAAGAGGGTCGTCCAAATTTGGACGAGGGACATCCATTGTTAGCTAAGGGACATCCATTGTAAGTTGAGGGACATCCATTGTTGTTGTCTTGACGTGAAACATGACTGCGATGTCAGTATCGTTCTTTTTCCATAATTCAAAGTTTTAATTATTCATGAATTTTCTATAGGGTTTGCGGTGTTGCTGATCCCAAACTATAGGATATGTGGTGTTAATTTTCCTAGATTATATGCACAATTAGCAGAGATAAGGAAGATAATTTATCTTCTTTCAAATATAATAGGGAAAATGACAAATCAACCATCATCCTTTACTGTTGGTGACAAACCAACTACTAACGTTTATTTCCTAACAAATATACCACTAACGTTTATTTCCTAACAAATTAACCACTAACGTTTATTTCCAAATAAATTAACAAATTAAGCACAGTGGCGCACATCAGTTGAGGGTTGCATGCCAGGAAGGATGCACGTGGCGCCTATACGCCTAAAAAATGCAAGGTGAAATAACATTTCAAATAAAGTTCTATAACGACGTTCACACTTGCTCGAGAAAGATGGAAAGCCGTCATGCCTCTACCAAATGGGTGGCAGCGCATTACTTTGACAGATTTAGAAGTTAGGTCGACTTGGACCTTTCTTCCATAATTGGCGCCTGGAAGCTCGGTGCGCGTTGACCTAGAGATGAGTGCATTTAAAAGGATGTACATGTGTTTGGCTGCATGCAAGATGGCTTTGCTGAACTGTGGTAGACCGATTATTTGTTTGGACGGGTGCCACTTGAATGGAGTGACTCTGGGCCAACTGCTTACTGCTGTCACCATTGACGAGATTGATAGAATGTATTAGATTGCTGTAGCAGTGGTTGAAGGAGAAAATAGGGCTTCTTGGAGCTGGTTTCTGGAATTGTTGCTCGACGATCTAAACACCCCATCTGGCAATGGATGGACAATCATTTTTGATCGACAAAAGGTGCAGTTGATTGCTTTTGCCTTCTGTGTTTATGTTATGCATTTTGTACCAATGTCTAACTCATACTATGAATTTTTGCAAGGGCTAGTGCCAACTGTTATAGAGGTGGCAGGGCAAGCGGATCATCAGTTTTGCATCCGACACCTATAAGGCCATTTTCAAAAATAATTTAAAGGTAGGTTGTTCAAGGATGCAATGTGGGCTGCATCTAGAGCCACAACATTGAGGCAGTTTGAGAGAGAGATGGTGAAGTTATTTTTGCTTGACTCAGCAGTCCACAACTATTTACGAGGAATAGATGTGAGATACTGGGCCAAACTGTCTTCTGCTCTATCCCCAAATGTGACCTAAGCCTCAACAACCTCAGTGGGTCCTTCAATACTTGCATCTTACCAGCCCGGGACAAACCGATTCTAAGTATGTTTGAGATAATACAAAAGGGAATTATGGGTAGGATCGTGAAAAAAAAAAATGAAAAGATGGCTCGCTCAACAGACCTAGCAACCGGCTCATCAAACTACAACTCGCTGGTCAAAATTGGAGCCCCCAGTTTTCAGGAGCTACTCAATTTGAGGTCAGCAACGGTAACGAACAGTACTCTGTCGATTTTGGCAGGCGTACTTGTACCTGTTACCGATGGGAGTTGACCGGCATTCACTTCACGAGGAGGTTTCCTGAGGAATTTGTGCATGCATGCTATCACCGGGAAACATACATGGCGATGTACTCCCACTTTGTCCACCCCATCAATGGATAAATCAAGTGGCCTCCGTGATGCATCTTGATCCAATTATCCCACCACCATTTAAAAGGCTTCCAGGAAGGCCGCGAAAACATAAAATACGGGATGTGGACGAGGCCCCAAGCGGGACAGTGTTTCCCAGAAGACATATGAACATGACCTGTGCATGGTGTGGGGGTGTGGGGCACAATTCCCGCACGTGCGAAAATGAAGGTGAGTCCAGTGCAGGGGCCGGCAGAGGCAACAAAGCCAGAGCTAGAGTCAGAGCCAGAGCCAGAGTGAGAGGCGGCATAGGAAGTTTGGAGGGCACATTTGTGGGTTTCAGAGTCCCCAAGACAGCCCCCGAGACAATTCCTTCCATAGTTCCCGAGACAGTTCCCGAAAGAGTTGTTGAGACAGTTTCGGACATAGTTCCTGAGACACAGGTGAGCTCATGATCATATTTACATGATCAAGTGTTATTTGAACTATGCTAATGTTATTTGTAATATGTTTTGCAGGAGGATGATGCGCAAGGTCCACAAATACAAACATACACAAATGTGGACCTTACCTTCCTTGAAACATTGGTTTGATAAAGTAGGTTTGATATATATATATATATATATATATATATATATATATATATACATTGGTTTGATAAAGTAGGTTTGCTATATATATATGATTGTAATGGACATTATCATTATAAAATTTGAATTGATAAATTTGAGTTGGTTTGATAAATTGGTTCCATACATTTGGTTGTTGAGGGTGAATGGAAATTGATTAGTATGTTAATGTCCAGGTATCAACTGTGAATTGAATATGTTTTTCAGATTCATGACGAGCCGCTACGATTTTTTTGAAGCACCACAGCGGCTTCTAAATTACAACAAAGTCTACTTAAATATATATCCTATGCTGCCTTCTTTCTGGTCCATTTCAGCCCAAATCCTTGATTGCAAAAGACAATTGTTTGTCAACAAAAACATTCGATGCTTTTTTGAACAACGCAAGGTTTGATCGTCGTGCTCGTGGAATTGTACCTTATTAGTGCATAGTCGGATCACCCTCATCCCCTCACTCGCACACTGAAAGATGTCGTACGGGCTGCAATGTAAAGGGAACAATTGCTGGTAAAATACGCAGAAAGCAATATTATGAATTTACACAAAGAAAAATACATACCACTCTTTGTCAGTGGGAGCTACAATGATGGAGATTGCTTCAGGCATCAATTGCTGGTAAGCGAATTAAGTGTGAAGGTCAACAGACGACATAAAACACGTTTGCTTTGGGTGTGCTTGAAATGTAAACAACGCGTTAGATGATCTCAGTGAACATGGATGACAACCCGGAGAAGCGAGATGGTTACTTACGTGAATCCACCCCAATGTGAGTAGACCTCGTTCCTGTTGAAACGTGAATACGTCTTCGTCGTTGATCGCATAGAACTGCATATAAGTTCGGATAAGTACTAAGATAAAATCTTATACAATAAGATACAAAGAAGGCTTCTCACCGCGTTTGCCGTTCTGACTTGATCCGGGAAGATGATATCAATGATGATGTAATCACCATCGAGCAGCTTTCCCCTAAGAATTGCGCATCTCCACGGTCTTCCTAGTATTTGCCGCAACATAGTTCTTGAAGACGTCCATCAAATCCTGAGACTGCAACAAAAATGGCGAAAAGTCGTCAGACTAATAAAGCATGAATACGTGCAAACACACATATATAACCAAACCAAAGACATACCACGCGCACAGTTTTAAAGGCCTGAGGCTGTGACTCACTTGTGTCTCCTACACCTCAACTAGAGGAGCAAGTTGGCGTCTTACGGCAAAGGTGCTGCAAATCAACATGTTATTATGTCAAACACAAATAAGGTAAAGACTGGACTTTGCATACAAATTAAATAACTTACAAGAGTTCTGTGCTTTCTGTTGCTTCGAAGGACGATGGCAAGACTACTGTACGGGCTACTCGTTGCTATATTCTCTAAAATGCTGCCAACAACTCATGATGCCTCTCTTCTACTCGCTCCTCCATTTTTTTTATTTGGACCTGCGCCATTTGAAGGTGCTCCTCCGTCATTTGGGCTATGGCATTCAACTCCCTGCCCTTTGGCTTCTTGTACTCGATAATCTCGGGATCCTAGTGCAACAATCTAAGCATTGCTAGCCCTTCTTTTCAGCTGATGAACGGTGGATCCCGCGACACGTGATAATATTGATCGCTTGGCCCCTCCAAGCATTATATTCAAATCGTTGGAAGTCAATCTCAACTCCCATCCAAAGATATACGTTCGCACCTCTAATGGATGGGTGGATAGTTCCAAATTTGCGTAAAATAGTCTGACAATCCTCTGGCAATAACTTCCCCCCATCCAGTACAAACCGCCTAATCCAACATCCTCAACCAATTGTTCAATTCTCATTCCAGCCAATGACTCCAAATCTACTCTTTTAGAAACAATAATTGAATGGTGTTGTATATCATCTTCATACCATTCTGTGGCGTTCACTATCCTGAATAGTTGGGACTAGAAACCTGCTATAACGGCTGGTCGTTGTTTAGGATTGGGTTAAGTTTGAGATTGAGAATGTGTCACGATTTCTCCAGCCTCCGCAGTTTCTGCGTGTTGCACCGCCGCGATTTGAACTGCTTGCACCGCGACAGGTTGGACAGCTTGCACAGTTTCTGGACCGGCAGACTCCATCATCTCTGGTATCGATTGCGACGGACCGCCCCTTCTCTTCGTCGCCATTTTCTTTGCTCAGGAATACATTGTCGTTGTTCGTCCGAGCTTGGTGTTCGCCGAGCCTAGGTTTTCCTTCTTTGTTTTTTGGTGAAATGGCCAGAGCCCTCAATCGAGTATGTATAATGACAGTGGATCAAAGACCGAGGCACGACAAACCATTGCGGTTTTGGATGACGTCGCAGCAGTGTCTCAGTAAACCGCTACGGTTTAGTCTGACGCTGCAGCGGTGTCTCAGTAAACCGATGCGATTTATAAGACGCTGCAGCGGTGTGTCAAGACACCGTGGCGGCTTCATACCAAATCGCAGCGGTATCTTGACACACCGCTGCGGCTTCATACCAAACCGCAGCGGTGTCTTGACACACCGCTATGGTTCCTAGCTGAACCGATGCGGTTCATCACAAGTTTTCACATAGTTTTTAAAACTATGGAGCCGCGACAGTTTGTCGACGAACTGCTGCAGTGCCACATCATCACGTTTAACGGCAAACGTGATAGCGTGTTGGATTTGACAGTTTTCCATAAGTCAATGGTTAATTTGTTAGGAAATAAATGTTATTAGTTGATTTTTCATAAACAGTAAAAGATGGTGGTTGATTTGTCATTTTCTCAATATAAAAAAAGTGATGTTAGACCATAATTAGTAAATTATATAATTAGAGACAAAAACATGATTTAACGTGTATAATTCAAAAAGCTAATCTTCAATATTCCAAATTATACTGTAAAGAAGGACGTAAAGAAAAAATTTAAAACTCAAAATCGATAAAAAAAATTTATTTTTAAAATTATGGGGGAAGAATTCACTTTTGATATGTGCACATCCATTAACCATATGAGTTTTATTTATTTAATCACACATTATATTCAAGAAAAATTGAATTTATGTAAACATATAATTTCTTATGGTATGATTGAATCGACTATATACCAGCAACATAATAGGAAATTTGATTTTAAATATTGTGTTCCACTTTAGATAATGCATTTAATAATGATGTTGAAATATTTTTAAGTCGGTATAATTAGAATTATATTTTTGTATTTGATGTTAGGCATATATTTTTAATTTAATTGTACAAGATAATTTGATTGTTATAATTGATTTGATGTCAAAAACTGAAATTATATTTTGAAATATTAATTTTTTACAAGTTAGACATGAAATATCATAAGAATAAAGATAAAAGAAGAAACAATATTAGAATAGATATACCCTGCTCAACATATGAAATGTTAAACTTCGTAGTTGTGAATTTATATTGCAAGAAGTTAAATATTATTTCATGAAAATATAATATTATTAAGAGATTTTTTTAAATCTAACGAAAATGATTTGTTGAATACGGAAGTTGTAAGAGATTTTTTTAAAACTTTCAATTTGCCTAGGAATTTTTTGCATGATACATAATTATGATGTTTTAGGCCCGACCTGATTTAACATATATAAAAAAAAATATATTAACCCCTTTTCGAGGGTGTTGCCAAAACAGAGGGGAAGACATACCCTGTTTCAGCAGTGGGGGAAACATTTTTCCCCCCACTCTTCTCCCGTCTCTAAGCAACCACTTTGCTCTCTCTCCCTCTGTCACCACATTGTGCTATCAATGAAAATGATCAGTGGAAGATCAGTTCTTTAGCGGTTTGGAAATCCATTCATCACCGTGGTAAGCTTTGAATCTCTTGATCGATTCTAACTCCTTCGTAAGACTGAGTTATTGACGGATTGTTTATTTTGAGGGTCGGATTTAGGTGTTGACGATGTGAGTTGTCTTAGGTGAGATAGTTTACCCTGAAAGTAGATTTCTTCAAGTAAGATTTGGAAATTTAAAATCTTTTATGAAAATTTTCTGCAAGTTCTGGATGATGGTAACGATTCTACATTTGTTTGGTTTGGGGTACTGGAGTTTGAAATAGAATGTTTTGATAATTATGAAATATTGGAGATCGGGAAGAAATTCCCAACCAGTAGCTTTGGTTCTCGGCCAACAACGATTTCCATCGAATCATGAAAGGTTGTGCCTTGGCTCAAAATCTTCGGAAGAGAGTTCCAACTAAGTCTCTTGTCCCTTGCTTCCAGGCAATTATCGTTGGGAGAGGTCGCGACGAAGTCGACCAAACTCTGTTCATGGATAGAGTGACTTTGAACTCTGTCCATGGACAGAGCAATCTTCCTTGGTCAGAATTATCTATGGGCCACACAGCCTATGCACTTTTGGGTCTGGCCATGCACTATTTTAGCTTAAATTTAGAATTTTACTCTAATTTTTTGCCAAATCGTTCCTAGGTCATTCAAGGTGGGGTCTTGTTAGATCATTTTCGACCTCTGACCTTTGGGTCATCATCATTTGGCCTGAAAATTTTAATTAATTAATTTTAAATTCAAATCCTAACTTTTAATTAAAATTATTATGGTTAGGTTCTAAAACTCAGACTTGTTGTTGTCGAGCTTTAGTGGCCATTTTTTATTGGGCCTTGGTATTGATTGACCCAAAATTCGATATAGAGATTATTTTATGTTTAATATACATTAATTCATACAATATTCAACACTGTTTAAATTTAAACATGTTTAATTTACCGTTCAGTTTAGTTACATTCATCATTACATTTATTTACTTTTAAATGTTAAAATGTGTAATAGAACAATTGTATGTATCATATCCTTGGGTTTCAAATATCTAAACCTGATCCGGGTCTGTTTGGTTGTTTGCAATCGTCTGAGTATCGTCGTTATTTAAATTATGTTATTTAATTTATTGTTCATCTTTAATTCTTCACATATTGATATGTTTAAAATATATAATGGAAATTTTCCCATAATTCATATGATAAAAATATTGAATATAAAATTAAATCTCTATTGAGTTAGTTGACGCACTTCATATTGATTTTCCATTTCTAGGAAATAACCAAAAAAATCCTTAATTGCCACCACATGAATAGAATTAGAAAGTCTTTCCTGTGTTAATTATTTTGTTATCTTTTCTACATAGACTTAGAATATATTTAGTGAAGTTTGTATCTTAGTTTTATTTTGTTATTTATTCTTTTTTAAGTTATTTTCGCATAATTTTAGATTATGTGATTTTACATTATCTTAATGTCACTTTTGGACCTATGTTTTTTCCTACGTCTGGGTTGTAAATAAATTTTTAAGTCTTTTACTGCTGAATTTTGGATTTAAGAGAATGGTTGAGCGGTTCAGTCTGTTTTAGACCAGATCGTTCTCCGTTCTGTCTTGGGTTCTTTTGGGGCGTGACATAATATTTGTTATGTCTCTATACAATTTACTTCTCTGATTTTCAATTGTTGTTTCTCGCATTCATATATTCTCTTATCAACTAACATAACAATAATTTGCTTCATGTTACAAAGAGTTTCTTCTATTCCGCCAAGTTGTTGTCCAATGACATTAAGTCTCCATTTGTAGTCGCCAACTCTTTTTCCAATACAACTGTTTTTGGTCATCAGATTGAGACAAAATCCTTGCTTATATACCAATTTAGTGCACCGAAAGATTTGTTTCAAAATAGAAATGAAAAACTAAAGAAGAAAAAAAAAAGTTTTCAAATTAAGGATAATTTATATTAATTGTCAAAAATATCTTTTTTAATATAATCATAACTTTTTAAATAGAGTTTGAGTTATAATTTAAAATATTTAATAAAATAAAATAAATATCTATGAAAACTTTTAAAATAATAAAATCTATTTAGGAAGTTCAAATGAATAAAATCAAATATTAAAATAATACATAAAATAAAAAATTAAAAGATCAAGAGATTATGAATTTAAGCTAAAAATGTCAACTGCATCACAAGGTTTCAAAAAAATGAAACTGAAAATGAACCATGTGATAGGAAGAACTTAACCACAAGACTCGATTAGATTAAAATAAAAAATAATAATTTTATTTGAATATACAAATTTATGGTAATGGTTGAGTCGATTTTGTTGAGTTTAGGTCTAGTTTTGACCAAGTTATAAGTTAAAAATGGGTTTGTCAAATTTTGGTTGAATTTTAGCTAAATGGCATTATAGTTCATTTTGGTTTTGTTAATTTTTACATTCAAAATCGAATGTCAAAGCATAGATGACTGTTAGTTTACCCAAATATAAGAGATCGATTGGTTTGGTTGAGATTCAAACAAGATGTGATCACTCTTAGAGAATTTGGGTACTTATTAAAATCTTGTATACATTAAGTATGGGTGTTCATGATCCGGTTTGGTTCAGTTGTGTGATAGAATAGAACCAAACTAATAGAGATCGATTTTGATCACTTTGGAACTGAAACCAAATTTTTTTGTGCAAGAATCAAACCGAGACCGAATCAAAACCAAAGCTTAAATCTTGGTTTGGTTTTGATTCGGTTTCTGATCCATTGCTAATACAAAAATATGGTCAAAATAGAGAAAAAAAAAGGGAAAATGACAAATCAACCATCATCCTTTACTGATTGTAACAAATCAACCATCATCCTTTTTTTGGTAACAAATTAACCATTGAACTATAGAAAAATGACGCTGCCACTATCGCTGTCACGTTTGCCGTTAATGTGATGAAGTGGAGCTGCGGCGGTTTACATAGTTCAGGGGTTAATTTGTTAAAATCGTGGCTATTTATCATAGTTTAGGGGTTAAATTGTTAAAATCGCGACGTTTTGTCATAATTCAGGGGATAATTTGTTAAAACCGTGGCTTTTGTCGTCATAGTTTATTGGTTAATTTGTTAAAACTGCGGTGGTTTGTCATAGTTTAGAGGTTAAATTGTTAAAATCGCAGCGGTCTGTCATAGTTCAGGGGTTAAGTTGTTAAAATCGCGGTGATTTGTCATAGATCAGAGGTTAATTGTTAAAATTGTGCGATTTGTCATCATAGTTCAGGGGTTAAATTGTTAAAACTGCGGTGGTTTGTCATAGTTCAGGGGTTAAATTGTTAAAACTGTGGTGGCTTGATAAGAAGAAAATTCTCTTCTTTCACGTATCGTGACGGTGAATCTTTGAACATTGATAATTCTCTTAATTTTCAACGGTTTTAGATGCTTGAGTACTCGTTTTCTATCTTTTTTTCGAGATGCACAGGTAGGAGGTGCTTATCGGAGCATATTCGAGCTAGAAAACGTGCGGACGTTCTCGGTTTTGAATTGTGTAAGGGAAATTGAAGGCCTTATAAGCGTTTTTAGGCCTCGAAAATAGGTCGAAAAGTTATGCGAAATAAAAAAAAAAATCGTCAAATCGGTTGACTGAGCGCAAAGTTATGGCCTTCAGAAGTTTTCTAGTAAACAATCTCATTTTTCCCATGCCCGATTCTAATTTGATAAACACTGAATGACAAAACAGATCTTTTCTACTTATGCTCTGCAAAAAAATAGATAGAAAACGAGTACTCAAGCGTCCAAAACCGTTGAAAATTGAGAGAATTATCGATGTTCAAAGATTCATCGTCGCGATACGTGAAAGAAGAGAAATTTTCTTCTTATCAAGCCACAGTGGTTTTAACAATTTGACCCCTGAACTATGACAAACTGTCGCGATTTTAACAATTTAACCCCTGAACTATGATGACAAACTGCCGCGATTTTAACAACTTACCCCCTTAACTATGACAAACTGTCGCGATTTTAATAATTAACCCCTAAACTATGACAGACCGCCAAGGTTTTAACAATTTAACTCTTAAACTATGACAAACCGCCGCAATTTTAACAAATTAACCCTTGAACTATAACAAATCGCCGCGGTGCCACATCATCACGTTTACGGCAAACGTGACAACAATGTTGAATTTGATATTTTTTCATAGTTCAGTAGTTAATTTATCATGAAAAAAAGAATAATGGTTGTTTTATCTCAAATAGTAAAGAATGATGATTGATTCGTCATTTTCCCATAAAAAAAATTTAAATACTTGTATAAAAGTTTTAGAAATAAAATTCAATTATTTTTAAATTATAATGATAAATTAAATTAATTAGATTCTCAAATTTCTTAATTAGATATAGCTCAAAATTGTTTTCATGAACTCTAATTATACATAATTTTATTTTTATTAACAATAAAAAATTACCAATTAGGGGTGAGCAATTTGCGGTTTAGTGTGGAACCAAACTGAACTGCAAGTATTTAAGGTTCCGCCATTGCCAAACCAAAATCGAGATTTTTTCGGTTTCGGTTTCGGTTCCACTTTGGTTCCGGTTTTACTTACATAATTTTTTTTTAAATTTTATATATCAAAATAATGAAAAATACATTTTCTCCTAATCCACAATCTACTCCAAAAACACACCAGCCTACCAATTAAATACGTATGACAATTATTGTGTTCCCAACCTTTAGTACCACATTCAGAGATAGTGAGATTGAATTTAGATAAAACACTTGAGAAGCAGTATTAGATGGTTATTCATAGACAACGAACGATGGGTGATTGTTGCAAAACCAGTACCGTTTTGAGGCATTGGAGCAAGAACTTTTGGAATTGAATAAACGTCAGTGTTGGAGGAGTCACATACATCTGCCCACAATCATATTTTGAAAATTTAAATCAAAATTGAGTCAATCAACAAAAATATCGATCGTACAGAGAAAAAAACAGAGATTTTTGTATACAGAGGTGAGAAAAATGCACACTGACCTCCCTGAAATCATATACATCTTCATCAGGTCAGGAGGCTTCCTGATAAAGAAATCGCAATGAAACAATCCAATCTTATGAAACTCATCCTCCTTGATCCTGTAATCTACAACCATCTCCGAGTCCCACCCTTGCGTCGAGACGAAGCTCTTGCTCTGAACCATGACAATGTCGCCGCTGCGAGCACCGGCAGTTAAAGGGTCGAACTCAATGTCGAAGTCCTTGTTGTCGACTTCTTCCATATCCTCCTCGTCCATGTCCTAATCGTCAGGCCCACCAGCGTCGGCGTCCCCCGTCATCAGCGAAAAACGGAAAAGGGTTTTCTGTAGAGGAGAAAAGGGAGGGCGAAAAGGACTTGACTTTGAAAGATGGGAAGATAGAGGAACGAGTAGCGAAAGGGGAGGAAGGTGCAGAAAGTTTGGGGAAGGGAAGAGAGTTGGAAGCGAGGGTGAGAGCAGGGAGAAAGGAGCCATCTTTAAGGGTTCAGTTTGGAAAAAAAGCAACTCGAACGGGATCGGATTGATCAATTCCAATTCAGTTTGTTGGTTCGGTTCGGTTCGATTGTGCCCACCCCTATTGTCAATAGATGGATTTTGATTCTTTGAACACCTCTATCAGACATAAAGTTGTACTTTGAAGAGAGAGAAAAAAACAGAAGTAAAAGAAAAAGAAAACATAAACCAAAATGACAAAAGCAAGGTTTTGATGGATGGGTGTGAAAAGGGAATTCCTTTTCCACCCATTTTCTTCTTTATTGGATTCCATATGGCAAGAAACAGGAGCTTAGTGTGGACTCCCCATACCTTTTGAAGTAGATCACTCCATTAATTAATTCTCACGTAATTCTTCACTTTTGCAGTCCCATTTTGCCAAAAAAAACCCTCCAAATTTGTACATTTTAATTGTTTTTCTTAAGAAAAAAATCTTAAGTGTTACTTTATCAGCAAGAAGAGAATACGTACACATGGAGAGGAAGAACGTGAAAATGGATGATCCATCCTGCTTTCTCTGAGCTCGATAACACTGTCCATTTCTGGAAGATCTACGCTTAGAAAAATCCAAACAGGTTAGCCCTGCATGTTCATGTCGAAATCAGTGGCTTTTGTTGAAGAAAGAGTTCCATTTTTCTTTAGCTGACGGAGCTTTAGTCTCCATATCAATGGCGTCCAACCAGAACCTACTTGATCTCCACTGGCTTCTCCACGCTATCGATTCTGAAAGTCTAGACCTTCAAAATCTCTCCTTCTACCTCTCCCAACTCACTTCAGGCTGTTTATTAGAGACAGAAAACTCCGTTAACATACACATTTCTCGCGACAGCTTTCTTCTCTTCTCCAACGTACTAACAGCTTTTACGACAGGGAAAAAAGCACTAACTTCTCTGAGAAACCTAGAGTTTCATTGCGTAAATTGGGAAATAGGACTGCTTAGGAACTTCGCCGTGCTGCTGGGCAACAGCTTGGAAATTAAGCGCGTCGTTTTTCGGAGAAACAGGTTCAGCAAAGATTGTTTATCCGAGCTCTGCGAGATTTTGAAGGGGACGACAACGATTAAAGAGATAATGTTCTCTGAATCAGCGATTGGGTCCTTCGGGGCTAGGGTTCTTGCTTTGGCTCTGAAAGCGAACGACAGTTTAGAAGAACTGCAGATCTGGGAAGACTCAATTGGGTCAAAAGGGGCAGAAGAGCTTTCGAAAATGATCGAAGCAAACTCGACTTTAAAGGTTTTGACAATCTTCGATTCGAATTCAATCACGGCAACTCCATTGATTTCTGCAGTTTTAGCTAGGAATAGAACAATGGAAGTTAATATCTGGAGCAAAGAAAATGGAGAAAAAGTTACAAAGATTGTGGAATTCTTGCCTGCTCACAACACGCTTAGAATTTACAAGCTTAACACGGCAGGTTCTTGCAGGGTAGCTTGTGCTTTAGGGTGGAATTCATCAGTTAAGTCGCTCGACATGACTGGAGTCCGGTTGAAATCTCGTTGGGCTAGGGAATTCCGGTGGGTTTTGGAGCAGAATCAGAGCCTGAAGGAGTTAAACTTATCAAAAACTTGCTTAAAAAACAAAGGAGTTGTTTATGTTGCTGTTGGATTATTCAAAAACCGCCATTTGGAAAGCTTGTATTTAGAAGGAAACTGGTTTTCCGCCATTGGAGTTGAGCATTTACTCTGTCCTTTAAGCAGATTCTCCGCCCTGCAAATCCAAGCTAACACAACTCTCACTTCTCTGACATTTGGGGGAGGAAGAACCAAGATAGGAAGAACGGGGCTTCATGCCATTTTAGTGATGCTTCAAACTAACGAAAGCTTGATTCGACTTGGGATTTGCGACGATCGAAGTCTGAAACCAGAAGATTTTGCCAAAATTTTCAAGAGTTTGGAGAAGAATGCTAGTTTAAGACATTTATCATTGCAAGGCTGCAATGGGGTTGAAGGAGATTTGGTGTTGCAGACATTGATGGAGACCTTAGAGGTCAATCCATGGCTTGAAGACATTGATCTGTCAAGAACTCCACTGCAGAATTCTGGAAAAACCGACAAGATTCACCAGAGATTGGGCCAGAACGGAAGAATCGAACCCGAAAAGGATCTGCTCAAGGACATGCCACTTACTGAGCCGCGAAGTTGCCGAGTTTTCATCTGCGGGGAAGAATACGCAGGTAAAAATGTCGAAATTTCTCCAAGCTAAGCTCCGTTTTTGTCTTATAATCAACCTCTTGAGCTTCAAAATGTAGGTAAAACTACACTATGTAACTCCATATCACAGAATTTCTCTTCTTCAAAGCTTCCATATGCGGACCAAGTTAGATCTTTAGTCAATCCAATCGAACAGTCTGCAAGAACAGTTGGAATGAAGATCAAAACCTTCAAAGATGACAGCACAAAAATTTCAGTTTGGAATCTTTCGGGACAGCATGAGTTTTGCTCCCTCCATGATCTCATGTTTCCGGGCCATGGAAGTGCATCTATTTTCTTCATCGTTTCAAGCTTATTCCGAAAACCCAACAACAAAGAACCAAAAACTTCATCAGAAATCGAGGAGGACCTCCATTACTGGCTCAGATTCATTGTCTCAAACTCAAAAAGAGCAGTTCAACAGTGTATTCTTCCAAATGCAACTGTTGTACTTACCCATTACGACAAGATCGTTCAACCGTCTGAGAATTTGCAGCTAATCGTGAATTCGGTCCAGAGTATAAGGGATAAGTTCCAAGGTTTTGTGGATATCTACCCGACTTTATTCACAGTCGATGCAAGATCATCCGTATCAGTAAACAAACTCACGCATCACCTTCGAAAGGCAATCAAGACTGTTCGTCAACAAGTCCCTCGAGTTTACCAGCTGTGCAACGACCTCATCGAAAATTTAGCAGAATGGAGATCGGAAAACTTCAACAAGCCGGCAATGAAGTGGAAAGAGTTTGAAGAACTATGTCAAGTTAAAGTTCAACCGTTAAGAATTAGATCGAGAGGTAATCAAAAAGACAAAATGGAAACGCGGAGGAAGGCAATGGCTGTCTGTTTACATGAAATGGGAGAGGTTGTTTACCTTGATGAGCTTGGAATTTTGGTATTAGATTGTGAGTGGTTCTATGGTGAAGTTCTAAGTCAGCTGACAAGATTAGAGAGTCGAAAGGGAAACTCAGCTGAGAAAAATGGATTCATTAGCCGAAAAGGATTGGAGAAGATTCTGAGAGAGAGTCTACGCAGCCATATCCCTGGAATGCCGTCAAAGGTTTTTGAAAATTTGGAGGCCAGCGATCTTGTGAGGATGATGCTGAAACTCGAACTTTGTTACGAACAAGATAAATCTGACCCAAATTCTCCTTTGTTGATCACCTCTCTTCTGAACGAAGGAAGAGGAAAGCCACAAAAATGGCAGATAACCGAATTCAACTGCATCTACGCTGGCAGACATCTGGAGTGCAATGATTCGAGCCATATGTTTCTCACTCCTGGCTTCTTTCCTCGTCTGCAGGCAAGAACTATCTCCTCTTCTCATTTAAATACCAAGTTTTTTCAAAACTTTTCCTCAGTTTTCACTTAAGCGGATCGTTTTACCCTTGTATCGGATATTCAGGTTAATCTCCATAACAGAATCATGGGGTTGAAGAACCAACATGGAGCTACATACAGTCTAGAAAAACATCTCATTATGATAACCATTGATGGAGTTTGTGTAAGAGTAGAGCTTGGTGAACATTTAGGCTACTACATTGATGTGCTGTTATGTTCAACCAAAAATCTCACTGAATCTCTCAGGCTAATCCACCAGCTCATAATACCCTCGATCCACAGCCTCTGCCATGGCATTACCTTGACGGAAAAGGTGATCAGGCCAGAATGCGTGAGAAATTTGACACCCCCTAGATACAGGAAGACTCAGTTTGTTTCTTTGCAGAAACTTAAACTGGCTTTGCTTTCGGTTCCAGCAGATAGCATGTACGATTATAAGCACACTTGGGAACCCATTGTCGATCGAGGAAAACAAATTCTCATGTCAGGTTTTGATTTGGCTCGAGATCTTCTATCCGACAACGATTTCCGAGAAGTTTTGCATAGAAGATACCACGATTTGTACAATCTTGCTGTAGAACTTCAAGTTCCACCCAAAAGCAATCATGATATTGAGGATCAGTCATTATCTGTCAACGAACAAGACAAAATTGAAGCCACTTTTGGCGGAATCGCCAAAGGGGTTGAAGCCGTGTTGAAGAGACTTAAAATCATCGAACAAGAAATCCGAGATTTGAAGCAGGAGGTCCAAGGGCTTAGGTATTACGAGCACCTCCTACTTATCGAGCTTCATCGAAAAGTAAACTTCCTTGTCAACTACAATATCAACGTCGAGGAGAGAAAAGTTCCCAACTTGTTCTACTTCATCCAAACAGAAAACTACTCGAGAAAGCTCGTCACCTCCATGATCTCGGGCATGACAGCTCTGAGAATGCACATGTTATGCGAATTCCGACAGGAAATCCACGTCGTTGAAGATCAGGTCGGATGCGAAATTATGCAGATCGAAAACGAAGCCGTTAAGCTTTTGGCGCCATACATGACGAAGTTCATGAAACTTCTGACATTTGCTATCAAGATAGGAGCTCATTTGGCTGCCGGAATGGGACAAATGATACCAGATTTGAGCAAGGAAATTGCTCACTTGGCCAATTCATCGGTGTTCTACAGCACAGCTGGTGCAGCTGCTGCTGGAGTTGTGGGGGCGGCTGCTATGGGACAATCGAGGAGCATAGAACAAGATCAAAATACAGCTCAGCAATGGGTGGTGGATTTCTTGAGGGAGAGGAAGTGCTCGAGTGGAAAAGAAATTGCAGAAAAGTTTGGATTGTGGAGAGTTAGATACAGAGACAATGGCTGCATTGCATGGATTTGTAGGAGACATATGACCATTAGAGCCAATGAAATAGCTGAAGTACCCCTATGAGAATTGAACAACAACTTGACTGTTTGAAAAAGTAAATTCATATCATAAACCTTGTTAGCAAAGAGATGAGAAAGACAACTCTTTATATTTTACTTAAGTATCTAAATTGTACTTTATATTGTAACATGCAGAGTCAAGAAAGCGTGTCTCAAATGTGTGAACACAAATCAAACATCGCAAGTGCTTTGGATTCTCCCTTGTACCATCATCATGGGCTATGGGTCCCAACATCAACCATATGACTGACGATGGTCACATGATTTGAATCTGGTAAGTGGGATTTGATTGATTTCACACTAATTGATCCCGCATTCACAAGCAAGTAGCTTCATCAACGTCAACAAAAACCAACACATTAGTCTGTGTATTCATAACTACATAAAACAAGCCTTAGTTCTATAATTAGAGTGAGTAAGACGACTTAAAAGAAAGCCCTGCTCCCATAAAACACTCTGGAGCCATTGCTCTTCCCATCCGAGCTCGCATTCTCCGCGCTGGCCGGCCCATTGTCGATGTCCAGAGGGAGCTTCATCTTCGCCAGCGACTCTGTAAATTGCTGCATACTTTTCATGTACATGTCAATGATTTTCTGCTGCCCTAGGGTTTCCTCCGATTCGACTTTCACATTGATAACTGGTGGAGTGGAATGATCACCCGGAACTCCATTCGAATCCATTTTATTCTCTTCCGAGGCTGAAACATTCTCCGGCGATTGGGTTTCCGGCGAGTTAAAGCTCGCGGGGGGAGAGGACGAACGGAAGCCATTAGTGGAATTGCTGCTCGGAGGAGAATCGACCAGAGGGGGTGCAGTGTAACTGGCTGTGGATTTTGAAATGCATTCAACGACGCGAACTCCGATTTCTTCAGAAGTGAGATTACTTTCTCTTTCGAAACTGACGAACCTGTCTTTGTTTTCCGTGCTCGAGAAATATTCAGACACCATAATCTGATCTTCTTTCACAATGTTTGGGTCCGGGAATTCGATCTTCACTAAATCACAGGGCAGCGGCTCGGAAATCTCGGAATCTTCAACTACTGGAGACGAAGATTTGAGGATTTCGATCACTTCCGGTGATATTCCAGCATAGGAAAAAGATAACTGAACGAATCCGGCTGGAGAGTGAAACAAATCAGTGGAGGAGAGGGAGAATTCTCTCTCTAGTTTTCCATTGTTAATGATGATTTCAGACAAAGGGACAAGAGCAAAACCCAGAAGCTGATCTTGGAGATAATTCTTCACCCTGCTCAACATCCATATCTCACATTTTAGGGATGACTCCACCGTTCGAACGTCTAATCGGAGAGTTTCATCGAAAACAGGGTTTCTTCCTCCTCCATTGACGATTTTGGAAGAAACTGTACTTTCAGTATCAGAAGTCAACGAAAGCTTTGCATAAACATCTTGCTTGTGGTAAATACAGATGTTGTGAATGTCTCTAGCTTGATGAATAGACACTTCAAGAACACCATGAATCTCTTCCAAGTTTATATCTGCAACTTCTTTCGCTCCGTTTATCTTTTCGGATTCTGAATTTGGAGGCGGTGAAATGACAGTCTGAGGGGAATCCATGATCATAGGTAGAGGTTGAAGATGGTGGAATCAATGATCTGTTTTAGAAAGAACAACAGAGAGAACTCTATTTAGGGGCTTTGAATCAGAAATTTCAAATCAACGAATCAAGTTTAACAGCCAAATTATCGAGACATAATTGAGGAAAACAGAAGACACAATAGAAACCCCAGAATCTAAAACTCGAAAACCCAGAAGAGATGAGCCAAAATTAGTGAAGTTTCACCGAACCCAGAAGCTAAAAATCCCTAGAAATTGGATAAACGACTGATTACTCCAAATAAAAAACAAAACCCATCAACAATAACGCTTAGAAAAGAGCAGATTCCGACAAGGGTACCAACTTTTCCATACAAAAAAAAATATCACCGGAATATAAGGAAGTGATAGCCGGAATAGCGGAAAAGCGCAGTAGCCAAGTTACAGACAAAAAGTTCAAGAGCATGATCAACTCAATTTTTAG
Source organism: Begonia loranthoides (assembly GCA_022433065.1). Classification (NCBI taxonomy): domain Eukaryota; kingdom Viridiplantae; phylum Streptophyta; class Magnoliopsida; order Cucurbitales; family Begoniaceae; genus Begonia; species Begonia loranthoides. Next base: position 20,117,932 of record CM039470.1, on the reverse strand, counting down.
TCTTAAATCCAACGAAAAAATAAACAAAAGTAAAAGCACCCGAAAAGGAACTCGTTTCTTTCTGGCTTTGACGCTTACGCTCCAAAAATCAAACGATTTGGTAGAATTCGTGGCTCGAAACGAAGATCTGCCCACTACCCAGTTCGCGAATCGATGTGTAAACGACATACGAGAGAGGATTCCAACAGCAGTTAGCAGAGAACAAGGGGGAAAAGAAGAAGATTATACCACCTAAAAATGATGTGGTGGATGAATTTCGGGTAAATAACACTGTAGACCCTATAGTTTGTGATCAACGATAAGTCAAATCTTGGAGATTATTTTTTAACAACTAAAATCCTAAACTATGAGAAAATGTCGCCGGCGACCTCGCAGTCACAATTTCCGTCCAGAGCCGTCGAGGTTAACGCCTCGTTTGTACCCTGTCTAGCGGCGTCGAACGGAGTCGAAGGGCGATGGCAGAGCCGACGGTCGAATCGTCCAGAGCCGACCGAAGTACGACATTCGCTGGCTGTTGGATCGACGAGGATCGTCCCTCGTCTAGATCGACGGCCAGGATTGAATCTGGCGTCCCTGCCAGATGCGATGACGGACAAAGATCCTTGGCTGTTGGATCGAGCGAGGGACGTGCCTCGGATCGACGGCCAGGATTTAATCCGCCTGGCAAAGCCGGATGTCGATCCTTGTCCGTTGGATCCTCGCCTGGATCGAACGGTCAGTAGTGACTCCAAATTAATTGTGTCACGTGCGGGTCACATGCGATCCTAAATCGCCAGAATTCCCCATTATGACGGACGTCCGTGGGAATACCACGGACGTCCGTCTTTAAATAACACGTCATCAGCATCTGGACGGCGTCCGTCGGACCATGACGGATGTCCGTCATAACCAAAATGACCGCGTTTTCGTCCTGACAGATGACAAAACGCTGCTTATACTCGTGAAGGGCGTCCAAGCCCTAGAAATCGCCCTGTACTTCAAATCGCGAGCGAATTCCCGATTTCCCCCGACAAATTCCCGAACTCCCGATTTCCCCCGACGAATTCCCGAACCCCCGAGTTTTGAATCTGAAAATGGCGCCGAGGAATAGTCAAGCGTCGAAGAAGCGTAAGGTGGTGGCTCCCACCGAGACGACGGGTCCAATGGAGTCTGTAAAACCTAGGATGTTCAGCTCAGCCTCCGCCCATGTACGGTACGAGAAGGACATTGTACCCCGTGCAATAATCATATCCAGGAAGGTAAATTTCAATTCATTTGCTGATTTTGGATTGAAGGCAATGTTTGAACGAATTGGATTGGATAAACTGTGCACAATGGGAGGTTATTTCTATGAGAGAGCTGTCAAACTGTTTTATGCCAATTTGGAGTTGGACAAATCAAGTGATAGAGAGTTGAGGAATTTTCTGTTCGGAAAACAGATTAGGATAACTCTAGGACAATTAAATGAGCTCATTGGATGCTCCACAGAGGAGCCATTGGAAGAGTATTACCATGCGACAAAGGACCCCGAATTTGTCCAAAAAGGAGAAGGTCTTGCATTGCTGAAGCAATTGGTTCGCAATCCTACAGCCGTTGAGTCTTTCTTCCGGCCTAAATCATAAGACCTCGATGCGAAAGCAAGGGTCATCCATCACATGATCAGGCACACATTTATGCCTCGTGATGGACATAGAGACCTTGTCACAGCCATGGATTTGTACGTAATGGAGAAGCTATACAATGGGAAGAGGTTCAACCTTGCATACGTCATTATGCAGCAAATGAAAGCAACTCTGAATAGTGCAAGGAAGAATCTCCCATATAATTGGCTTATTCAGCGCATTATTGACAGCAACGGGTTGGTTGTCCCTCACACAGAGCGACGAACAGACGAAAAACCACTTGACATGTATAATGAAGTTACATTGGCTCGGATGGGGTTGCAAAAAGTACGAGGGGAGTGGGTATTCAGAGGAGATGTGGCAGCTGCACCTCCTGCACATCTTGTACCTCCTGCACCTCGTCCTTCCACTTCAGCTGCTCCACCGCCATCCACGTCAGCTCCACCACGGCCATCATCGTCAGCTCCACCACCGCCATCCACGTCAGCTCCACCTGCTCCTTCCATGTGCACTGCCATAATTCCGTGGACAGCAAACGCACAACCGACATATCACGTGGAGGTGGATGTCGATTTTGTGCGTCCTATGGATGACGATTTTGTGCGTCCTATGGCGGATGATGCACCTCCCCCACCCCAGTCCTCATCGTCGCCCTCCGTACTCAGCAGCGAAGAGAGGTGGCAGTGGCTTGTCACCCAACTTGGCGAGATTCAAGCCAAGTTGGATAGACAGGAGAGTCAACTCGGCCAGCTTCAAGCCACTGTACTACAGATGCAAGAAGTACAAACGCATATGGCAACTGCTCACACAACCGCCCAGCCATCTCATACATCAGCATCTCATACATCTTCTGATGCCGGTCCAGACGGATGCCAGTATGTCTTTGATTTTACATGTAATTTCCTTATATGCATTAGTATCGTTGATTAACAATGTGTTACAATTATGCAGGTCTCCGATCATCAGGCAACCGTCCCCTCCTCCAACCCTGGCTAAAGTTCAAAAGATTTTGGCCCCAGGTCCTTCAGTGGTGGGTCCTACCGCTCGTCAGAGGATGACAGTGCAAGTGGTATGTCTTCTATTTGGTTTTATACAATGTGTAGAATTTACACTTACACTGAATTTCCATTGCAGCCTGTGAATTTGATGGAAGAGTTCATGGCACTTGCACGGGTCAATACGAAGAATAACAAGGAGACGTGTGCTCTCCTTTGCGGCTCCAAGGTAAGAAGCAACGTCATTTGAAATTTATTATCAGTTGTGATTAGAAAATTAATGTTGTGCGTCGTGTTGTTGATTTACAGGGTGACAAGATATATTCAATCACAACTCTCTTTGCCAAAGCAATCGGGCGCTCCTGACTATGTGAGAATGTTTAACCAACTTATATTATATTGTTACTAAAAATAACTACATAAATCGTGTTCTTAAAATGCAGTGCGTGATGACAAATGAGGAGGACACCGCCTTTGTTCAAATAAGGGAGGGTTTGTTGACGATTGGCTGGATCCATGTAAGCCACTTCTATTCATTTATGAAATCATACATGGTTTAATATTTCTTCCTCCTATAGTGCCACCCAGAGATGGATTGTTTCATGTCATCGATTGACATGCACACGCAGTATGCGTACGAACAATTGATGCCAGATTCAATTGCAATTGTCATGGCACCTGTGGACAAAAAACGGTATGTTTTTGAATGACTTGCGCTTTGAATGACGTGACAAACTAATTTGCAGTTCCAATTGCAGCCAACACGGCATATTTCAAGTCTCCTGCCCTGTAGGGTGGTCGGTGATGTCCAAATGCAATGGGCAGGGCTTCCATCTCCACGATCCGTACGATCGAGATGAACTCTACGAGGAGTGCACGAGTGTGGAGATGAGCTCCGATTTGCACTTCAACATCATCGACATCCGGGACGCAGAGCCTTCCATATTTGATGAGGCACCACCTGTTCAGCCACGCCCAGAGGCCCCAGTTCAGCCACTCCCAGAGGCCCCACCTGTTCAGCCACTCCCAGAGGCCTCACCTGTTCAGCCACTTGTAACGGTACCACCTATAACGTATTCTAGATATACAAGAAACACAGGACGTGCAAGAGGTGTAGCACGTGAAAGAGTTGAAAGAATAGAAAAAACGTTGAACAAGTGGCTCAATTGAAATTGAATTCAATTATTTGTTGTAGTCTGTAGTCTGGTTTGTGGTTTTCTTCATACTGCTTTGTGGTTTGTTGTAGGTTGTAATCTGCTTTGTGTTGGCGCGAGGGGCGCCCAAAACAGGGCAAGTGCTGTCTGTCTGCATGTGACGGACGTCCGTCAGAAGGGGTCGGACGTCCATCTTAAGGTGACGGATGGCCATCTGAATGTGATGGACGTCCGTCTTAACATGACGGACCTCCGTCTTAACATGACGGACGTCCATCACATGCAGTGTATTATACATGAACAAATATTATCCAAACAACTACGTAAATGAACAAATAAACTTCAATGTATTAAAAACTTTAGTGTATTATACATGAACAAAACAAATACATAGATGAAGCTCCATGATTAAGGATGTGGGTGTGGGGCGACGGACTCCTGCAAAACACAAAAGGAAGTTCATGTCAGACGAAACGCTCATAGTGAGAACAACGTAAGAAAGCATAACAATCTAAGCACCTGTGTATCGGAAACAATGTTAAACCCCATGAAGGTGTCGTATGAGCGTTCTGCTCTTACACTGCCACTTGCGGTGCCACCTGTTGAGCCTCCGCCTTGACAAGAACGGACATTGTGGCCTACACCATGACAACGACTACATGTCATAGGGATATGTCTCCTGCTGAGTACCATGCTGCTACAGGGCTCGTCTGCATCTCGCACTCTTCGTTTTCGAGGTCGACCCGGGAGTCTCTTTACTGGTGGTGGCAAAATTGGAGGTTGGTTCGTTGCAGGCCACATGTGGTGGCCACTGACAGGTCGGGTAAAATGGGAATACATCCTCATATATGTGTCCCGATGGTACCATGCATGCACATAATCCTCCGCTGAAGTCCGCATAAAATTGATGCAAGGGATGGCATGCACTCATGGGATTCCAGTCAGCTCCCATCTGTTACAATTACAGGTACGCGTGTCCAGATCGACTGCGTACCGTTCGTTACCATCGCTTAGCTCAAACCGATTACATCCTGAAGGTGTTGGACACCAATTCCGAGCTGCATGTTTCAGTTTGGCAAGCTTCTTTGTGGTCTTAGGACACAAAAGATCTGTTGATTTAGCCAGCTGCTTATGTTTCTTAACGATCCTAGTCATTATGCCCGTTCTAATCATCTCGAACATAGTGAGGATTGGTTTGTCCCGTGCTGGCAGGAGGTAAAATTATTAAGGCCCATGTCGCACTTTGGGACAGGACTGAATGCATGTTTTGACCAACACCTCGGGTTAATTTTCTACATATATGCATGCGCTGTATGGTTGAGCGCAAGTAGTTTACTAATCTCTTTCTGAAAGTTCGGTGATGTTGTGGCCCTTGCTGCCTTCCACATGATATCTTTGTATTGTATTCCTGGAAATTGTTTTTTGAAATTGGCATACAAATGTCTTAGGCAAAATCGATGCTCAGCTGCTGGTGCATATTGTTCAATAACAGGCACCAACCCCTTCTCGTCGATCGGAAATGAGTGTCCATCCTCTGCCTGTCACTGTCTAAGTCCGTCAGCAAGCAACACAAAAACCAGGTCTAGGAGTCTCTGCATTCTGATTCAACAAGTGCCACAGCACCTGGATAAATCCCATCATTGGCATCAATGCTGACAGCTGTGAGCAATTGGCCTGGGCACGACGCTTTCAAGTGACAGCCATCAAGACAAATAATGGGTCTACCAAACTCCTTCAGACCCCTCTTGCACACATCCAAACACATGTACATTCTTTTAAATATTGGACTTGGACGGGCCACCAAATCTGGAAAATCTACCACCAACAACAGTGTGCTACCTGGATTGGATCTTCGAATCTCTTCTGCGTAGGACCAAAGTAGCTTGTACTGTTCGTCACCATCTCCTTCGTTTAAAGTCTGTGCTAAATTCCTTGCCCTTCTAGCAAGACTCAGAGAAATATTGACAATAAAGTCCTTCCTTACAGTCTCAATTATGGAAGCAAGGTCCCACTTGAGTTGACTTTTTAATCTATCCAAATATTGGTTTGCCACCCATTTGTAGGAAGCGTGTCGGCTTTCCATTTGTCGTGCACATGTGTGCTCCTCATTATAGCTCTTAATTTGAAAGGTCAGCTCACCTTTCATTTTTGAAGCGTGAAGCCGCCAATTGCATCCATCACTGCACACAACAGTTATCCGATGTCGTTCGCTTTTAACAAACCTGATCCCGTGCCCATTTTTCAAAGCATAATTAACCACTTCATCTCTAATATCCTTCAACGCACTATACTTCTTACCCAGACAGAGCTCCGAGGACGAACATTCAATTTGGGGTTGCATACTCTCTGCCCAATCATCATCCTCTGAGTCCACATATCGAACGTAGCTCCGATTCTAGGGATCGCGAGATTGAATGCAATTCTATACCGGCTTCGTGGTAGAACCACCGATTTTCATTGGTCTCTACTGCCGAAATAGGATTAGGATTAGGATCCACCTCCATTCCACAGTCAATGGATTCTTCAACCATGTATGATGAAGAAGCACACCTTGACAACTCCATGTGATGTGCAACACTCTTGTTCGTTCGCTTAAGTTGAGGGAGTTGGTCAGGGGAAACAAGTTCTCTCTTTCGAATATCTATGGCAATGGTCGGACTTTTTGTGCTCGACTCTGTTAGGGTTTTAGTATAAAATCCGAGAGTGACGGACGCCCGTCATTTTCATACGGACATCCGTCATGTTAAGACGGACGTCGTCTAGAGGCTGATGACGTGTTATTTAAAGACGGACGTCCGTGGTATTCCCACGGACGTCCGTCATCATAATGGGGAATTCTGGCGATTTAGGATCGCATGTGACCCGCACGTGACCCAATTAATTTGGAGTCACTACTGACCGTTCGATCCAGGCGAGGATCCAACGAACAAGGATCGACGTCCGTCTTCTCCAGGCGGATTAAATCCTGGCCGTTGATCTGAGGCACGTCCCTCGCTCGATCCAACAGCCAAGGATCTTTGTCCGTCATCGCATCTGGCAGGGACGCCAGATTCAATCCTGGCCGTCGATCCAGACGAGGGACGATCCTCATCGATCCAACGGCCAGCGAATGTCGTACTTCGGTCAGCTCTGGACGATTCGACCGTCGGCTCTGCCATCGCCCTTCGACTCCGTTCGACGCCACTAGACAAGGTACAAACGGGGTGTTAACCTCGACGGCTCTGGACGGAAATCGTGACTGTGAGGTCGCCGATGACATTTTCTCATAGTTCAGGATTTTAGTTGTTAAAAAATAATCTCCAGGGTTTGACTTGTCGTTGATCGCAAACTATAGGGTCTACAGTGTTATTTACCCATGAATTTCTAATGGGTGTGTCGGAAAAGGGGTGTGTACGGGAGATAATATATAGAAAGTAGTAGTCGATATTTTCTTCCGTACGGGCCACACGTTAGGTTCTGCTTGGACAATCAGAGGCCGTTTCGATGGGGTTTTGTAGGGACGACCTTTATTCCAATAAACATCCGACTTCTTCGCCATCAACTAAGCATGGGATATGTTTTAATAACTCTATTATATATTGACCTATTTAATAATACTTATAGAAAAATTAATAAAAACAAACTCCTTATTTTTGGGTCAGCAACATGTGCAAAATTTTAAAAAAAATTTGGCAGACAACTAAAATCTTAAATTATAAAACAAAAACGATGCAATATTGATCTACAAGTAGGAGCGTTTTTGGGGTCATTGTAATGTTGAGGGACATCATTGATAGTTGCTTGATGAAGAGATGGACGTCCTTTAACGAAGATGAACGTCCATGATTGGAGGAGGATGCTGTTAGATAAAGATTATGCTCGTTGGTTCGAGGGATGAATGTCCCTCCACGAGGATGGACTCCCTTCACTTACGACGGACGTCTCTCATCTCACAATAGACGTTCCTCGACTTAAGACGGACGTTCCTTGTCCCACAATAGATGTCCCTCCACTTAAAACAAAGTTTTTCTTCCCGCAATGGATGTTTCTTTACTTACAACATCATTTAGTATTAAGGGACGTCTGTGGATGCTAAGAGACGTCTATTGATATTGAGAGATGACGTCGTTTAGTATTGAGAGATATCTATATTAACGAAAAATGTAACTGTAAGGTATGTGTCATTTTTTTTATAGTTTAAGATTTTAGTTGTATACAAAATTTTTTCAAAATTTGACATATTGATAATCTCAAATTCAAAGGTGATTTACACATGATCAAGATTGAACTAATCAAACTCGAGATGTTACCTTCCAAGAATTATTGATCAACTTGTACTCGTCGTACAAGATTTGTTTAATAACAATCATCCTCAAAACTCAACCATAGAAATAAAGTAATAAAAAGTTGGCCTCTCCCCGTGAACACAGTAACACAATTAAAATGTTGATTCCTCTTGGCTTCCATCTTAACCACCAAAAATAAATAAATAATACTATTGATAAATTTAAATCTTAATGATGAACAATTTATAATTGATTTTATAAAAATAAGTGGATATATTCATCATGTTTGTATTAGATCCTGTATTTTAAGGGTCCAGTCCAAACCTGGTACAGTGTGCCGTGGTAACAAAAACAGTTTATTTTAACATTTTTTCTTCTTTTACCGTCAAGTTTAGCCTCTCGCTCTCTCTCTGATTCGGGGATGTGATCGATTATGTTCCATTCAGGCTGAATATCAAAGAACATTTGAAGACCGCAGCTTCACCACGAGGGGCGTTGGCATTTGATCTGTTTTGGTGTTAAAGACTTGGAGAAGTCAACTTCTATGTAGAACTCAGCTACTAGGCTTTTACTGGTTCTAAATTCGTGGCCATTCCAGTTCTTCAAACTCCAGAAAATTCTTTTCGAAATCATCTTCCATTTCTCAATCATTCCCACTTCTTGCGATTTCAGGAATATATCCTGAATTTGAAGCTTTCTCTTCCACTTCTGCCCTCTCTCTGCTCTCTGGAATTGTTTACGCCATTGATTCTGGCAGTTGAAGCTCCGGCCGTGTGTCGAACGCTCTGAAACTTCCGGATACTATGTAGACTCTACACAGACTGAATACATGCCTCAACTGCAACGGGAAATTTTCAGAACTTACGAGTTTTGGCTTGTCTGTTTTGAAAAAAAATTTTGACGCATTACCTGAGGAATAGGGGTGGTTGATTGAGAAGGTATTTCTTCGATTGCTCTGTACTCGTTCATCTTCCACTTGGTCTTCCTTCCGGTGGGAACTTGTCCTCTGTAATAAACCATTGTTTTCTTCACTCCAATCACACGGCTACTGGAAGAGTAAACGGGGGTCGTCGAGCCCGACGCCTTCCAGTACCCAGTAGCCGTCGTCCGAACTTTGGCTTTGGAGGCGGCTTTCCATCGACTAAACGGAAGGAGAGATCTTCATCCGCAGAAGCTGGGAAAGAATCGTCGTTAGGAAATCGAAGACGGAAACAGAAGCGTTCTTCTGTCGAGAAGGATTGATTTAGTTGTGATCTGTACAAATCTACCATATTGAATGAGGATATTCAATGCTGCAGAGAGAACACAACTAAATCAAAAAGGAAAGAAGAGTGTTCAGCGCCAGAAGATGTCGTCTCACATATCAATTTGCAAGTATGTCATTTTACGATTAAATTTTTCTTATAAATATGAAATTCCTCAACACTTTTCTGCATCCGAATCCTACAAAGAAGAGAGGAGTGAGAAGGGGAGAAGAGAAAAAATAAACTAAACATATTTTGAAAGAGACGAAACAGAGAGTAGGACAGAAGAATAAGTGAAGTGTTTTTGTATTAACTGTGAAATTTAGGAATAGTGATTTCTCTTTTTGTAAATATTCTTTAAAATATTCAACTTCTAAAAAAATATTGTAAATTTTATTTTTTATAGTAATATCTTTCTAGAATCTATCCTCATGATTTTTCTCGATTTGAATTTCTACGTTAAAATTCTCAGTGTCTATTTTTATTATTATTTTACTTACTTCTTGACTGTTATGTTATAACATTGTGGGAAAAATATTTTTGATATTTTTGAATTACATCTGTTATCATTTCGTACCAGTCAGTGATGTAATTATACTACGTAAGTAAATTATGTCTAAGGAGACTATATTTTAAGTGAGACAATTTGTGACCCCTCCAGTCTTTACTGGAAGCCTACTTGGAAAGGTAATTTTATCTAAAGAGATTGTCAATAGCAGTATTTCTTTGAAATTATCTTGATCAGTATTATTTATACTTATTTCTCAATTCTCTATATTATCCTTATTTTTCTCAACAAGTGGTATCAAAGTCTCTTTATTATGGTGGGAAGAATTCAAATTGAAAATTTCAATGGAAATAATTTCTCATGGTGGAAATTAAAAATGAATGCATTATTATAGAAAGATGGTTGTGTTATGGCTATCGGCCAAAGACCGACGATCATTGAAGAAGAAAAATGAACCAAAGTAGATGAGGATGTTATCGCCAATTTGCATCTTGCTCTAATAGATGGAATTTTGTCAAGTGTCTCAGAAATAACAACTGCTAAACAAATTTGGAATATATTGACAAAATTATATGAGGCAAAGTCATTTCATAATAAAAGTTTCTTGAAAAGAAAATTATATATTCTTTGGATGTTAAAGTCGACATCAGAAACAGACCATATCAATACTATCAATACGTTATTTTGTCAACTTATAGCGATGAAACACAAAATTGACGAAAATGAACAAGCAGAACTTTTACTTCAAAGTTTGTCTGATTCATATGATCACCTCATTATAAATTTGGCAAACGGTGCTGCAAAAATAACATTGATGTTTAATGATATTGCAGTTGCAGCTCTTGAAGAAGAAAGTAGACATAAAAACAAGAAGCATTTTTCCATGGAGGCCATATCGGTAATAAGAGGGAGACCAAATGAACGTGGGACCTCTGAAACCAGTACGTTGGGAAGGTCCAAATCAAGAAGTAAAAAGGGCATCAAGTGCTATCATTATGGCAAAATGTGCTACGTGAAAAAAGATTGTTGAAAGTTTGAAAAAGGAACAAGGCACAGAGAGTGTAAGTGGAGACGAAGAGTATGACTATAACTGTCTCTGATGGTGAAGATGTAATTATATGTGATGATGTTGTCAACTTTATGACTCACGAACCATGTTGGGTGTATGAATCTGGTGCATCTTATCATGTTACCTTAAAAGTGGAATATTTTATATCTTATACTAATGGCAATTTTGGCATCGTTAAAATTTGAAACAATCATGTTTCCAAAAATAATTAAAAAATGTGACATCTTGTTAGTTGATGCTAAAAAATGTCAAACATGTTCTAGATATTAAATTAAATCTAATATTAATCAGTGCTCATGATAATGCCGTAAACAAGAGCAAGTTCGCTGGTAGTAAATGGAAGCTTAGCAAATGATTGCTAGTTGTAACGAGAGGAAACAAAGAATCTAGATTGTATATGACTCAAGTGATTATAAAAGAAGGATCAATAAATACTACACAAGATAATTAATCCATTGAGTTATGATACAACCAACTCGGTCACATGAGTGAGAAAGGACTTCAACTGCTTGTCAGAGAGAAAGTATGTCACATTTTAGAAACGAAGCTCTGCAAAGTTGTATTTATTGTTTGACGGGAAAACAACATAGAGTTTCCTTTCAAAAGAATTTTGCATCAAGAAAACCAGATGTACTAGAAGTCATTTATTCAGATGTCTATGATCCCATGTCAACAAAAACATTAGGTGGTGCCCAATACAAGGTCACATTCATTGACGATCATTCAAGGAAAGTTTGGTCTTATGTATACAAGTCAAAAGATGAGGTGTTTAAAGTTTTCAAACAGTTTCATGCTCTCACAGAGTGAGAAACTAGAAAGAAATTAAAATGCATCCGCACAGACAATAGTGGAGAATACATGAGATCCTCCAATGAATACTTCAAGATGCACAGAATCAGACATGAAAGATTAGTTTCAAAGACTCCTCAACAAAATAGTGTTGTGGAAAGAATAAACAGAATAATCTTGAAGAAGATAAGATGCATGTTATCACATTCAAAACTTCCCAAAGCATTCTAGGAAAAAGCAATGAAGACTGCAATACATATCTTCAATTTGTCTCCATTAGCACCATTGAGTGGAGAAATGTATAAAATGACTACAAACAAGAAAAGATGTCTCCTATAAGCATCTAAAGATGTTTGGATGCAGAGCATTCGTCCATATTCCCAAAGATGAGAGATCCAAGCTAGATAGAAAAACTAAAGAATGCATATTCATCGGATATGGAAGTGATGCATTCAGATATAGGCTTTGGGATCTGGTTGACTAGAAGATTGTCAAAAGCTAAGATACTATATTCTTTGAAAATCAGACCATTGAAGACTTAAAGAAAGATATCAAGATCACTGATAAGCATCTAGTAAGAGTTGATATTGTAAAATCAATTTTTGACGGGGGAGATGTTAGAGAATCTAGTGATCAAGCAACTGATGAAGTTGACCAAGGAGAAGTAGAGACTTCCATTAAATCAGTTGCAGAACTCGAGTCAAGAAGGTCAACAAGAGATTGTCTACCATAAAAAAGATACTCTATGAAAAAGTATGTTATAATCATTGACAACGATGAACCTGAGTGCTATGAGAAAGCTATAGAGCATCCTCTTACAAATAAGTGGTTGGATGCGATGTAAGATGAGATGAGATCATTGTATGAAAACCACACATACGAATTGGTTCAGCTTCCAAATGAGCGAAAGACACTCAAGAAAAAAAATGGATGGATATACATGCTCAAAGCTGAAGACAAAAGTTCACAACTAAGATATAAGGCACGACTGGTCATGAAAGACTTTGGTTAGAAGAAAGACATTGACTTTGAGAAAAAAATTTCACTTGTCGTGAAAATGTCATCCATATGAGTGTGGTACTTGAATTAGCCTCAAGTCTATAATTAGAGATCGAACAACTCGATGTTAAGACTACCTTCTTGCATGGTGAACTAGAAGAAGAGATCTATATGGAGCAACTAGAAGGATTCATCGTTCAAGGGAAGGAACATCTAGTATTTAGATTGAAGAAAAATTTTACGGATTAAAGCAAGCCCCATGACAATGGAACAAAAAATTTGATTCCTTCATATCAAAGATATAAGAAAATACCATCAGATCATTTGTGTGTTCGTGAAAAGATTCACGGACGGTACATCCATAATCCTCCTACTTTATGTTGATGACATGCTGATTGTGAGCCCACACAAAAAAAGATTGCTAAGTTAAATAAAGAACTTAGCAAGTATTTTTCCATGAAAGACTTAGGACTGATAAAACAGATGCTTGGGATGAGTATCACTTGCAATAGAAAAAATGGAAAGTTATGGCTATCGTAGAAGAAATATATCAAGAAAGTTCTCAGCTGATACTATATGGATAAGGTGAAGCTGGTCAGTACTCTACTTTCTAAACATTTCAAGCTTACTTCCGAACAAAGTCCTTCTACTAAAGAAGAAAAAATAGAAATGTAGAAAATTTCATATCTCTGTAGTTGACAACTTGATGTATGTTATTGTAACGACCCATAGACTTATCTTTTTCCTTAATCAAACCTTTCAGAAATATAAAGTATAGCGGAAGACTCTTTTATTAAAATCATTTGGAATAAAAATAATCATAATAAAATTTCCTCTTTGAAATATACATTTTACAAAATCATTTCATAAATTTAAAATCAGTTTTCATTTCTTTTTTCCTTTTCCCGTTTAGCCTGACTAGCACAATATCTCACAACGTAAATCCTTTATGAACTACTTCTTTCTCTCTTTAACATGATTACCTATATCAACTTCTTCATCATTCACAAAAAACAAATGATGGTTTGTTGAAACATTTAATACAAGATCACCTCACTCTCATTAAGGATAACACCAAAAATTAAAAAAAAGAGTGTAGGTTCTTAAGCTTGCAAAGGAAGGCTCAGAATGCTAAACAAGTTTTTCACCACTTCGTTGTTGATAACTTGTCTGGGTACCTTTTTCCATGGAGCTCTATTTTATTCATAGATTTTTTCAGACAAACTACTGACCGGTCGACCACTCAATCATTTTGGTCGACCGCTTCATGGTTGTTATGCATGTTTTGTATGCACTTGGTAGACCAATTTTTGTTCTAGTCTTTCGCACCAGTTGACCTATGTTTTCCCCGGTCGACTGCTTCAATGCATTCCAAAAACACAGTCTACTCTACAATATTTTTGGTCGACTGACATCCGTACTAGTCGACCGCTTTCACCACTTCAAAATTTTTAAGCACTCTATAAGATTTTCGATCGACCACTTTTCTTCTTTGGTCGACCGCCTTCGTTTTTTTCAAAAACTTCGTGCTCTCTATAAGAATTATGGTCGACTGCCTCAATGCCTTGGTTGACTGCTACTTCGAGTTTTGCTTGATTGAAAGGACTTCAACAAACATGTTAGTACATTTAAATACCCCATTTTAGAGGGTATTTTCAATAAAGATCAATAATATATTCAATTAAAATCATATTTATAATTCATAAATAACTTAGAGATAATTCAATTACACATTACCAAAACAACTTAGGTTAATGCCTATTAAGCTAACAGTTAGATAATCTAATTCATCTCCTCTTAGGTTATGTCATTCTTAGATTTGGTATTCAAGTGGGTAATTAGCTTTTATTGTGATTTAGATCTTGGAAAATATCTATAACTTTAAATATAAACTATGCACATGTTTGAAATGATTATGTGTATTGGAAATCTAGAATGAGATTGATCTCCAATCCATTGATTACAATTTATGGCAAAGAATAGAAAATGGACTATATGCTCTCATTAAACTTGGAAATTGTATAAATGTTCCAAAAGTGACATTTGAATATGATGAAAATGATAAATGTAGATTCTTTTTGAATGATAATACCATGAGTACTTTGTATTGTGCCTAAAATAAAAATAAATTTAATTGAATACAAGGATGTGATAATGTTTGTAAAATATAGAGATTACTTGAAGTCACACATGAGGGAACTAATCAAGTAAAAGAAAATAAATTAAGTTTACTTGTACATGAATATGAACTATTTTCTATGGAAAAATAATGAAATCATTGGTCAAATGTTTACATGTTTTAATACATTATTGATGGTTTGAAAGCTTTTGGTAGGACTTACTCCAATGAAAAGTTAAATAGAAAAATCTTCAGGTGTCTACCAAAATTGTGGCAATCTAAAGTAATGGCAATCCAAGAAGCTCATGATCTTAAAGTATTAAAGATAGAGGAATCAGATCTTCCATGACTCATGAAAACACAATCAAAGTGAACAAGAAATAAGAGCTAATGAGAAAGAAATCTTCAAGAAGGACATTCATTGCTCTCAAAGCTTTATCGAGTCAACAAAGTGAATTGAAAAAGGAAGATGATGACGAGGAGATTGCTTTCATGACAAGAACATTCAACAAGTTCTTTCAACAAAGAAAATGGTAAGGTAAGAAGGTCACGAAAGTGGAAGACCTTAAAAAGAAGAGGAACCAAGTTCCTTTGAATGTGGGAAGCTAGGACACTACAAAGTCGATTGCCCCAAAGTCAAGATGGTGCTAAAGGCCTTCCAAAAGAAAGTAATGAAGGTCACATGAGATGATAACAATGAAGATACATCATCCGAGGATCTAGAGATGGCTAACATGTGTTTCATGGATAAGAAGAATGAGGTACATGACTCTCTTAGTTATTTGGATGACAGTTATGATGAAAATGAATTGTTGGATGTATTCGATGAATTACTAGAACAATTCAACTCACTCAAATTCAAATATAAATTATTAAAAAAGGAGAATGTACAATTGGTGAAAAAGCATGTTCATATTACCATGTCTTTGGAGAAATAAATTTTACGTTTGAAAAGGAAGAATGATGGTTTGGATAATATGATGCTTAAATTAATAAATGGTAGCAAAAATTTAAATATATTTTGAGGTCATCAAATAGTTACTTTTGATAAAGTTGGATTAAGATATCAACCCATTTCAAAAGAAGAAAGCTTATAAAATTTTTTTGGTGGATAATCTACTTGTAATGTATGCAATAAAATACGTCCAATGAAAACTAATGACAAGAAAGTATTTGAAAATTTGACATGGGTGCCTAAAGAAACTAAAACTAAGGCTCAAGAACCCAAGAAAATTTGGGTATCTAAGAAAAATACCTATTTTCGCTTATAGGTTGGAGAATCTCCCTTGAAAGATGAGTGATATCTATATAGCGGGTGCTCAAAACATATGACAGGAGATTACTCAAAGTTCACCTTCATCAACAAAAAAATATCACATTTGAAGGGAACCAAAAAGACAAAATTATAGGTATTGATAATATAGATAATATTGCATGATCGAGTACAACAAGAATGGAAAACTATTGTTTATTGGATATAGACATAAAAATGTATATACAATTGATTTGAACAATTTATCTCATTTTGATGAAAAGTTTTTTGATGCTAATTCTTTATCTATTGATTGTTGATATTGACATAGAAGATTAGGACATGTAGGGATGATTATCTTAGCTATGATTTCTAAAAGTAATCTGGTTCGAGGTTTTTTTAAAAATCTCTTTCGAAAAGAATAAAGTTTGCAATGCTTGTCAAATAGGAATGCAAGCAAAGATTTTGTTTTCTTCTAAGAATATTGTGTCCTCATCTAAACCCCTCCAATTAATCCATATGGATCTCTTTGGTCCATTAAAGATTGCCAGCTTAAGAGGAAAATCTTATGCTTATGTTATTGTAGATGACTTCTGGAGGTTCACATGTGTTTTCTTTTTAAGAACAAATGATGAAACCTTTGAAACCTTTTCTAGCTTTACGAAAAAAGTGCTAAATGAGAAGAATTTAAATACCAGGTAATTTTACCATACTATTCCATTTAAGTTATGTGATACTTGTGTTAATTATTGTTGGCTACTATGATTGCTTTAGATTGATATTGCTAAATGTTGGTGTTTTATTGTGCTAAATCATGGTTGTTTTGAAGTTAAGAAGGAGATTTTACAATATTTGGTAAATTACTATAGAAAATGTTAGGTTTAACATTGTTGCAGACATCCTAAACTTTGGTTCGGAGCCCATAATTTTTAATAGCTCTCGGGTTGTGGAGCGATCAACCGGACTTAAATGATGGTTGACAGAAAAAGATGAAGATTGAAATAAAATTTCAAATAGCTCTCGGTTGGTAGAGCACTCGACCAAACTTAAATTATGGTCTACTAGAAAAAATGACAGAATTGATGACATGAATAAGGATTTAAGTGCGGGCAACATCAAGGTAAAGTTCAGTCATCTGAAATTCAATGGGTCACTAAACATGCATCATATTAGGTGTCAAAATTTGATGGTTTAAGCTATAAATCTATTATTACGTAGGGTTATGTGCTTAGGAAAGGGTTAAGCACAAGTCAATGGCTGATGACTCAAGGTTATAAGTGATTACACCTTACAACTACCTCTTTCCTCTCACACTTAATAAGGCTCAACTTGTAAGGAATTCTTTCATTTTTCAAGCTGAAATTTCCATGAGATAGTAGTTTTCTCTACCCTTTTGAAGGCAAGGTAAGTCTTCTTTTAAGTTTTAGTGTTTAATTAATGATGGTCGATTTGGTGAGTGAAGAATGATGAGCAATTGGATATTATGAAGGGGTGGTATGAAGCAAGAAGTTAGGATTTCGAAACTCAATTTCTTGTTTGTTCTCTATGCTTTGAAATGCATGCAATTGTTGTTAAAGTAGATTGGTCTTAATGCGTGGCTGAAGTTATGCATCTATTATCAAAATTGCTAATTCAGCACAAGTTTTGGTTTGATGATACTAGCCTATCTTCTTAGTTTCCATGGTCAAAACTATTTTACTATGTTAAAGTAGACATGTTAATGGATCTATAGGAATTGGATAAGTATATTATAAGTTACAAAATTTTGAAGTTAAGGT
The DNA here is from genome assembly GCA_022433065.1 of Begonia loranthoides. Classification (NCBI taxonomy): domain Eukaryota; kingdom Viridiplantae; phylum Streptophyta; class Magnoliopsida; order Cucurbitales; family Begoniaceae; genus Begonia; species Begonia loranthoides. The sequence goes on along the minus strand of CM039470.1, from coordinate 20,100,159 downwards.
TTGACAAAGAAGAAAAAGCTAGAATTCGGTGCATAATTGATTTTGTTTGAGGTGTTTTGTCTAAAGCATGTGTAGTGATAAGCTCACACGGATTTGGTATGTTATTTTTCAATCTCTTAAGTGAATATAGGTTTTGGAATCGGAGGATTTGGACAAATATACTATAAATTATGCACATTTTAAGATATATGAGCAAAAATAAATGTTAATGTGGAGATTATATCTTTTTAGGTTGATCAAAGCAAAGAAATATTTAATTAAATTTATGTACCCATGTTAAGATTCCCAGGTAACGGATGATGTATGCATTTGGCCTAACAGCCTATGCCACAAGGTGTAATATATGTGATTTTTCATGATTTTAAAATTTCACGTATAAATTTTTTGCGAAATTTTTAGTCAAGTTTAGATGAGTTGACCCATTTTGTTGCTTAGCGGTCACATGTGATTTTTTGGTCAAATGGTAAAAAACAATCAAATTAGGTTTTATCGAGCGGTAATTTAATTTTGAAAATATTTTTGGTAAATTATTTTGACTAAGAAATTATTTTTGGTTGGTGTTTTAAACAAGTCAGATTTTAAATCAGAATTTGAATAACATTTAATTAATAAATAAAATATAATTATATATATATATATATATATTATATAATTTTATTAATAATTTTTTTATATAAAGCAAAATTCTCTCCTTTATAGGAGAGATTTTGTCAGGATAGTGAGAAATGCGAAAAAGAGAGGGGGAAGGTTGGATCAGAGTGTCTCTAATTTCTGACAACGAATTTAAGCTTTTTTTTATCCTCACGAGCAACTATTGTGAAGATGGTTTACGTATCAGTAAGTTTTCGTCTCTGATTTTTGGGTTTGAAGTTTGAAATCATTTGGCCTCGGATTCGAGTTAGAAACTCGAATCCGAGGGAAATTTATGGGTTATATTGGTTTATTTAGAGTTTATGCAGGGTTATTTATCGTTAGGATTCAAAAATTGGGCAAAACAGACAAAAAACAAATGTTTATGGTGAAACTGGTCAAATTTTGGTCGACTAGTGGTCGTTGACTAGTGGTCAACCAATGTGACACTGGTTGACTATTGGTCAACTAGAAATATGGATTGTGTCTCCGTTTTGTCACGTTAAGTCGTTTGTGTGTCAATTGGGTTTCTAGACTCGATATAGAACCCTTCCACCTTTTCCCTATGACACATTGATGGAAATTTTTGTCATTTGACAAGGTTTTAGGCTTGGTTTGATTTATGGGTTTTCTAGCCACTTTCCACTAAAGTCATAATTGATTGACTTTAGATGAGTCTCCTTGACTGATGAGTATTGGATAGTTGCGAACATGTTTTATCGACTGTTGCAAGGTCTTGGTTGACCTCCTATTTGGGTCAACGACTGTTGAGTGGTCACAATTGACCACTGTGATGCCTTGTTGACGTTGTCGACCAGTTGGACTTCTTGGTTGTCCGTTGAGTGTTGGGTCAACCTTGATTATGTCTTTGGTCAACTGCACTTTTGTTTCAAGAAGTTTGGTGTAGTGAACTCTGTTCAGCTTCATCAGCCATACATGGTTTTTAGTTTGGGTTTGTGTTTCAGTCTAGGACTCTTAGGGTATTCCTAGATTTGATTTTTGGTTTGGAATTAGTGGTTGTCCCTAGAGTCCATCTTGGATTCTAGTCTTGTTTAATACTTATATGTTTCCCATGTGTGCTTGTTGGGATGTTGACATCGACCTTGTTATAGATTCCAGAGATGTCAGTGGTGTGACCTTCGCTTCTGGTAGCGTGTGGAGCTAGCTAGTTGGTAAGTGTGTAATGACCCGGATTTTCATAAATCCTTTAAAATGAGTTAAAATTTCGATTTTCTTTTTGAAAGTATATCAGAGCACATCTAAATAGGATCGCTACCAACCGTTCATAAAACTCATCATAAAATCCCATTTTTTTGTGAAATTTATGCAGAAGCATAAAAATAAAAACCATTTGAAAACATAGCGGAAGCGTAATTAAAATCATCATTTAGAAACTTAGCGGAAACGTTAGTCATTTGAATGAAAGGACTAACCAAATTAAATACACTTTAAATAAAACTTATGTTAATTACAACTTAGACAACTTAATTAAAACCATTTCTTTTTTACCCTCTTTATGCCTGGCCAGCCGTGAGCGTCCCTCGAGTGTGCAAACCCATCATCCCTACTTACTATTGTTTGTTCTTTATTTTTCATTACTCCTAGTCCGTGCATTCTTTTACTTACAATACCTACATCTACACCACAAGCAACTGTAAGCCCAAAGGGCTTAATAAGGAATAAGGGTTAATGCAATATGCTTATGACTCTCTTTAGTTAATTTGGAATAGGGGCCACCCAAACCAATTGTTTTCTTACGTTTCTTCTTTCTTTATTTACTCGTACTTCGAGCTGGAGATTGGAAGACCCGTATGGGATGGTATAGTGGGTCAGACCTAACCTTCTATGGACAATTAGGTCTCGTTCCCGATAAGGTAGGGGCATTTCGTAATTGTTAGGCTAGAACCGCTACCCATCCGCCTCCCAACTCCCTTAATCCTTTCCTTTGGTCTTTCCTTATCATTTTACTTTCCTCACCATGCATGTGAGTACCACCCCGTGGGAGTATTTCCTACTTTGTTTCTATTACATGATGCATGAACATACATTCTCAACCTAGCATAATGCATTATGCATATAACATAACTGTAATAATTAAAGGGCGCACATAAGTAATTGAAAACCAAACTGTAATGGATGTGCATATAATTGAAAATACAGGTAAAAGGAAGTAAAACATTCAACAAAAGAGACAACGAAGAATACAATAAATAAAACATTTATTAGTCACACCTAAGAATACTGATTTCAATTACGAAACTAGTTATTTGATTACATGCTTAATTATTAATTACGTTTATTACTCTAATGAGATACTTCACTTAATTTCCTAGTCAAATTGCATGCTCCCTACAGTTATCATTCTAGACAATTATTCTACTTAGTTATCCTAGGTGATTTATGTGCTCAAGTTGATTACTTTAGTTAATTATTCTAATTAATTAACATGCTCAGTTGATTGTGTTAGTTAATTACACTAGTAAATTGACATACTTTAATTGATGATCTAGTCCTAATCAATTACATGCTTTAAAGTGAATTACATGCTTTTATCCTAGATGATTGACTCATACTTTTTTTTATACTAGTTCGTAATTTGAACTGTTACCATTTACATGCTTCCTATATTTATCTCTAGTTAATAAATCTACTTTAGCTATCCTATGTGCGTTACATGCTCACGTTGATTTAATGGTTCTAATTAATTAGCATGCTCAGTTGACTAATTACGTTTGTCATTCTAATTAAATATCTTGGTTAGTTTCCTAACCCGTTTACATGCTTCATACATTTATCATTCATTCTAGGAAGTTATTCTACTTAATTATTCTAGGTGATTTACATACTCAATTCCCGATGATTACTAACTAATTACTCTAATCAGATTTACATGCTCATCTTATTAATCGCTCTAATTAATTCTAGCTAAGTTACTTAGCATGATCATTGTTAATTTCCCTAATTAATTTAATATGCTCTGGTTAATAAATTTCCATTTAATATGCTAAATGTCTAGTTAATTAATCTAGATAGTTACATGTTCATGCTCATACAATTATTGTTCCTAGTTAGTGTACATGTTTGAATCCAATTAATAATCGCTAGTTGATCTAATCATGCTCAAGTTAATTAATCAACATACGAATTATCCTACTTAGTTTATTGCATGTTTGATACTTTATTTAGTTAACATACAGATAATTTAACATGCTAATTGAATACACTAACCACAAGCAAATTAAACATGTTCATCGGTTATTTAATTTCATACTTGTTTTACTTAATTAGCATGCTCAATTGATTAACCATTAACTAAATGAATTAGTAATTAACTAATGAATTTATATAAACTAAAACCAGAAGGTTTCTATCCAGAACCGTGAAATAAACATTTACAAGCTAAGTTTATTATCCCACAACTAGTGCACAATCCACATTTAGAGAAAACAATGAAAATCTGAAATAACTACAACGTTCGTGTGTCTTAACTTCTTAGACTTTTTCCCTTCATTTTTTCATTCCTTAGTTCTCAATAAATTATAGAGTGCTAACCATCCACACTATCAAACAACTGACATTCAAAAATCGATACTAGTAGTGAGTAAACACACAATTATCATTAAAGTTATTGAACCTTTTCTAACAGCTAACATTTAGAAAATTAACACAATCAATAACAACTCACAGAACATTCATAGAATCTAACCAGGAATTACAGAGCATCATTCACAAGCCAACAAATCACAGAACACTAATTCTACAGAACGTTAGCAACACTATCAACAACAAACTAACTCACCCACCCATACTTGTGGTGTGGGGCCTCAATGGCCAAAACACCCTTAATCCTTACCGTTGACGAAAACAAATGCAGGGACAGCCACTCCATCATACGACAGTAGCTCCTAATCATGGATGGCAGCTCCTTCAGTTCCAACAGTCCACAACAACTTCATGCCCGAGAGAAAATCTTCTCCAAACACCTTCCCTCTCGCAGAAAAAATAAACACAATTGGCAAAATTTGAAATATAAAACAACCTGAACAGTTAATCCCACGATTTCAACTCATAACATGATTCTTCGGCAGTAGCAGATTCATCGGATCAAACTCCATGTGTTTGTCTTCAGCTCCCTTCCGAACCGCCAGATACGAATCACTGAAACAGATTGGCTGGACCAACCCACAAGCTGGACTGGACCAGCGAAGTAGCCCAATGCCAACCGAAGCCTAGCCCTGCCAACTCCATTCGTCGCGCATCGCCACTGCCACCATCCGAGAAACACAGTCGCCGTCGCCATTCCTTGCTGTCAGTAGCCAATCGCACGCCGAAAACTAGCAGGAGTATCGAATCGCGACCCAAGCAGTGAACCCGCCGCCGATCCATCGTGAAGAACTTCCCGAGCACCGAGCCCTAACCACGAACCAGCCGTCATCGTCGTCATCACCCTATCTCCCCATGTCTTCGTCGTACGCCCTTCGCTCGCCTCGGTTTCCTCCGTCTCCCTCTCTTCTTCTCGCTCACGTGGTCACCCCACGAACACAGAATGGCCTTTTGGCCATTCTGTTTCTTTTTTCTTTTTTTAATTTATTCTTATTAAATGTTCCATTAATTCTTTTCTTAAAATAAATCCAATTAAACCCAATAAAACCTAATTAATTCTTAATGTAAAACAATTAAATTAATCAAAAACATTATAATTTAAATTCGTTAAATCCCTATTTATTTTATTTACGGTAAAGTCCATTTAATCTAGATAAAAGGAATTCTTACAAATACGTCATTCGTAATACCTCGATAATTGTAATTATCCACTTTAAAATTATCGGGGTGTTGCATACTTCCCCCCTTAAAATAAACTTTGTTCCTCGAAATTTGCCCTTCCTAGTACTCTCACTAACACTGTTAACGCTAATTTATGCATCAAATCTCTTCTTACCTACCCCATTTGATGACATAGTTCCTTTTGGTCGTCCTAATACTCCATTTATCTAGGTTATTTACTCCCTCTTTTGATAAACTAAACTTGACTTTACCCAAAAATGCATTCTCTTGTACCCAAAAAGTCAACCAAACTCTCGTATTTGCTCGCCACGCTTCCGCTGCGCAACTCGGAGTACCTCAAATCCAATGGAAAAATGCCTTAATCATAACCATTTTTCAACATCAAGAGCAAAATGACAACTCTCTTATATCCAAACATTACTTCAATCCGATAATTATCCAACCGTTGTCGTTCAACTCCTGAATCCGCAACATTTTTCTCCTAAATTTGATGTGGAACATCAAATTTTTCACTTATTCCCAAGTGATTCAACACCAAGGAAGAGTCTCATCGAACTTCTTACTGCCACTAGACTCATAACTTGATGTCGAACTTACTTCCCCTTCACCGTTCTTCTCTTCAAGTCCCTTACACGTCATGTGATGTGATCCAGAAAACCTACAAATACAATGATTCATTAGGAGACATTGGAGACCGAAAGACTAGAGCAAGGATGAAGAAGATGAATGAAAGACATCCACTTTTTGAGGAAGAAATCCAACAGAAGATTCAAAGGAGAAAGATGATGAATTATATTCATCTATCATTCAAATATTTTATAGTATTCTTCAAGATGAAGCTTATGTGGAAAATCAAGCACAAGATTGAGAGACTTATGGTAAAATGCAGAATCATTGATCCGACCTTTGACTACTATTTGGCAGTTTCGACATCCTTATGTATCTTATATTGGAAAGTGTTCTTCATAAAGATTTTAGCTGACATCCCAAGGTTTCCAGAATGGGCTTATTCGTTAACTTCGAAGCTCGTTTGCTATGCCAAAAGACCCATGAATATAGACCTACGATTCTGCTTAAGAATTCTGATTTCACTTACCCAGATTGGAGACCCAAATCAATATGACTATCAACTTAGGATGTGGCTGAAGGAATTCATACAAGGCGTAATTCAAATAAGCTTTCAAAAGATTATTTGGATTACTATTTTGAAGATCCAAAGATTCAAGACGAAGACCCACCTAAAGAAGTGGAATCGAGCACATGCCGAGCACATGCCAAACACATGTCATTAGTTAGTTAGATCTTATCTTGTTATTTTTTAAAATTACGTTTGAATTTATTTTATCCTAGTTTATCTTAGGATTACGTTTGAATTTATTTTATCCTAGTTTATCTTAGGATTAGATCTACTTTATGTTTAGCTTATAAAAGCACCTTAGTTAACAATTGTGAAAACTTTTGACAAATTGAATTGAAGCTTTTGATTTTGTGGAAAGATTCCTTCTCTTGAGTTCTTTGCGAAGAACTTGATCTCTTCAAGTGGATTCTTGAAAGATCGAATAATTTGATTGCTTTGGTTCTAGCCGACAGGTTTGGTTAGGGTCAAGCTCCTCTTCGGAATACTCCGGTTCTAGTCAACAGGTTTGGCTAGGATCGTAGTTCCAACCCTTTGATCTTGAAATCGTGAGACGATCCGTCTAATTCCGCATAAGTTGTTGGGTCTAGGGTTCGTATACCCTAGGTTTGCATGATAATGACTCAAGGCTTAGTACATATACTTTCCTCTCTCTCACCTACGACTACAGCATGCTCAAACATGTTCTCCACCATCAAATCCATCCATTCAAGCTTTCTCAAGTTATGAATTACACTGCTCTATGGCTAAGTTGGAAGTTTTTCATCTTGCTTCTCTTTTTGTATCTATAACCATTCCTGTTTCTGTTTCTGTATCTATTTCTGTTTCTGTGTTCGTAGCTGTATCCGTGTCTGTATCCATATCTGTATCTGTATTCGTATCTGTATCTATTCCTAGAAATTCATTTCTAGAAATTTATGTCTAGTATTTGACTTCTAGAAATTTGTTTCTAGGAATTCGTTTCCGTTTCCATTTCCATTTCTGTTTCCGTTTTTGTGTCTGTGTCCGTATCTGTTCCCGCTTCTATTTCTGTTTCAGTTGCTGTTTCAGTTCTTGTTACTCGTTCTAGGAGAAGTTTGACTGATTGCTTCCTTCGTTGTCATGCAGTTGTGTAATCATGTTCTTTGTTTACCTTGATTGAGTTCAGATCGAGATGGAGAACATAATCCAAGTTTGACATAAATACTTTTATTCCTTCAACTACCACTATTCCACTACTACTATTCCAACATTGCTCCACTTACATCGGAACTACCGTCAAATCCAAGTTGGTCACACTACCTGACATGACCATGAATCTCTCGTCCTTGTATGGAATCTATCCTAGCGCATCAACTTCTTTCCTCAAAGTCCCACTACAAAGTCCAACTTTATTTTCTAAATCCTTCTTCAAGGTGAATACAAAGTGGCAATTACTACTTCGTTTTGGTTCTAAGTGTTTTCTCTTCCCGTAACTAATCTAGGTGACCACATTCATCTATCTAGTTGGTCTACTCCGTCATTACCTAGGCGATCTCGGTTAACTATTTAATTGATCTATCCTTACTTGGGATTTTCTTTTCACTTATTTTCCAAAACTTTGGGCAGAGTCTCCCCTGTTTTTACACTCCCCCAAAGCTAAAATCCTGTATAAAAATCTCAACAGTTCCAGAATATTCACATATATTATCCCAATTCCAAAATCCAAATTCTCGATTCCAGAATGTATTAGAGTTCACTCTCTAGTCTACCATTCTCAAAATACAAATTACTAAATCCACTAGTCCCTACATATTATTTCCTTACAATTCATTATCAAAATAAAATAAGAGAATTATGTATTAATAGAGTATTAGGAAGTTACTTACAGTGATGAAGGATTTTCACGTCGAGGCTTGGGCTGGCAGACAGACTACATTACTAGTTTGACTTTTACAAAAATCATTTTACTCAGCAAAACATACCAGAGCTCATTTAAAACGCAGTAAAACAAAATAATGAGCTACTGACAGTTTTAAAAACGATAGGAGTAGTTTACAAAATCGTTTTTAAAACCACTGCTCTGATACCAATTGTAATGACCCAGATTTTCATAAATCCTTTAAAATGAGTTAAAATTTAGAATTTTCTTTTTGAAAGTAAATCAGAGCGCGTCTAAACCGGATCGCTACCAACCGTTCATAAAACTCATTATAAAATCCCATTTTTTTGTAAAACTTATGTGGAAGCGTTAAAATAAAAACCATTTGAAAACATAGCGGAAACGTAATTAAAATCATCATTTAGAAACTTAGTGGAAACGTTAGTCATTTGAATGAAAGGACTAACCAAATTAAATACACTTTAAATAAAACTTATGTTAATTACAACTTAGACAACTTAATTAAAACAATTTCTCTTTTACCCTCTTTATGCCTGGCCAGCCGTGAGCGTCCCTCGAGCATGCAAACCCATCTTCCCTGCTTGCTATTGTTTGTTCTTTATCTTTCGCTACTCCTAGTACGTGCATTCGTTTATTTACAATACCTACATCTACACCACAAGCAACTGTAAGCCCAAAGGGCTTAGTAAGGAAAAAGGGTTAATGCAATATGCTTATGACTCTCTTTAGTTCACTTGGAATGGGGGCCACCCAAACCAATTGTTTTCTTACGTTTCTTCTTTCTTTCTTTCTTTACTTGTACGTCGAGCTGGAGATTGGAAGACCAGTATGGGATGGTATAGTGGGTCAGACCTAACCTCTTATGGACAACTAGGTTCCGTTCCCGATAAGGTATGTGCATTTCCTAATTGTCAGGCTAGAACCGCTACCCATCCGCCTCCCAACTCCCTTAATTCTTTCCTTTGGTCTTTTCTTATCATTTTACTTTCCTCACCATGCATGTGAGTACCACCCCGTGGGAGTACCGGTTCATGCCCTCCCACTTGCCCTTTTTAAATTTTCCTTTAATTAAATTAATTTATTTAATTTCCTTAAATGGTTAAATCCAAATAATCTAATTTATCCCATAAATCTCATTTTATTCTTCTCTCAAATTAATCCTTAATCCGGTAAATTTTTATAAATTATAATATTACGAATACATCCTTCGTAATACCCCGAAAATTACCCAATAATTTCAAATGTCCCAAATTAATCTTTATTAAATTCTCATATAAAATTTTGGGGTATTACGGCTTTGATCTTCCCGTGGATGGGTGGATGTTCGTCTGTTCAATCCCTTTATTTCTGGTACGTTTGGAATTTGTTTGTTCTAGTTTCATTTCTGCACAATATGTTTCTTTATTTTATTATTGTACTATCTGCTCATGTTGATCACTTTATGGACCCCAACCCATGTGATTTGGGTTTAGGCTAAATCTCATGTTAAGACTTCCACCTCCTTTATGCCTTGGGCTAGGTAACCGAGTCCTCTATAAGGATCAGGTCGCCTAACTCGGCTGTTCTATTAGGCCTGCCTTCGGGTTGTGACACAAGGTGGTAGTGTAATATCCCGATCCTTACCTTCCCTTGTACGCTATGTAATCGAACCTTTGGTAATAATATATATTACGTGGTGTATCATTTTGTGTTAAATTATGACGTCTCCTCATGGCAAAAATAGTGTGGAATTGGTGTTAAGTGGGAAAAATGCAAGGAAAGGTTGTCTAGGGACTTTCGGACGCCTGGGGACGACTCTGCGAACGCTGCATGTCATTCACAACACACATGAATTTTGGGACGAGTCCAGGGGACGAGATGAGGTGTCCTAAATTCTGCACGACGTGGACTTTTAGACGAGCTTGCGGACAATGCGGATGAGGAAGATGGCGTCTGCATCAAATCTGTCCAAGTCTGGGGACTTTCAGACGCGTCAGGATGCCTACGGATGAGAATGGACCTCGTCCGATTTGACTCTATCCAATTTACGGACACTTTCAGATGACTATGCGGACAAGGCAGACGCAAGAGACATCGTCCGATTTGAATCTGTCCAATTTATGGACAGATTCAGATGACACATGCGGACGCCAAATGGCATCCGCACGTCGATTTCAGACGGTATTGACATTTCTCGTCCAAAGCCAGAATCTGGCCTGTGAAATTTAGCCTTTCGGACGACATACGGACGAGACCAAGTTGTCCGTCCTCGTCCGAAAGATCGCAGGACAACGAGATTTTAAGGATTTAAAAATTGACAACTTGTCGTGTAGTCCATTAAGACTCGATCTCTAGCGAAGAAAAACACCCCAGACAGCGAGATCGTCTCCTCTAGCTACGGGTAGTCCAGCCATCATTCTTCTCCTCCTCTCCTACGTGATGATTGCCTAAGTGAGACTCCCTTTATCTTCAGCTCATTTGTCTAGTGGAGTTCAGCTCCCTGTATTCTTCTCCTCTCCTCTCCTTCGTCCAGGTTCTTCTTCTTCTCGGTTGTTGTGTGTGGTGTGGTGAGTAGTGGAGTATTCAGCTGTCCCTGTTAGTATTTCTTAACTAGGTAAGGGTATGGGTAGTCTTGGCCAGAGGAGGCCCTAGCCGTAAGTATATTGCGCGAATTGTAGACTGTGTTGGTTTTATTCTGCTGTATTCTCTACACTTGTTGCTTACTATAGTTTTGTTATTTTCTCTAATTAGTGCTAAGCCCTTTAATTTTCTGTAGTTACATTTCATATTTGCTAAATGAAGAAACTAAAGGATGATTAATGGAAATTATGAGATATGGATGGACGAATGCTAAGTAAGAATAAATTGAACTAAAAGTTAGTATATTTTTTGTGTTGTGAGTATCTTTCCTTGCTGTTGTACCCTGTACGTTGGTTGTGTTTTGCTGTGATGTTTTATTGTTACTCCATTATTATTTGTTGTAGTTTATTTGTTGTAATTTACTTGCAGAGGTGAAGTTTTGTTAGCATATTAGGTTGTTACTACTGTCAATAATTGTTGTTGAGAACACGTCGTAATAATAACAAATGATAACTCAAAAACATGATATTCTTTGCTATATTGTGTTGTTGTAAAATAATAAAGGAACCTGTAAACATGTAATTCGTTGTCCTTAATCCACTGTTATATTGTCGTTGCTGCTATTCTCTATGTATGAATGAATTAAGGAAGTAAGGAAGACGTGAAGAAGTTTTATTGAATGCTAAGGATAAATGAAATGGATTCAATGCTCTGCATATGTTTAAATTTCTGCTTTCTTTTACATAGCTCCTGTAAAACTTGTTGCGTTAATATTAGTTACTCAAACTCGATAGCACGATCAGTTAACTTAATTAAATTCGTGATAGCATGTAAGCTCCTTTCTTTAAATTGCTGCTATGTGATATGTCCTCAATACATGATAAACCACTGTTACTATTAGGATTGTTGTAATTCAACGAAAGAAAAATCATAATTGGACTATAAGTGCTATAAATGGTTGTTGCTGCTGTTATATTGTCACTATCATTATTTTTAGCTTGTACACGTTATTAGGTTGTCGTTATTGTTCTCTTACAAAGCATGTGACTCTACTGTAAATAGCTTAATGCATGAATATTTATAGGAGTTGCTGTTGTTGTTGTTTTCTTAAATGTTGTTACTTAACTAGAGTGTAGATATTACTCCTTGAAATCTCAAGCATGTTAATCTATCAATTGTAAATCTTCAGGCTTCCGATTTAATTGTTAAGCATGCTAATCTCTTGTTAATAAACCTGTTGACTTTCTGTGTTTGATGGTCTAAACACGTTTGTTGTTTTCGTTGTTACATTGTCAAGCACGTTAAATTGTATCAATTTTGATGTGATCCAAGGACCCATGAAGAGCCAAGTCATTACCAAAGAGAATGATCCATTGCAAGGCATAGGAGGTCCAATGACAAGATCAAGAATGAAGGAGTCATTATTCTAAATGGGCCAACTAGAAAGGCAAAAGTCATAAAGGTTAAAATTGGGCCTTGGTTTTCTGCGCACCAAAATAGATATGACGATTTGGGCTCAATAAAATTTTAAATGGACATGTGGTCTACATACGAATTAAAGTAGACATCTTAAGCTTTTCATAGACACCAAGAACGCAAGATTTGGAGGACATTTGGTCGTTCACATGGTATCTCGCAATCTGCTAAGATTCAACTCCAATTTAGGCAGTCAACTTTCACTTCCAAGTTTCCTATTTGTTTCTAATTTTATTTATTAAGTTTCCAAAGTTGTTTTTGTTAACTTTAAGCTTCCAAATCATTAGGATTAGGAATATTATAGGTTTAAGATTATTTTATATTATTTTAGGGATATTTCATAATTTATTTAGGTATTTTTTTAGCCTATTTAAACACAAGCTTGTACCCTTTTTTGGGAGAATTAATATACACGAATATGAGTGTTTTTGGGAGAATTTTCTCTTTGGTTCTTTGTGAAGAACTCGATCTTCTTCAAGCTTAAACTTGAAAGATGAACTTGATAACTTTGGTTCTAATCAACAAGTTTGGTTAGGGTCAAGTTCCTCAATTTGATAGCTTTGGTTCTTATCTCTTTATAGATAACGGGTCAAGCTGCTATACTTGTTTCAAGGACGTTCCTAATTCTACTTTCCGCATTGTTGAAGGGTCTCGGATTTAATATATCCGTGGTTCTCTCATCATTTGGTATCAGAGCAAAGGTTCCTTCGAATCAAGTCGCTATCTTTATACATTTTTTTTCTATCTATTTTTATCTTTATTCTTCTTCAAATTCAAAAAAAAAATCTCTTCTTTTCTTATTATCAAAGTCTTTGATCTTTTGATCAATTCTTGAAAAAAAAAAAAATTGTTTTGCTCTTTTTTTATTCAAGTTCTTGTTCTTGCAAAAAAAAAAAGAGGGTAGAAAGATTTGTACTTTCTAGCAAAAGGCATATTTGAAAAAAAAAAAAAAAAAAGCCGAAACAAAGAAAAGTTAAAAAAAAAAAAATTCTTCTTGCAAAAGTTTCTCTTTGTTTTTTTTTTCTTCTTACAAAATTAAAAATCAAAGAATTTCATCCAAATACTTTTGTGCTACACTTGATTTTTGAATATTTGAATATTTTTATGCATCAATCCTATATTGTTCTTGTAAATTTCGTGATTGGTGCATACTCTTTCCATATTTGATATCCTTCTTTACTAGTATTCTTTCTAAAGTCTTAACTTTCCTAAGTTGTTTCTTTCCTAATTTGTTTCTTTCCTAAATTATGTCTTTCCATATTTGTTATCTTTCCTAATTTGTTTTCTTTCCTAAATTATGTCTTTCTATATTTGTTGTCTTTCCTAAATTGTTTCTTTCCTAAATTATGTCTTTCCATATTTGTTATCTTTTCTAAGTTGTTTCATTCTTAAATTGTTTCTTTTCCTAAATTATGTCTTTCCATATTTGTTATCTTTCCTAATTTGTTTCTTTCCTAAATTATGTCTGTCCATATTTGTTATCTTTCCTAATTTGTTTTCTTTTCTAATTTGTTTTCTTTCCGAAGTTGTTTCTTTCCTAAGTTGTTTCTTTCCTAAATTGTTTCTTTCCTAAATTATGTCTTTCCATATTTGTTATCTTTCCTAATTTGTTTTCTTTCCTAAGTCGTTTCTTTCCTAAGTCGTTTCTTTCCTTAATCATTTTTCTTAAATTGTTGAGAACCTTTTGAGTAGCTATCAAAGTCACTCAAAAAAAAAAATCATTGATTCTACTTTTCTTGGAGATTGAAATCCTTGGTTTGAAAAGTTTGATCTTACTTGTTTTTATTTGTTGAATTTTTTCATTGATCAAAGTTCTAAATAAAGAGCTGAAAGAGAAAATTGAGAGGTAAAAGGCAAGAGGGTGAGATTATTATAGAAAAAGCCAAGATTTTGAGTGAAACACGAGTGGAGAGACATTGATTTGAGTGTAAACACGTGAGGGAGTGTGTGAGATCCATTCTATTACTAACTTTTATCTTGTTTCGCAGCACAAAACAAAAACCATGAGCAGTGAAGGTGAGTCTTATAACTTTGATCCAAAGATGTACATGAAAGCCATCCAAGATCAATTAAAAGCCTTGAACTTGAGATTGGATAACATGAAGTCGCCTTCTTGAAGTGATGAGTGGAGGAGAACAACACACATGGAAGATGAGTATGGGGAATCCGAATATGGAGATGGTTATTTCACAAGACAAAGAGGTGCTAAAGCAAACCATGAAGATGGAAATGTAAGCCATAAAAAGGTAAATCTACCATTTTTTCAAGAGGAAAACGATCCGGAAACATATGTAGAGTGGGAGGAAAAAGTAGATCTTATTTTTGGATGCAAAAACTACTTGGAGGAAAAGAAAATTAGATTGGTTTCCATGGCATTCACGGATTACGCAAACGTTTGGTGGGCACAATTATTAAGAGATCAAAAGCGATATGGAGACCCACCAATTCAAACTTGGGAAAACATAAGAACCATCATGAGAAAGAGGTTTGTTCCTTCACACTACTGGAGGGAATTAAGTCGGAAATCACAATTGGATCTTGAGAAACTTTATGAATCATATTTGATGAAGAAACCAATAGTCGCGGCACCATTGGGTTCTAAAGAAGTGATTGATGATCCGAGTGATGCAAAGAAAGGAAGTAAAGTCAACAAAGTAGATAAGTTGATAGAAGAGAGAGAAATTGAGAAAAGACAAGATGTTAGTGAAGTCAAAGCAAAAGAGTGTGATAAAGTGGAGCAATCAATTGAAACAGAAACACAAGAGGAAGAGTTTGAAATTGGAGATGTAAAGAGTGTAAGTAACGACGAAATGCAACCACTTGATGAATCTAGCAATATAGAAGTTGAAGACTCAATAAAAGAAGATTTGTTGATCCTAAAGAGAGTTTTAGATGTGCAAGTCGAGGAAGTTAGCAAAGATCAAGAAAAGATTGCAAAAGAGCCCCAAATTTGTGCCAAAACCAAAGCAACGGCAGAAAATTTAGATTGTAGAGTAGTTGAAAAAGATTTGGAAGTTGAAGAAATAAAAAGAATTGAAAAGGAAAAAGGCGAAAGTGAAAAAGGAGATAAAAGAGCCATAGAGAGAAAAGCCAAAAATAAAGTGAGCAAAAAAGACAATGAGCGAGAAAAGAAATTGAGGGATGAGAAAAGAAAAATCGAGAGAGAGAAGGAGAAAAAAATAGTGCGAGAGGAGATAAAATCCGAGGGAAAAAAGGAAAGGAAATGAATTGGAGTGTTTAAAAAGAGTGATGAAATTAGAGAGTTGAATTTATTTTTATGCAAAAATATTTTTTTTACCTCCCATAAGCTTACTATTTTGTTTCTAGTGGATGTTTCATCTATTTTGCAAGGTTATAAAGACATACATCGAAAGGAGTTACCAAAAGGCTTAACACCACAAAAAAGGATTGAACTTCCATGGATGGAGTACAACAAGTTGTGTCCATATGTCATCCACAAAGGTAAGGACATTGTGGTTGCTAATCCATTGTCAGAAAGGTATGTTTTTACTCATCAAACTAAGTTATTGAAATATGAAATTATCAAAAATTTGCATAATAAAGACATAGGTTTTTGGAGATTATTGATAGTTTGTAAAAAGAATGCATGTGTCAATTATTTTGGGAGATTTAGAAGAACTCGATCTTCTTCAAGCTTAAACTTGAAAGATCAACTTGATAACTTTGGTTCTAATCAACAAGTTTGGTTAGGGTCAAGTTCCTCAATTTGATAGCTTTGGTTCTTATCTCTTTATAGATAACGGGTCAAGCTCCTATACTTGTTTCAAGGACGTTCCTAATTCTAGTTTCCGCATTGTTGAAGGGTCTCAGATTCAATATATCTGTGGTTCTCTCATCATTTGGTATCAGAGCCAAGGTTTCGTCGAATCAAGTCGCTATCTTTACAATTTTTTTCCTATCTATCTTTCTCTTTATTCTTCTTCAAATTCAAAAAAAAAAAAAATCTTTTCTTTTCTATCATCTATTATTATCAAAGTCTTTGATCTTTTGATCAATTCTAATAAAAAAAAAACTACTTTGTTCTTTTATTTTCTTCTAGTTCTTGTTCTTGCAAAAAAAAAAAAAAAAGGTAGAAAGATTTGTACTTTCTAGCAAAAGGCATATTTGAAAAAAAAAAAGCCAAAAACAAAAAAGAAGAAAAGTTCAAAAAAAAAAAATCTTCTTGCAAAAGTCACTCTTTGTTTTTCTGCTTACAAGTTGGTTCTTCTTGCAAAATTAAAAAAAAAATCAAAGAAATTTATCCAAATACTTTTGTGCTACACTTGATTATTGAATATTTGAATATTTTTATGCATCAATCCTATATTGTTCTTGTAAATTTCATGATCGGTGCATATTCTTTCCATATTTGATATCCTTCCTTACTAGTATTCTTTCTAAAGTCTTAACTTTCCTAATTGGTTTTCTTTCCTAAGTTGTTTCTTTCCTAAATTGTTTCTTTCCTAAATTATGACTTTCCATATTTGTTATCTTTCCTAGTTTGTTTTCTTTCCTAAGTTGTTTCTTTCCTAAATTGTTTCTTTCCTAAATTATGTCTTTCCATATTTGTTATCTTTCCTAATTTGTTTTCTTTCCTAAGTTGTTTCTTTCCTAAGTTGTTTCTTTCCTAAATTGTTTCTTTCCTAAATTATGTCATTCCATATTTGTTATCTTTCCTAATTCGTTTTCTTTCTTAAGTTGTTTTCTTTTCCTAAGTTGTTTCTTTCCTTAATCATTTTTCTTAAATTGTTGAGAACCTTTTGAGTAGCTATCAAAGTCTCTTAAAAAAATCATTGATTCTACTTTTCTTGGAGATTGAAATCCTTGGTTTGAAAAGTTTGATTTTACTTGTTGAATATTTTTTCATTGATCAAAGTTCTAAATAAAGAGTTGAAAGAGAAAATTGAGAGGTAAAAGGTAAGAGGGTGAGATTATTATAGAAAAAGCCAAGATTTTGAGCGAAACACGAGTGGAGAGACATTGATTTGAGTGAAACACGTGAGAGAGTGTGTGAAGTCCATTCTATTACTAACTTTTATCCTTGTTTCGCAGAACAAAACAAAAAAACCATGAGTAGTGAAGGTGAGTCTTATAACTTTGATCCAAAGATATACATGAAAGCCATCCAAGATCAATTAAAAGCCTTGAACTTGAGATTGGATAACTTGAAGTCGCCTTCTTGAAGTGATGAGCGGAGGAGAACAACACACATGGAAGATGAGAAGGGGGAATCCGAATATGGAGATGTTTATTTCACAAGACAAAGAGGTGCTAAAGCAAACCATGAAGATGGAAATTTAAGCCATAAAAAGGTAAATCTACCACTTTTTCAAGGGGAAAATGATCTGGAAACATATGTAGAGTGGGAGGAAAAAGTAGATCTTATTTTTGGATGCAAAAACTACTCGGAAGAAAAGAAAATTAGATTGGTTTCCATGGCGTTCACGAATTATGCAAACGTTTGGTGGGCACAATTATTAAGAGATCAAAAGCGATATGGAGACCTACCAATTCAAACTTGGGAAAACATGAGAACTATCATGAGAAAGAAGTTTGTTCCTTCACACTATTGGAGGGAATTAAGTCGAAAATCACAATTGGATCTTGAGAAACTTTATGAATCATATTTGATGAAGAAACCAATAGTTGCGGATTAAGGTATACAGTTTGATTATCAATAGTAGAAGTTGCACTAATGTTGCTAATACTTTGTTAGTAGAAACGTTGGGCCTAGAAACCGAGAAGCATCCAAGGCCATACAAACTACAGGTTAAGTGATTGTGGAGAAGTGAAAGTGGCTAAACAAGTTAAAGTTGCACTCTCAATTGGTAAGTATAAAGATGAAGTTCTTTGTGACGTGGTACCTATGCAAGCAACACATATTCTTTTGGGAAGACGGTGGCAATTCGATAGAAAAGTCAAGCACAATGGAGTTAAGAATGAATACTCTTTTATTCAAGAGGTAAGGACAATAATCCTAACACCACTAAAACCATGGGAGGCTAGTGAGGACCAAGAGAGAATAGCAAAAGAATTAAAAGGAGAGAAAAGCCAATGAGTGAAAAAGAAATAAAAGGAGAGAGTGAAAAAGAAAAAGAGAGAAAATTTGAGATTGAGGGAATAAAAAAGGCAAATGTGAGTGAGAGAAAAAAAGAGGAGAGTGGAAAAATAAGTGGAATAGCAAGGAAAAGTGAGGTGAAAAGAGTGATGTTGGCAAAACAAGTACTTGTACTTTTGTACAAGGATGTTTATCTTTCAACTAACAATCTAACTGATTCTCTTCCAAGTGTTGTTTCTTCTCTTTTGCAGGAATTTGAAGATGTATTTCCTGAAGAATTGCCGAAGGGATTGCCTTCTCTAAGAGGAATTGAACATCAAATTGATTTCATACAGGGAGCTTCAATTCCTAATCGACCAGCATATTGTACTAATCCAGAAGAAACTAAAGAGATTCAAAAGCAAGTGGATGAATTAATGGATAAGGGATTTGTGAGGGAAAGCCTTAGTCCATGTTCAGTTTCCGTAATCTTAGTTCCAAAGAAGGATGGAACTTGGAGAATGTGTGTGGATTGTAGAGCTATCAACAAAATTACGGTAAAGTATCGACACCCTATTCTTAGATTGGATGATATGCTTGATGAATTACATGGTGCATGTTTATTTTCAAAAATTGATTTAAAGAATGGATATTACCAAATTCGCATGAAAGAAGGTGATGAGTGGTAAACCGCTTTTAAAACTAAGTATGGTCTTTATGAGTGGTTAGTAATGCCATTTGGTTTATCTAATGCACCAAGTACTTTTATGAGGCTAATGAATCATGTGCTTAGATCTTTTATTGGAAAGTTTGTTGTTGTTTACTTTGATGATATTTTGGTTTATAGCAAAACTTTCAAAGAACATGTTGAACATTTGAATTTAGTATTCATTGCTTTGAGAGAGGGCCAGTTATATGCTAATTTGAAGAAGTGCACATTTTGCATGGAATCGGTAGTGTTTCTTGGTTTTGTAGTTAGTTCAAGTGGAGTTTCGGTTGATGAGGAAAAGGTGAAGGCATTTAGAGATTGGCCAAAACCTAAAAATGCCAATGAGGAAAGAAGTTTTCATGGACTAGCAAGTTTTTATAGAAGATTTGTTAAAGATTTTAGTACCATTGCAGCACCTTTGTATGAACTTGTTAAAAAGAATGTAGAATTCAAATGGACCGACGTACATGATAATGCATTTAATCTACTAAAGGATAAACTACAATGCACCATTGCTTCTTTTGCCTCATTTTGCAAAAGTTTTTGAAATTGAGTGTGATGCGTCGGGAAAAGGAATTGGTGGTGTTTTGATGCAGGATTCCAAGCCAATTGCTTACTTCAGCGAAAAGCTTAAGGATGCAGCATTGAACTACCCCACCTATGACAAAGAGTTATATGCCTTAGTTCAAGCTTTAAAAACGTGGCAACATTACTTGTGGCCAAGAGAATTCATCATTCACTCTGACCATGAAAGTTTGAAGTACTTAAAGTCGCAAGGAAAGTTACACAAGAGGCATCCAAAGTGGATGGAATTCATTGAAACATTTCCATATGTGATCAAATACAAACAAGGTAAGGAAAATATCGTAGCCGATGCATTATCCCGAAGGTATGAACTAGATTCGGACTTTGGTCAAGTTTGGATATCTTGTTATAAAGTTGCATTTAATGATTATTATAGACATGATGGATACTTGTTTAAAAAAGATAAGCTTTGTGTTCCTAAGTGTTCATTAAGAGAGTTACTTGTTAGAAAGACTCATGGAGGTGGATTGATGGGTCAACTTTGGAATAAAGAAAACTTTAGATGTCTTATGTGAGCATTTCTATTGGCCTAAAGTGAGGCTTGATGTGCAATTAATTTGTGACAAGTGTATTGAGTGTAGGAAAGCTAAATCAAAATTAAAACCACATGGACATTATATTCCTTTACCTATACCTACCCAACCTTGGATTGATATTTCTATGGATTTTGTTTTAGGGTTACCGAAGACTCCAAGTGGTAAGGATAGTATTTTTGTTGTTGTTGATAGGTTTAGCAAAATGGCACACTTTATTGCATGCTCAAAAACTAATGATGCTACACATATTGCAGATTTATTTTTTAGAGAAATTGTTCAGTTACATGGATTACCTAGAACTATTGTGAGTGATAGAGATGTTAAATTTTTGAGTCATTTTTGGAGAACTTTATGGAATAAACTAGGTACAAAACTTTTATTCTCCACCGTAGCTCACCCTCAAACAGACGGACAAACTGAGGTAGTTAATAGGACACTTTCGACCTTGTTACGGGCTATAATTCCTAAAAACTTAAAACATTGGGAGAAATGTTTACCGCATGTTGAGTTTGCATATAATAGGGTTGTTCATTCCACTACATCTTACTCACCATTTGAAATTGTTTATGGTTTTAATCCTTTAACTCCATTAGACATTTTGCCTTTACCTACTAATGAGTTTGCTAATCTTGATGGAAGGAAAAGGCTGAATTTGTTAGGGACTTGCATGCAAAGGTAAGGGAGAATATTGAGAAAAAGAATGAACACTATGCAAGACAAGCAAACAAAGGTCGAATGAGAGTTATCTTCAAGCCAGAGATTGGGTGTGGATTCACTTACGAAAAGAAAGATTTTCCAATCAAAGAAAGAACAAGTTGCAACCTCGAGGAGACGATCCCTTCCAAGTTTTAGAGCACATCAATGACAATGCTTATAAAATTGACCTACCTAGTGAATATGGTAATATAAGTGCCACTTTTAATGTTAGTGATTTATCTTTGTATGATGCAGGAGATTCGAGGATGAATCTTTTTGACGTGGGAGGGAATGATGAGAATCAAAGTGCAATCAATCTTAATCCCAAAGACGGTGATCCATTGCAAGGCATAGGAGGTCCAATGACCAATCTTAATCCCAAAGACGGTGATCCATTGCAAGGCATAGGAGGTCCAATGACCAATCTTAATCCCAAAGACGGTGATCTATTGCAAGGCATAGGAGGTCCAATGACACGATCAAGAACCAAGAAAATGCTCAAAGAATTGCATGGCTTAATTGTGGAGATTCAAGAGAAAGAATCAACTCAACACATATTAAAAACAATAAATATGCTAAGTGTTGATGAAGAAGCAATGATGGATGAATGTGGAAAGGACAACAAAAATGGAGGGAGTCATTGTTCTACATGGGCCAACTAGAAAGACAAAAGCTATAAAGTTTGAGATTGGGCCTTGATTTTCTGCGCACCAAAATAGATCAGACAATTTGGGCTAGCTCCTAATTTTAAATGGACAAGTGGTCTTCATATAAAGTAAAGTACACGCCTTAAGCTTTCCATAGACACCAAGATCACAAGATTCGGAGGAGATTTGGTAAGTCAAATAGGATCTCGAAATCTGCCCAAATTCAACCCTAATTTAGGCAGTCAACTTTCACTTCCAAGTTTCCTATTTGTTTCTAAGTTCCCAAAGTTGTTTTTGTTAACTTTAAGCTTCCAAAATCACTAGGATTTGGAATAATATAGTATTAAGATTATTTTCTAATTATTTTAGGGATATTTCCTAATTTATTTAGGTATGTTTGTAGCCTATTTAAACACAAGCTTGTACCCTTTTTTGGGAGAATTAATATACACGAATATGAGTGTTTTTGGGAGAATTTTCTCTTTGGTTCTTTGTGAAGAACTCGATCTTCTTCGAGCTTAAACTTGAAAGATCAACTTGATAACTTTGGTTCTAATCAACAAGTTTGGTTAGGGTTAAGTTCCTCAATTTGATAGCTTTGGTTCTTATCTCTTTATAGATAACGGGTCAAGCTGCTATACTTGTTTCAAGGACGTTCCTAATTCTAGTTTCCACATTGTTGAAGGGTCTTGGATTTAATATATCCGTGGTTCTCTCATCAAATTTTATCGAGCATGCTAGTTGTTGATTCAATTTCCTTTTGAACGTGATATTCTAATTGTATGAAATCTACCATTTACTTATTATGTGGATATTTTCCTTAAATTTTCGTTGTTTACTTCTATGAATGTTTTATTTAAAGTGTCTTCATGCATCATACTAATACAAACAAATAGGGAGTGCCGCCTTGGGGCAGTACTCACATGCATTGGTAAGGGAAAATAATAAGAAAATAAGAAGAAGAAGTAGAAAAGTGGAAAAGGGAATTGGGAGTGGATGGGTTGTGGGTATAGGCTGTAAACTAGGCGTAGGCCCTCCCTCATTGGGTATGAGAGTTCTAGTTTACCTAGATCCGTTACGCCATTGCATGAGAAAAATCTCTCAGTTCCACCTTGATGTACGAGTAAGAAGAGATGAACGAACGAATGAAATAAAAGCTTGGGATGGGTGGCCCCCATTCCATAACGGACTAAAAGAGAGATATAGCATAAGCATAAAACCCTATTCCCTTTACTAGGATATTGGCTCACGTCCTTACTTGTGGTGTAGGTAATGAAATGGTGATACTAGGAGCAGAGGAGTAGGCCCTCCCTGTGGAGCCTGCGGATTATCTGGCAGAAAAGTTATATGTTTTGAACTTGTGATAGATTAACCCTAAACTTTAAGAATGTTGATTTAGATCTTCGTCTTAAATTATGTTTTAATTACATGGTTTCCAAATCCGTTTCCGCTAGACTTTCCAAAAATAAAACAATGATGTAATCTTTTATGATTTTAACAAGTTAGAGAAAGTGTAGTAACGATCGAGATTCAAACATGGCACTCTGATCGAATGCGGTGTTAAATAAAGGTTTTTGACAAAAGTAAAGTTTTAGAAAATTTTAACTTGCTTTTCCTTAAAATAAAATGGAAGGATAAAAGTCCTGATCGTCACAGCTAGGATGCATTATGTTATAGTTTCACTTAATAGCATGTTGAATTGTGTATATGGTTTTATTTTGCATTAGGATGGTACATAATGTTGCTATATGTGATAAAATGTTGGAATATGGATAGAAATTTGTTTTTTATGAAGTGTTGATTGATATGCATATGTTATGATATAAATTGTGTAGCTTCATGACATATGGACATTGTGGTGATGATATTGCTCATATGTGAATTGAATTGATATTTTGTATGATTACGAAATGGCATAATGTAAATATAAATGTTTATGGCATTGAAGATGCATCATGGTTTATATTAAAGACTTGAAATAAATTTAATGAAAGAAGGACTGAAATGAAAAGGGAAAATACTTAATGGGTCATTGTGTGATGGGGTTTGAGTTAAGCTGCCTTGAGAGGTGGACCAAATGGTGCTTATTCTTCCTCGAGGTTCGAATTTGGCTGTCTTAAGAGGTGGGCCAAATAGTGTATATTCTTCTCTAAATTGTTGCCCAACCAATCAAACTATTAAGTAATAAGAAAAGAAAGGCTGATAAGGAAAAAAATGCATGATTTTATGAAACTAAATAGCATGACATGTTTAAATTCATTTCTCATTGCTTATTGAGTGTTAAGCTCATAGTTTAAATCTTGTAATGTAGGTGATTGTGATAATGAGGACACTCATGGATGGATTTGAGTGATGATCCAGTTGGGGGTGCATTTAGGCAATTGAACACTTAGCTTATTACGATGATATCGACTAATGGTGTAACATCTCAATATTTTAAGATGCCTAATAATCGAGAATTTGGATTCGGGTTAAGAATAATTTAATTAATCGATGAATTTGGTGAAAAGTGATTCAAATTATGAAATTATAGAAGAGTTAATGTAATGGATTAGTATTATAGAATTAAAAGAAAATTTAAATAAATAAATGATTAATTAAAAAAAAAAAAAGAAATGGCCAAAAAGGGGCCATTTCTTCACGGGTCCAGAAAGAGGAAAAAGGGGGAATTTTCCCCTTTTGCTTCTCCCTAACCGCGACAGACAAAGGACGAAGGGAGGGAGCAAAACTGAGTGGGAGCGAGAGAGATCAAGAAGGGAGAGTCAACGGGGTGCGACGGAAAGGCGAACGGCGACAGCGATGGCGACGATGGTGCAAGTCGCTCCGGAGTACGTCTGGATAGCGTAGCAGATCGCCGTTCAGATCGCGATTCAGTGATCTCCCGCAGAGGCAATTCTGGGGACGAACTGAGGTGAGCTCCCTCAACTTTTCTCCTGTGTTCGCTGATGATCGGGCAATGACAGGGTGGGTTGATGGGGTTTTTCGCGTTCAGCAGAGGCGTCATTCGCGATGGACAGGGCCTATTCTGGGTTGGGCCGTGATTGGGGGCTCCGGCCCGGCTGCGTCTAGATACCCAATCTAGCCGGTTCGGGTTGAGCCTAACCTTCCACATTGGTTGTTCTTTACAGCTGGTTGTTCTGCCGACACTCAATGGGGAGCAGGTTGGTTGAAGAATTGAAGAGGAGACAGGAGAATTGATGAGGCTGTCTAACCCCAGAAGAAAAATTGAAGAAGTTGTCGATGAAGTGTGCTGCAGAGGACTTGAAGAAAGTTGTCGGGTAAGCTATTGTGAGTGTGAAATAAATGGACAGAGAGCTCACAGTGGAATGGAGTTGGAAGCCGAGTGTTGGAGCTCCAGCTTGGGTCTTCATGGTGAGAAGAATCTCTTCTCTGTTTTCTGAATTTTGGATGATAAACATATGGAATTTAGTAAATTATCTCTGATAATGAATTGGATGGATGAAAATGTTTGGCAAGTGCTTGCTGTTTCTTTAGAAGTAATGTGTAATCTGGTTGCCCTGTTTTTCTGATGACGGCCGAGAGGTGTTGGTGAGACTCTGTTAATTTTGGTTGTTCGTGGTCTGCAAACGGTGCACTGTTAAGTGTATTTGATTTGCACTATTGTTTAGTTGTTCTTTGTCTCCTTTGGTTACCTGTTGGATGATTGGATATATATGGAAAATTGCTCTATTGCTTGGATCAATGTTCTGTCACTTGGAATAGCATTTTGTGATTTAAAGTCATGTATATAATTACACTCTGTTGGTTATTTCTGAAAGCATAAATATGTTAGATTTGAGTTAAGCTGCTGGGAAATAAGTCGTTAAGTTGGATGAATGTTTTGGGTAATGAGTTTGTGTACTCTGATGGTTGTATGAGCTATTGGCTGTGGGTTTATTTAGATGTTTGTGTTATGACTATGAAAAGTATCTAGATTGGAGATAAAAAGAAAGTGTTAAACAGATTTTATGGGTCAGCATGTTAGATGATTATTCCTTGTTTGTAGTGATAAGCTTTGGTTTGATAATCTGTTTTAGCTATTGCCTTTATTGCTTTGCGAGGCATGAACGTTGGATTTAGCATTGCTGTGTATGTATGCCTTTGTTGGATTTATGTCTCTTGATTTTGGAAAGGGAATGATTATCTTTCGATTGGCAGTGATATGTAAGGAAGTGTTACTTTGATTTGGATATAAACCTGTTGAGTTACAGTTTTGGTAATATAATCTATTTAGGTTTGAATTATTAATTGGACGAATATATGACGATAATTGGATACGAATACAGGGATTAATTTATTAGACTCAGTTGTAATTAATGAAACGATTTTGTTTAAGAAATGCTAGTAAGCGACGAATAAGAATTAAGTTAGAAAAAGATGACGAATGATTCATTGATTTGATTAATAATTATAAGTTATTAAATTGTGAAGGTACAAAGAAAAAGAGAAAAGGAATAACGGCTAAACGCTAATGCATGTTAAAGCTTCGAGGTAAGAATTTGGGTTGTCTTGGCCTTGTACCCTACACCCAAGTAAAGTGTGTGTGTGTGTGAGTAGTTTCGTGATTTGATTTTGGAAATGTTTATAGTTGCCCTTGTTTTTACTGAATGATATAGCTCTCACGATTTCCTTGCTGAAAGCGCCTGTTAAGCTTGAATGAATCAGAGGAATGATAATTGAACCGAATGAGAAATGAGAACAGGTCCTAGAACAGAATTCTAGTGACATTAAAGAGAAAGAAGAAGTTAAGATAGTAGAAAAGACTTTCTTTATAGATTGGCGAAAAAAAAACTGATTTCTAAATGTTATCCCTTTTCATGCCGTAAGTATACGTAGAAGTTTCATTCTTTTTAATTATGAAGAAGTGTATGCAAACTTGATTAGTTCTAGTTACTGCTGTTTTCTATTAAGGTATTAAGAAGCATATAGAAACATGTTTTATATTAGTTATCGTTGTTTTACTTCCTGTCTATAGTAGGTTAATTGTTTTAGAAGTGTGCTAGGAGTCATAGATTCGCTGTTAGTTAGTCGATTGTTAAAAAGCATGTATAGTTTGATTTGATAATTAGTTCTAATCTGATATAGTTTATGTGTTGAATATTGTCCAAAAAGATCATGTTAGTAGATAGTCCTCTAGATTAAATTAAGATGAGAGCAAATAAAATGCGAAATACGATGTGAATGGTTAATTAGACAAGTGAAGGAAAAAGGTTTAGTTAACTAAACAAATGAATAAAATGGTTTAGTTAACTAAAGGAATGAATGAAAAAGGTTTAAGGAGTTAAGATGTGAACAAATTGAGAAATAATAAACTTGACTCGTAAATGTTATTTCTTGATTCGTAGTTTTATAGGTTCATTATGTTCACTATTATGTTTCTTGTATTCGCTCATTGTTACGTTTCTTGTATTCGCTCATTGTTACAATCATAATTGTTCCTTATATCTACGTATGCTCTCACTTTTGTAAGTTCAATTAAATATGCTTATTTCAATGTATTTAAGTTTCCGTTATGATGTATATGTTTCATATTAATAGAAACCAAGTAGGGGGTAACCTTCGGATGGTATCCACATGCATGAGTGAAGAAAAGAAAGAAAGAACCCTAAAGGCGGGTATATGCCGGAACAAGAAAGAACCTAAAGGCGGGTATATGCCGGGATAGAAAGAACCCTAAAGGCGGGTATATGCCGGGATAGAAAGAACCCTAAAGGTGGGTATATGCCAGAAAAAGAACAAACCCTAAAGGTGGGTATATGCCGGAACTAGGGAGTTGAGGTAGATGGGTAGTCGGGATCTAATCTAGCTACTAGGATAAACCCTCACCAAGTCGGAAAGGGACTAGTATGCTCACAGGAGGTTAGGTTCCGTACAGCTATGCCATCTCAAAGGAAAACCCTCAATCTCTAGGCTCGATGTATGAGTTTTAAAGAACGAACAAAGAAAATGAACGTAATGAAAGAGTTGGTTTGGATGGCCCCATTCCAACAAGAACTAAAGAGAGAAATGGATATTGTTTTACCCCATCTCCTTACTGGGCGTAAGCTCACGTCCTTACATGTGGTGTAGGTAAAAAGACGAACAGATAAGAAGAAAATGATGAACACGTAACGAAGTAAGGATGGATGATTTTGCACGCACAGGATTCGGGCTGGCAAGGCACAAGACAAATGAAAGTAAACGGTTATGAATGAACGAAGTTAAAGAAAAGTAAACGGTATTGAATCAATGAAGTAATGGTTCAGTTTTATTTGAGAAACGAAATGATTGAATGGTTTAGTATTTCTTTTGAAAGAATTCTTACGTTTCCGCTATGATTTAAAAAGGGATATTTTATAACATTTCCGCAAGAATTTAAATAGATGATTTTTAACGCTTCTGCATAATTACTAGGTTGGTTTTCATGATGAGTTTTAAGAAAGAGTTAGTAGCGATTCGGATTTATGCACTCTGATTTGTTTTAAAAAGAAAATTTTAAATTTTTACGCATTTTAATGATTTATGAAAATCTGAGTCGTTACAAATGGGGTATGGGTCATCAAATGTATCTTATGTAATATAAGTGAAATAGAAATATAATTGGTTGAATAGTTATTTTATGTTGAACTTGAAGGTAGAAATGTTTTGTATATAAGGCGAATGGGGGGGAAAATATTTTGGTAGGACAAGTTTGAAGATAACATGTAATTTGGTATGCATTTTGGTACGAAGAAATGTATTGCATGTGGTGTTCTTTTGAACAAATGTTCATATTGAATTCTCTCCTATGCAAAAACATAAAAAATAAAAGTACATATATATGGTAATTGAATATAAAAAAAATAAAATAAAATATTAAAAAAGTGTGTATGTGTATGTATATGTGTGTGTGAATATATATATATATATATATAATGGGTCGTTACAGATATGGTATCAGAGCACCTAGGTTGAAATTGATTTCGGAAACTGCATAACGACTCAAATGTCAACTCCAAAAGGTCACACCAACTATAAGTATATTTTTTTTGAGAATTTCATTATTGCGTTAATTAATATTTAATTGTACACTCCCTAGGATTTAATATGGTGAGAGATCAAAGAAGAGTGAATAATGATAGAGATAAGATGATTAACAGCCTAACAAACTTAGTAGAATGTTAGTTTCAGTACTTGGAATGATATATGACTAGGGAAGAGCAGGGTAGTTTCAATCCACTACCCCAATAGACTCGAGTGTTGAATAGAGATGTTAAATGAGCGAGTTGATGTCGGTATTGTAGCGAGTCGAGTGTGACTCAGTTCGTTTAACTCATGGCTCGTGAGCTGGCTTGGGTTGAAAATTTTTTTTGAGTGAGCTCATTTGGCTTAACTCGTTAGACTTGACTTGTTTAACTCGCTAGGCTTGGTGAGCCAAACTTTTTCACATCTATCTTCAAATACACTCCATCTGCTTGTATAAATGCTGATATGAAAGCTTCATTGATAAAACTAAGTTGTTCAACTAACACCCTCATTCCAAGTGAGTTTTTTTTATTCTCTACTTAGTTATTTTAGATAAATCTCATTGTTAATGTAATACCTTGAATTTTTGGTCATATTAAGCTTAGGAGGAGGATAATGATTATTGGAGATTTAAGGGACCGTATTGGTATTGATATAGTTATTGATCATTTATGGTTTAGGGTATGTGAAATTTAAGTGTTTGATTAAGTGGTAGACTAGTGGATTATGTTTTGTTAAAGAATATGTGGATTTGTAGAAGAGATAGTAGAGGGAGTGGTCGATTAAGAAGTAGGTCTGTAACGACCCGAATTTTCGTCACTTTTTGAAAATGCGTTAAAATTCGAGAAAAAAACATGTCAGAGAGCGCCTAATCAGGACTGTTACCAACCGTTCGTAAAAACTCGTTATAAAAATCATTTATTTAATCATATGTGGAAGCGTTGAAAACAAATAGTTATTTAAAATGTTACGAAAATAAACATATGCGGAAGCGTAAATAATTAAAGAAAATGAACTAACCATTTAATTATAATTTAAGAAAAAAAACTTAATTTAAATTAAATTATAACCCAATTATCTTTGCTTCTCGTAGCCTAGCCAACCGCATGCTCGCGCGTGCAAATCCATCACCAACTGTTTCTTCAATTGCTCGAAGACTTTGTGCATCATGTGTACCTACACCGCAAGTAAGACGTGAGCCTAAAGGCCTAGTAAGAAAATGAGTTTATGCATATGAGATGCCACTCAAATCATTTGGAATGGGTCCGCCTCAAGTCACTAATTTAATTACGTATTTTAGGAATATTACATGTTTTAGGAATAGATCGTACATGGAGCATGAAGTTTGGGGAATCCTACGATTTCTAATTAATTTTGTTAATTAGTCTTGTAATCCCAATAAGGGAAATATTAGTTATTTTCCTTCACAATTAGAAACATCTATTATTTGATAGCGCCTCATGATCCATTTTCAATATCCATTTATTAACCAATTTGCAAACTGTGCACATAAAGATGCAATATAATATTTAGCCAACAAGGTACACCAATATTTATCCACTTAGTGACTTAAATCCGAAACAGCAGATTAACACTGGCATTCCATCCAACATAGATTTCATAAAACACATTGTAATACCCCAATTTTTGTCACAGAATTAATTAAGGATAATTAGAGATTTATTTGATAAGAAAATTGATTAAGGGAAATATTTGGATAATAATCAAGGAATTATTTAACGAGAAATTAATTGGGGGTATAATTAGATTATTCGAAAAAAATTTTATTATGGAATATATTATCATGAAAATAAGTTCAGAAAAAATAATTGTTGGAAGATAATTATATCAATTATTGGATAATTATTTTGGAAGTTGAATTGAAGAATTTTAAGTGGACTGATAATTATCATCATGCAATATTTGGAGAAAAGAAAATTAGAATTGGGATGAAGATAATTAAATGAAGAATTTAATTATTTACAAGGAAGAGAAATGAAGTAATTATTTAAAAGAAGAAACGAGGAGAATTTAATTAGGGGATAAATAGAAAGTGGGGATTAATTATTTAATTGGGTTTTTATTTTAATTGATGATTTAATTAAAAAAAATGAACAAATGTGGGAGAAGAAATAGACAGAACGAAACAGAAGAGAGGGGGGAGAGAGATCGAAGGCGAGCCGAGAGAAACAGTAAGGGAATGATCGGGAAGGGACGCCGGACGACGGCGGGGGTGCGAGCTCGGGCTCGAGTGCGCGTTGTCTGGCGTATGGCTGTGACGAAGGGCTACCAGCGACGTGTGAACAACGAGCTAGGGCTCGGTGTTCCACGGGATTCAGAGTTGGAAATCGGAGCTGTGAATCGCCGGTGGAGGTAAGTTTGGACGATTTCCTTCTCCCATTGGCAATTGTTGTTCGACAGGACGAATTGATAGCGGTGTTTTTGGCGATGGCAGGAGCATGGTCGGTGAAGGCTGGAGGCAGGTCTTCGACACGTGTCTAGATCTGTAGTTTCTAAATTGAACCGGCTTATTCTTCTCCCGAAAAGATTGGGGCTTCCACATGGCCATCAGGTATTGAACCACCTTCCTTGAGTTGTGTAATCTTCTAGTCTTCTCTGCTTATATAGGTTGGCAGTGGTAGTTTTCTCTCTCGGATATAAGTCGTCTAGTGCAATGGAATTTCGGGTGAAGAGGAGGAAAAGTGATAGAAAAGTGGAGAAGTTGGTGTGAGTGACAGTGAAGAAGTGATGACCGGGTACTCTTGGGGGGAATTGGACAGTGATGACCGGGTACTTTGGTTGAAGAACAGTGAAGAAGAATAAGGAGTGAAGCTGCTGGATTGACGTGTGGAGAGTGAGTTCATGGTGGAATACTCCCAGGGTCATGTGGCTGAAACATTTCACTCCGATGGGGAGATATATCCATTGGGGGTGTTCCAAATGCCGGTATCCTCACTTTTGTTAAAGACGTTGGGGGTTTCAGAACGGGGTAAAGGTGAACCCAGCTTCCACGTAGCTAACTCTCATCTCACCGCTCCCTATGTGGGAGTATACTACCGTATGGAAGTGTCACCGATCACCCGAACCCCAACACGTCTATTTACGTATATTAAGTATGACATGCGGTATGCAGTTTCATAATTCCTAGAATGATGCATGAATACCATATGATAAACCACGGTAATAACGCACGAGAGAAGCATATACATTTGAAGTAAAGTTCACTATATAGTCGTATAAGAGGAACCACAACAACGATAACTAAATTTATAGACTTCATTTTACTTAGAAGTGTTATATTATCAAAATTGCTATTCACAAAATAAATGAGATTTGCTCAAAAGTGTTTCACTAGTGTATGAGATAGAAGCTATATACTTTTTGAGTCATTAGTTAATAGTTGTGAGCAAATGAAGAACAATTTCATATTTAACTTCAACAACCATAAACAGGTTCCTAGATATAACCCAGGAATTTAAACTACTGAACATGTCTATAATCAATCGTACCAACACAAATAGGAGGACAGTTCACACTGCTAAATTTTCGAGTTCTCACACCTCGTTTCATGCTGTACAATATTTACATGCTCCACAACATTCACAATTCTTACTACTTACACTTGACAACTACATCACAATACTAAGCAATACATATTTCCGGACGACTCACCAACTCTAAATTTTCACACTACAAGAGTTTAACTTATCATAGCTCATTTGTCAAGATCAAACAACAGCACTTACTAGCATCAAGTGATTAACAGTCTATATTTCCAAACAATTCACTAAGTCCAGATTTTATGCTTCACAAAGTAGTTATCGTTTTCAACCATCCATGCTTTTCACCGTTAATAATAAAATCAAAATTTGACAAAGCTAACATATAATCCAATAAGAACCAAAATCCAATAACAGTTCACACAATCAGCCAAACTACATTGAACAAGCCAATAATTGATTCTTTCTAACGACAACAAGATATCCAGTATTCTTTTCAAACAGACGTAATTTCCAATGGAGATATTATACCCTATAACCATTCCTTGCCCTGAACCTCTCTATTTCTGTTAACAGTCACACCTTCACAATAACAATAACTCAAGGTAGAATCCAACATTTGCAGTAACAATTCGACATAAATCAAAGAAGTAAAACCAACCCGTGATGTAGGGTCTCCTTAGGCCAAAAACAATTCCAATTCTTACCTAATGTTCAGCTTAGTATCCAGTAGTAAACCAAACAAAGCAATAGCCGATGCTTTTCCCCTTAACCTTCCAACTCTTAAGAATTTCCTAATAAACAAGGGTAGCATTTAGACTCAATGCCCACCAACAATCAAATCCAAATCAGAGACCCAATTTAACCAACAATTCACAATAACTAACCCTGACATTAATGATGAACAGACCCCTCCAAAATCTTCTTAAGGCAACACACACAAAACCCAATCTTGCACTCACTCTCCAATTTCCTCACTCACAACTATGCACACTCCTTCACACTTCTAGCTGCCAGAAAACAAGAGAACACAGGAAACCTATCACGTACTCTTATAGATGGCAGAGGGAAAAGAAGAAGACCAACCTGAACTCTGTAATGCAGAACTAAGAGGATAATCACACATACCAATCGAAGGAGGTCCATTAGAAGGAGACCACGTGGAAAGCTTCCACATTGATGGGAGAGGTCTGGACGTCGCAGGGGAGGCTGGAGGAGAGGATTTCATCGTGTAGAACAAGAAATCGGAAGAGAGAGAATGTTTTATAAATGGGTTTCTCGAAATTCCCCGATGTTGCGGACGAGTCGAGCCGTCCGCAGTACTCGTCCGCAGTACTCGTCCGCACCGTCTGAAAGTCAATTTGGGACGAGAAAATGCGTCCTCAGCCTTTGTCCGTAGCATCTGCTGGTGCCTTGCAGATGCGACATGATGCATGTGTTGTGTGCATTGTCCGAAAGTGCCCAGGATTTAGGACAGATTCATTCGGACGCCATTCTTCCTCGTCCGCAGTCATCTGCTATCATCTGAATTGTCTCAGTGTTGTACAGATTCAAAATGGACGCTGCCCTGTGTTGTCCGCAGTGTCCATCGGCATCTGCAATCTGACACTTATGCATTTTTCCTAAGTTTTTCACATTTAGGTCATTTTCCAACATTAACCCTCTACTTTCTGTGCACAACTTACGCTCACTGTTGCATAATTTGACGCAATATTCGTATATTAAGATTATCCAGAACTATTACATCATCAAAAAGGGAAAAGTATTTTTGGGGTATTACAATCCTCCCACCTTATATAAATTTCGTCCTCGAAATTTGCTCAATGTAATTGCTTTTCTAATCTAACAACTCATTTAACCATTGATTGTCGTAATCGCCCTCTCTTTTTGTTTGACAGCATAACCGATTCATGCCATATGATCAACTTGACGTCACCCAAAGCATCCTTTCACACAAGAATTGCTGATCCTATCTGTCAAATTTCATCTTTATTTGTATCCCCCATATTAGAGAACACCTTTAGTGCAACCATTTTCAGTTCCTCAAGCCGAAAATTTGCCATTTTCAGTTCCTTAAGCCAAAAATTGGACTATCTTTGACCAAACGACAACCATCATTACCTTTAAACCTTTGGTTTGCATTAACATGTCGTCTTCCAAGACCACTTCTCTGCACTAAATTCCAAGCATAACTTGTCATTTATTACTCTCATCATTCAACTTTATCCAATTAAACATCACATCAATCGTGCTAACATTATTTGTCCTTATCATGGGTTAAATAGTTGTCACAAAAGAATATCGTGAATTCCATCCATGTTATTGTATATTCAACTCGAGATAGTGAACTTAACCAAACTTAACACAAACTTTATTATCCATTTCCTATTTCTCCTCAACTATCCCAAGCACCAGAATATTAGTCTCGATATAGCTTAAACTATACCCTCCCATTCTTAAATATATCTCAAGTCAGTTGTACAGACATATTATATCTTCAAATCTTCAGTCCCTGACAAACTCTAGCTTATCTGGGAAGCAACATTCAATGCCCTAAAATAGCATCTTATCTTAGTTCAGGATAGATTCTCAGCTTAATCCAACAGGCAGTGACCATGGCATTAAATACCCAATGATCCTTTGCTAAAGATCCAAAACACTCACTTTACACATCCTAATAATTTTGACCAAGTGGATAAACACATGACTAACTAATTATCGTCCTCATGACTCAGTTTAGTCATTAGCCCACATTGTTTTTCCTTCTCGTAATAAATCTACCTTCTATCTAACTTCTCATAGCATAGACGATCTTGTCAAAATGTTTACTTAACCTAATTTATGTAAAGTTTGATTTCCACTTACCTCTTTCCAATTTTATAAAAATTTGGGTAGAGTCTCCCTTGTTTCTTTACTACCCAAACTACACCCATACATCCTGTAGGCAAACCCAAACAATTCCATAAATGTTCATTATCCATTAATTTAAAATGTACAAGGAAGTCATTCAACCATCATTTTTAGACTAGTCCTACGGACATACTTCAAACATACTGTCATACACCTTCAAAATACAAACTTAGTCATACGCCTTCTATCATTTCAAAATACCACACACAACATACCACACACAAAATACTTACCCACTGTTAAGCCCACATATTTCACTATAATTTCCTAACGGAAGAAAACTTTATTCAATTCATCATCCCTCACATCAGATAGAAAGGGGCATCTCTGAGCCACATGTCCAGGCTTCATACACTTGTAGCAAATACCAGATCCTGCCAAACATGTTCCAACATGACTCTTATTACACCGTAGGCACGGTTCCTTAGTAATATTATCTTTTCGAAGGCACTTCTGCTTCCTTTGCTGATTCTCGTCCACTGAGGAGTTCCCAGTTTCATTTTTAGCAGTCGAAACATCTTCTTTCTCTGGTGATGACTGTAGGTCTTTGATAAACTTCTGGTTGAATTTTCTAAATCCTTCCACCACCTTTTCAATACATTGGAACTGCCACTCCATATGTTCCATTAACTGGTTAATGACATCCTCCTCCGTTTTCGTTCCTTTGTCCATATTATCCCTTCACAATAATTTATAATTAACCAAAACAATTTATACATTAGACATTTATAAGAAGAACTAAGTACGAAACATACAAACAGTTGAGGAAGCATTTCCACGTTGAGCTTGTGATGGCAGGAAGTATAAATAATCAGTTTTCAAAACCCGGGACGCTCCAATACCAACTGTAACGACTAGGTTTTTATTTAATTTAAAATCCGTGAAATTTAAAACTTTTTCCTTTGTAAAATCAGAGTACGACTTTTCTTTTTAAAACGCGATCGTTAAAACTCTTTACTTAAAACATTTATTAATTTCAAAAGAAGTAACGAAATCTTTTTTTATAAAATGCAGCGGAAATTAAAACCAAGCATTAAAGAATAAATTACTTTTTATAATAAATTTCCCTTTTTAAAACTCTTAGCCCAGCCAACCACAAAATCCATCATGAAAATACTCCATCAACAGCTACAATATGTTCTCGCACATATACCTACATTATAGGGAAAACAATGAGCCTAACGCCCAACAAGAATCAGAATTAATGCAATGCAAATGATGCGTGACCACACAATGCATTACAAAAGAGAGTCGTATCTCTTCTGGAAGTCAGAGTGGAATACTCCCAGGGACATGTGGCTGAACCATTTCACTATGATGGGGAAATATATCCATCGAGGGTGTTCCACATTCCGGTATCCTCACTTTTGTTAAAGGCGTTGGGGTTTCAGAACGGGGTAAAGGTGAACCTAGCTTCCACGTAGCTAACTCTCGTCTCACCGCTCCCTATGTGAGAGTATACTACTGTATGGAAGTGTCACCGATCACCCAAACCCCCACACGCCTATTTACGTATATTAAGTATGACATGCGGTATGAGCAGTTTCACAATTCCGAGAATGACGCATGAATGCCACATGATAAACAACGGTAATAACGCATGAGAGAAGCATATACATTTGAAGTAAAGTTCACCATATAGTCGCATAAGAGGAACCACAACAACGATAACTAAATTTACAGACTTCATTTGACTTAGAAGTGTTGTATTATCAAAAATTGCTATTCACAAAATAAATGAGATTTGCTCATAAGTGTTTCACTAGTGTATGAGATAGAAGCTATATACTTTTTGAGTCATTAGTTAATAGTTGGGAACAAATGAAGAACAGTTTCATATTTAACTTCAACAACCATAAGCAGGTTCCTTGATATAACCCAGGAATTTAAACTACTGAACATGTCTGTAATCAATCGTACCAACACAAATAGGAGGACAGTTCACACTACTAAATTTCCGAGTTCTCACGCGTCGTTTCATGCTTTACAATATTTACATGCTCCACAACATCCACAATTCTTACTACTTACACTTGACAACTACATCACAATACTAAGCAATACATATTTCCGAACAATTCACCAACTATAAATTTTCACACTACAAGAGTTTAACTTATCATAGCTCATTTGTCAGCATCAAACAATAACCCTTAATAGCATCAAGTGATTAATAGTCCATATTTCCAAATAATTCACTAAGTCTAGATTTTATGCTTCACAAAGTAGTTATCATTTTCAACCATCCATGCTTTTCACCGTTAATAATAAAATCAAAATTTGACATAATCCAATGAGAACCAAACTCCAATAACAGTTCACACAATCAGCCAAACTACATTGAACAAGCCAATAATTGATTCTTTCTAACGACAGCAAGATATGCAGTATTCCTTTCAAATAGATATAATTTTCAATAGAGATATTATACCCTATAACCATTCCTTGCCATGAACCTCTCTATTTCTGTTAACAGTCACACCTTCACAATAACAATAACTCAAGGTAGAATCCAACATTTGCAGAAACAATCCGACATAAATCAAAGCAGTAAAACCAACCCGTGATATAGGGCCTCCTTAGGCCAAATACAATTCCAATTCTTACCTAATGTTCAGCTTAGTATCCAGCAGTAAACCAAACAAAGCAGTAGCCGATGCTTTTCCCCTTAGCCTTCCAACTCTTAGGAATTTCCTAATAAACAAGGGTAGCATTTAGACTTAATGCCCACCAACAATCAAATCCAAATCAGAGACCTAATTTAACCAACAATTCACAACAATTAACCCTTACCTTGATGATGAACAGACCCCTCCAAAATCTTCTTAAGGCAACACACACAAAACCCAATCTTGCACTCACTCTCCAATTTCCTCACTCACAACTACGCACACTCCTTCACACTTCTAGCTGCCAGAAAACAAGAGAACACAGGAAACCTATCACGTAATCTTATAGATGGTAGAGGGAAAAGAAGAAGACCCACTTGAACTCTACAATGCAGAACTAAGAGGATAATCACACTTATCAATAGGAGGAGGTCCACTAGAAGGAGACCACGTGGAAAGCTTCCACATTGATGGGAGAGGTCTGGACATCGCAGAGGAGGTTGGAGGAGAGGATTTCATCGTGTTGAACAAGAAATCAGAAGAGAGAGAATGTTTTATAAATGGGTTTCTTGAATTCCCCGATGTTGTGGACCAGTCGAGTCGTCCGCAGTACTCGTCCGCGCCGTTCAAAAGTCGATTTGGGAAGAGAAAATGCATCCTCAGCCTTTGTCCGTACAGTCCGCAGGTGCCTTGCGGATGCGACATGACGTCCGCATGTGTCTTCCGTATCGTCCGAAAGTGCCCAGGATTTAGGACAGATTCATTCGGACGCCATTCTTCCTCGTCCGCAATCGTCCGCTATCATCCGAATTATCGCAGTGTTGTATAGATTCAAAACAGACGCTGCCTTGTGTCATCCGCAGTGTCCATCGGCGTCCGTAATTCGACACTCATGCATTTTTCCTAAGTTTTTCACATTTAGGTCATTTTCCAACATTAACCCTCTACTTTTTGTGCACAACTTACGCTCACTGTTGCATAATTTGACGCAATATTCGTATATTAAGATTATCAAGAATTATTACATCATCAAAAAGGGAAAAATATTTTCGAGGTATTATAGAAATATTACTATGTCAAATTGATTTTGTTCAGGGCTTTGGTTCTGCCATGATGAGAAGTCTGTAGGGTGATTTTTGTTCTTCGATTAATGAATCTGGATAATGAAATGATATATGTTTTCTGTTTCTTTGGATTGAATAACTTGCTGACAGTTGAAGCTGAAGAAATTTAGGATAATATGTTCAGTGTAAGACACTTCTATGATGATAAATTATTGTGAATGTCCTCTATATTATTAGACTGGTGGTGTTGCGTTTTTGGTAATATGTAACTAGATGGTTAGTGGTTGATTGGTTGTTTTGGATTTATTATCTACTGCCTTTGTAATTTGATACCATGGATTAATAGATGTGCTAAGTTGATCGTTGTTTGGACAGCTGTGAATAGTTATGCTCTGTGGTTACTGTCGTTGAATAATGTTCACTGTTTGGATTTCGCTATATTATTTTGATAAGTGACTTTGATGATGTTTGGACTGTAAAATTCTGCTAAGTGAATTCTCTCTTTTGTTAGGTCACATTGATGGAATGGGCAACTGTTGTGGGTTATTGCTATTCCATCGCACGTGTTAAGATATTGGAATTGTCATTAGGAGGTTGTTAAGTAATTAAGTTGATTAATGGAATTTGTTAAGCGTTAAGATTTATGAAAATTTAGTGATTGTTATTAATGAATAAATATCAGTTTTATTAGACAATGGTGATTTAAGGGAAAAGTATAAATTAAGGTTATTCATTTATCGACCATGAAATTGATGAAGATAAATTAATAGAAATTCGTTAAGCGATAATTAAATTATTAAATAATAAATAAGATCAAAGTTAAGATTTATGATTGACAGAAATATTAATAAATAAATTATAATTATTTTGAAGGTATAAAAGGAAAGAAGGACAACGTTAATTTCTGAAAAGCGTTAAGGACGCCAGGTAAGTGATACGCATGTGCATTGGTCCTTAGGGCCCTACATCGCAAGAATAGGAGATGTATGTTTCAGTGTTTACAGTTTTAAATACCATGTTTCGGTGTTTACAGTTTTAAATAACATGTTTCGATGTTTACAGTTTTAAATAGCACGTTTCATTGTTTACAGTTTTTATAAGCATGTTCTATGAATTGTATATTGGTTGCGATATTAAATTCCTCTCGTAGAGAATGTATGCATTCACGAGCATCATGCATCATAGTTTTCAAAAGATACAAAAATGGTTCCACGCATACTTTTAAAAAGGAAACAAAGAAGAAACAAAATGATTACAAAATGACAAGAAGGAAACAAAGAAGAAACAAAACGATTACAAAATGACAAGAAGGAAACAAAGAAGAAACGAGACGATTGTGAAACGAAAAGAAATAAACGTAAATGGGTGTGACGATATGTGAGGTTGGGTTAGCCGCCCCTCCTCGTTAAGTTTAGACATCTCTAACACTTTCAAGATAAAGATAAACATAAATGGGGTCGTCTGGGGATGTGAGGTTGAGTTAGTCACTCCTCCTCGTCAAGTTTAGACATCTCCAACGCCTTTCAAGATTAAGACACACAACAAACATAAACAGGATCGTCTGGAAATGTGAGGTTGAGTTGACTACTCCTCCTCATCAAGTTTAGTTATTTCCAACGCCTTTCAAGATTAAGACAACAATAAATATACAACGGAGTCGTTTGGAAATGTGAGGTTGAGTTGGCTGCTCCTCCTCGTCAAGTTTAGACATTTCTAACGCCTTTCAAGATAAAGTAAAGATAAAGATAAAGATGAACGGGGTCGTCTGGGGATATGATGTTCGCCTCGTCAAGTTTAGACATCTCCAACGCCTTTCAAGATAAAGTACAGTAATAATCAAGTAAAGAAAGGAACAGTAAAGTAAAGTCAAGATAAAGCAAAGTTAAGATCAAGAAAATGGTAAAAGAAAATAAAAGAAAGAAATAAGAGAAACAGAAACAGAAAACAAAGAGATATTTAAAAGTTGCATGACATGTGCATCATATCTTTATTTTATATCATTGACTGAGCATTAGGCTCATTAGTTAAGTCTTGCAATTTAGGCACACGCACAGGTGAATAGGCTAAGAGGCAGTCTATGAAGGATTTGCACGAGTGGATCTTGTGATCGGCTGGGCTAAAGAATTAAGTAGGATTTATTTGTAAAAGGATTTGTAAATTATTTAAGATTCTTTAATGCTTGTTTTAATTCCACTGCGTTTTCATAAAATGATTTTATTTCTTCCGCTGCAATTGATGAATTTTTTAAGTAAATAGTTTTAATGACCGGGTTTTATAAAAGATAATTACTCTGATGTTTTTTTTTATAAAAAGAAAAGTTTTAAATTTACACGATTTTCAAAGTAAATAAAATCGGGTCGTTACACACATAATCAAACCAACCGAGCATTTTCATACGTGAGAACAACATCCAACAACAGGGTCTATGTTTTATTGTCCAAACCACACAATCAATAATCAAATTCCGTAATGATATTTCTAATTCATTACTTTGCAGAAATCAAATTCCATACCAATAACTCCTCCTAAAACGACAGACTATTCCAAGGGCAGAACAAAACCAAGGTCAACACCATTTTTTTTTCCATAGCAAACCTCCTCAACAAAATCAACCCAACCAGTAATCAAATAACAGATACGACCCAAATAGTATTTTTTCGTAATGGCTAAATCAGGCAGAACCAACGTAAAGAATCGATATGAGTCAACAGGGAAACCTTTCCTCACCTGTCACCCCAAGGAGCAGATAGCAGTTCACCAGGACCTCACACTCCCACCAATTTTCTCTCGGCCTTCATCATTTCTCCAGAGAAGAGAGCTGCTCTCTGCCATAAATCCTCACACTCTCTGCCTCTTTTATCTAGCACCCAAGAGACTTATACTCAGTAGTCCTTCAGCACGTCCAACCAACCTGCTGAAATTCACAGAGTGTTTCCCCACGCTCGATACGATTCTGGAGAGAAGGATTGTGTTGTTTGTATAGCAGATAACAAAATCCACCCGAACCAGCTGGACCACTAGCCTCTGGCCTGTCCAACCCAAACCGGAAGCCACGACAGCGCACCCTCATGAAACGCCAGCCCAACCCCTGCCAACACCGATCATCAATGCCAGCCGGCCAACCAAATGCAAAGGAGAGGGAAGGAATTAACTTACCTCGACTATGCCTCGCCGGAAGCCAGAATTCATCGCCAGCAGAATCAATCCCGAGCCCTAAATCGTGAGCCCTAGCTGTCTCGATGCTCGCCTCTTTGTTCGCTAGCACCCATCGCCGTTCCTTCGCTCTCACTCACTGTCGGCTCACTCGCCGTCGCCATCACCTGGATGTCACCCTCTCTCTCTTGTCCCCCTCTCGCTCTCTCCTGTCTCCCTCCATTCTTCTCTCCTTGCCCTCATGGTTCACCCCGCGAACAGAATGACCATAGGCCATTCTGTTCATTTAAATGCTGGACCGGTTCTGCTGAACCGGTTCAACCCTTAAACCACACTAAATCCCCTTTTAAAATCACCCACTTAATTTATAATAAATTTATATCCATAAATGTATAATACTCCCTATTAATTTAATTTAGCAAATAAAATCCAAATTTATTCTTTATCTCTAAAATATCCCTAGGCCTAACGCTCCTAATACGCTCTCTGTAATATCCCGATAATTAAAAATATCAGGGTATTACAAGGTCGGTCAATCATTGATTGAGCAAAATATTCCAGAGGCAAACCATTTTGGAAGCGGTCAATCGATCATAGTCTACGTAAAATATTACAGAGGCGAGCGAAAAGTTGAGTGGTCGATCGTGTGAGCCTATTGATGATCGACCCGCTCCTCCAAGTTTTCAAAAATGTGGTCGATCATAAAAAAATTGGCGGTCGATTGTGGTCATGGCAATTGTAGCTCTAAAGATTTGCGGTCGATCACGGGAAGAGGGTGATCGACTGGAATATCAAGAATCGCCTAGAAAATGGCTAACTGTCGTCTGGAAAGCAAAGTGGTGCCTGGAAATTGAATTGTTGAGACTTGTCGCCTTTCCTTGAACGTTTATAAGAATATTATTAGAGAAATTTGGCAAAGGAAGAAGAAAAGAAATGTGAAATCTGAGATTTTTAAATGATTTAAAAAAAAAACCACGTGTAAATTTTTTGTAAATTTTTGGTCAAATATGGAAGAGTTGACTAGTCTTGTCGCGTAGTGACGACGTGTGCGTTCTTTAGTAAAATGGTCAATTGGTTTATTTTCTAAGCGGGAATTTAGTTTTAGAAATGTTTTGGTAAATTATTTTAATTAGAAAAATTATTTCTAGTTAGCATTTTCAAAATGAGTCGGATTTTAAATTTGGATTTTTCAAATCTAATTTATAATATGTAAATTTGATTTTATATATTATAAAGTTTTTTTTATTTAAATAAAAATTCATATTTTTTTAGGGAAGCATGGAGATAAGAAGAAGCTCATTTCTTCTCCCCTCTTCTTCGGCTGGAAATCGTGAGAGACAGAAGGGGGATTCGTCTGGGAGCTCATGAGCTGAGGGCGACTCCGTGGTAGAGCACTTGGGCGTTCCGAGTGAAAGTCGACGGAGGCTGCAATCGGCCAAGCAGTTAGGACTGCGGGAAGAGTCGCGCTGTCCATCTGAGGGCGTTTTGCAAGAGAAGAGTTTCGAGCATCTAGCAATTCCTTCAGCCAAGCTTCGGGCGATGGCGAACTCGCCGAGGGGCTGCGTTTCGCCTTTTCTCCGATTGGGGTAAGGATACCCTGCATATTGAAGCTCTCGGCTGGATTGATTTCTTTTGCTTTGTTACTGCTTTGCCGAGTGTTGATTTTTCTAAATGTCGTTGGGATTGTTTATGCTTCGAATTTTTCAGAGCATGCTGTGCTGGATCGATTTGGGGTTCATTTTCTGTCTTCGTTAGAGACTGCTGCGGGTGAGCGCAGAATTTTTTCTCTGTTGATTTGACTATGCTCTGTAGTTGGTTTTGCCGGATAGATTTTTGTGATAGAATGTTGCTCTGCTGTAATGGTGGTGATTCTTTGATTTGATTTTTCCGATAGACGTTTCTTTAGGAAAGATTGTTTTGTCAAAAAATGAATTTGCCCTTGTTTTGAGTTTTGCCGAGAGTCAGTTTTTGGAGAAGTGTATTCTGCTAAATTAGACCTTGTTATCTATGTTTGGTACTACTTGTGGGTTTTGATGAAGTTCTATACTAGGTGAATTTGGGTTCTGTAAATGTTGTTAGATTCTGTGTAATTACAACTTGAATAAGTTGATGAGATGCTGTTGTTGTGAAGCAAAAATCTAATACCTTGATTTTCCGTCATGGAATTAAGTAAGGATAATTGAAAAATTAATTGGGTGTAAAATGATTATTTGGATAATTATTTGAGAATTTAAATTGGACCTGTAATTATCGTCAAGCGGTGTTCGGAATAAATTGGGAGTTGGAAGTGAGTCGATTAATATACAGTGCGTATATTTAATACATATATATTAAATATTAATGAAGTAAATAAAATTAAAAATAAGAAAGAATTTAAATTTAAAAGAAGAATTAAAATAAAAGGAGAATGATTTAAATAAAAGAAGAACTTGAAGAGAAGGGAGGGTTGAACCGGTTCAATGATGAATCGGTCTGGTTGCAGAAAATAAGAATTGGCCTGCGACTTTTTTTTTTTTTTTTTAAGAAAGAGAGAGAGGGAATTAGGAGATGCGGGAGAAGAAAATAGGGCAAAATACAGAGGGAGAG
This sequence comes from Begonia loranthoides, assembly GCA_022433065.1. NCBI lineage: Eukaryota > Viridiplantae > Streptophyta > Magnoliopsida > Cucurbitales > Begoniaceae > Begonia > Begonia loranthoides. The sequence continues at coordinate 20,055,697 of CM039470.1, read as the reverse complement.
GGAGAGGGAGTGGGAGAGGGAGAGAGTGGCTGAGAATTCGCGAAGTGTGAGCGATGAACGGGTACGACGACACGTTTGGTCGTTGGCTCGAGTTCGGGCGTGCATGGGATGTCATTGACTAGTCTAGTGAACTGCGAATCTAGGGCTCGGGATAATCAGACTCACTTGAACAAGCAAACTGCTCCCGCGGTGCGTCTGTGCCTGTCGGGGGATGGTGTTGCAGCGCCTAACTGAGGCTAGTGTGTTGGCGAAGCTGGAGGTTGGGTTTCGGATGGTAGGGGCAATGTTTCTCCAGTGCCTGTGTGAGGTAAGTGTCACGACCCGAAGACGGGCCTAATAGAACAGCCAGGTCAGGCGACCCGATCCTCGTAGAGAACCCGATCACCCAGCTCAAGGCGTGTGTTTTAGCTGAAGATTTATAAATATTTAGTTCGGCCCAAACGAATATGGGCCTAGGTCCGAGTAGGGATTACGAGAAAGTAATGATGCATATATTAAAATATAATCCAAGTATTGTGCAACAACTCCAAACCAAACTGTGTTTAAGGTTTACAGACCCAAATGTAAATATCCTCACCAAATGATAATAATTACTCAATAGAAATAAATGAACACTTCTAATCTTGATCCTTATCTGCTAATTCCTTTACCTGTAGTTTTGGGGAGGAGTCGTTTGGGATGAGTGACTAACTCAGTAAAGTATAGCTATACTAGATGCACTTCATGCAAAACTGGTTTTTCTATATTTTCAAAAACAGGGTTATGTTTCTCTTTTATCCATACATGAATTTTAAATCACTTCAAAACTCTTTATCATTTTATCAAATTGGCCCATAGCCATCGATGAGGCTTTTAATCAAAAACTCGCTGTATACATAGACAACTATATCTTGTAAAATAGGCCATCATCGTTTTCCAATTCGAAAACATCATCAATGAAAAGGGGTGGTTACTCATGGACTCACCCGCCACACAACATAGAAGAGATGGTCACCCGTCAATGACAACACCTTATGAGGCAGGAATAATGATGACGATCCAAAGATTCTGTACGTCACCCGAGTTGTCGGCGCACCTGGCTGCACGACACAACTCTTATAATCGTATAATCGTATAAAACAGATACAGTTGCTCACTATATGTGGATTTAGGATAAACAAGTCTCAGCGACTGACAACCGTCTGATCCGTGGGACAAATCCTGGCCAGGTTGAGGGGCTTGCAACCCAAGGAGACATCATCACTCTCCCATACGAGATTTATGACTTTCAGGAGTTTCAACCTGAGGACACGTCACCAATGCCCCACCTATTTTCGCACGTCAAACAATCAACCTTCACGCAGCAGAAGGTATCAAAGGGGATAGCGGATCCATCCCTCAACATATGCACAATAAATTTCAAACCATGTACGGAATTTAACGTGAGAAAACATACTACTAATAAAAACTGACGAACAGTCCCCGTCATTTTTCAAGTGTATTCCACAAAATAATTATTTTTGAAAATGGGATTTCGATGCAATATAATACAAGAGGTATAGAAATCCCTACCTTGACGACGTTCTGCCTTACCAACCGGAGCAATCAATTACGCAAGAATCGTATCACACTCGCTGAAATTGACCAAGCCTAACAAAAGTATAAACGCGAGAATATCATAATTAAATTCTAGGAAAATAAGCGAGGGTTTCATACAAAGCCTAACCAACTTGCAAAGAATTCCAATAATATTTCCAACTTTATCTAACAACATTCTTTAAACTTAAAATCCAACTTTAACCAACATAGAACTCAAGACCAAAGTTCAATTCATACTCCTTGGATTACTTACCTTCAATTACAATTAAAAGCCATCATTTAAAATAACAACTCAAGTTAGGATCTCCAAATCCACCAATGACAAACAACAATTATTCTCTACTCTTTCGACTTCAACATTTAGTAAACTCCAACAACACAAACGAAGTCAAACATTTTCAAAGACAAGTATCTGAGCCCAAGAACAGCCCTAAACTAACATAACTACATTCTTCACCGTTTTTAGGGCAGAAATCAAATTTAGGGAACCTAACAATTATTCCCAGCAGCATAATACATTTTGAAATTTCAAGTAGGAATTAAACACTGCAACATTCTCATCCAAACAACCAAAAACAACGATGACAGTTTATCTCCAGCCATTTTCTATAATCGCAGCAGTTTAGACAAAAACCTAACAGTTACACTATTGATGGCAACAATCAGAATCAAATTATCCAAACAATAATCCATTAACGGATCTGTTCCACCAAACAGAAACAACATCCAATATGGCAGAAAATCTTAACACAAGATAATCTAAACAGAGGCATTTCCTTTGACATTATCTCACCAATAAAAATCCAACAAAGCAGTAAGTCATTCATACGGTTCTTTCATAAAAAATCCAACCAAAATTTCCAAAAAACTAATCAGAATCACATTCTGAAATCCATTATTGAATCAAAGGCTTAATGAGAATTGCTCACCCAACAGAACAAAGCAGAATCGCGTTCTATTTACTCACCAAAATCGAAAATGTGCTCGGATTCAGAGCTGCTGTCGCCGGAGGTTATCTCTCCGAAATCCTTCAAATCGACCGCTGTAAACCCGCAACACAGTTCAACCATTAGCCTCTCAAACTTAACATCGGAGTAAAAACTCGAATCGAAAAGCCTCACCAACTGAACAGAACTGAAGTCTGTTCGTTGTCAGAATCAGAGGAACACGCTTGGGGTTGAGCTGTTTAGTCGCCGACGTTGCTCGAGATTGGAAGTTTGTCCTTCGTCTGTTCGAAAAAAACGACCGTCTGCTCTCGGCCGACGTCACGTCCCCTCTCTCACAAAGTTCTCTTCTCTCAGCCGAGTACAGAAGCTTTTTTTCTTCTCTTCGAAAGCCTCCCTACTTTCCTCTCTCTCCCTCTTCACTTTAATTCATTTTTTTCTCTTTTAATTCTTCTCCAACCCTGGCGGCGCAATGCTCTCTTCTTCCAAACCCTATTATTTCCCTTCTAAGTTAATCACTTTCTTATCCTTTCTCATTTAATAACTTTCCTTTTTTCTTTAATTCTCCCACTTCACTTTTTCTTCTCCCAAAAACTGACATTCACGTTTCTTTATCCTTTCTCCTCCTTTAAACATTTCTTCATTTTCCTTTTATTTATAATATTTTCTTTATTCTTAAATCCTCAATTCATTTATTCCTTTAATCCTATAAAATTTCACTTATACTTTTATCCAACATTTTCATGTTTATATAAATATAAACGCCGCACCTTGACTAATTTACTCCAAATTCTGATTTATTCTGAACTTCATCCGACAACGTTATAACTCAAATTTTGGCTCTGAATTCTCCATTTAGAAATTTTTAATTCCACAAATTTGACCAATTGACCAAAATTTCATACGTCGCTACACGACAAATCAAGTCAAACATCCCATGTATGACTGGTTCCAACATGAAAAAAAAATTTACACGTGGAATTTCTTATTAAAAATTTCACGGGTTCTATAGTAAGTGTGTTGTGTTTTGGAGTCTTGGCCTTCGACGCCGATTATTGAGGATTGCTTGGTTCTGTTTTGAATGTTGAATTTGGATTTGAGGATGGGATTTTGTTGTGGTTGAACCACAACTTAATCGAATGTCAACCAAGGAGAAGATAAATAGCTTCTAGAGAAGTGATATTCCATTCAAAAAAGTGAAGATTACATAGAAATAATAGAGAAAGAAGAGAAAGAGAAAGGAAATAGAAACAAAATAGCAACAACTTCAATTCATTGACACCCATCTTTCCCTGCATCTTCCCCTTTTATCTTCAGCATCCCTCTCTCCTTGGATTAGTGACACTTGGACGGTGGAATAAACTCCACGTAGGCAACAACTGGTTCCACCCATAACAATCCTTCCCCTTCAAAATATCCTTGTTCTCAAGGATATAAACATTTGACCAAATGCAAGCCAAATATGCAAAAAACTTCCTTGTTTGTTAAAAGACTAAGGCTGCATCTTGTTGCTTCTCTCCCTACATTTTGGTTCACCTTGGCTTCCTTGATGAGCTCACCTTCTTCTTCTTCCACAATATGGGTAATCGCAAGAGTTGTTATTGATAAGAGCTTGCACAAACAAGTATCAAGACGAGATATAGGACCCTCACTGGGATCCCTTTCCTTTGAAATAGTCGTAGAGCTGCTATCCATAAACCTAAAATTGTATTATGCCATGAGGTGTCATTCACTACTTTCATAGCTTTCACTAAACCAGTTAGACGCTCAACAACATTGATGACAACAACTCTTGATCCATCCATAGCATCCTCGAGAAACAGATCAATTGGAAGCCAAAATGCAGAGCAGCTAGCCCCAAGAGCACCAGCAGGAGAAAAAAATGAGCCATAAGCCATAACAGCATGAAACTCTCGTCGTAGTTTTACTTTTCCCATTGATAAAGCCTTTTTTGTATCAGAAGCCAGATGTAGCAAAACCTCTGGATTTATAAGTTTTAAGTTCTTCAATATAGTCGAGTTTGCTGTAAGTAGTTGTAGTCTATAAATGAAACTAGCCCAGTGCATTTTCATGTTTTGGCAAGCCAAGGATAAGATCCTAGCACTTTGTTTATTTTGCAGAAACTCTCCTATAATCTTAATAGTCATGGCAGTGTTCATTTTACTAAGTTCCTCCCTTTGTTCACTCCCCATCTCACTAATACAAGCTTCACCATCTCTCTCCACATCTTGTAGCTTGATTGACCATCTAGAGCTCTCTTCAGGGGCAAGCACCAGCAAACCTTCATCATCTAATGATGCATCAAGCAACTGCCACAATTGAAATGGTGAATTCCACCAGAAGAAGCCTAGGTTCAGACAATTGAAGACCATTATTTGAGAAAGATGAAGAGTATCATCAATTGACTTCATGATCTTTGGACAATTTGTTCTAATGACTAGAAACGACAATGAAAATGCATAACCCTTAAGGAATTCCATATATAGCCTAATCCCAAAGGATGAAGATGCCGAAAAGGAATTACCCCATTTACTGTTATTGCCACAAAAATAGGCAGAACTATAGCTTCCTGTGCAGTTTTTAAAACCTCACTAAAAGGACCATGAATAAGCTTTTGCCTGGCTTGATCATCTGCCAATTGGCTACCATGCAAACTGTCCAAGAATTTCTCTCCACCAGGATCAAACAACAACATGTAATCAATTAAACAAGTGACATTGTTCTCAAAATTTTTTCTATAATACAAATCAAGATTGGCTTTGAAATGTTCTTCAAAATCCAAGCCAGACTTTGAATTTAGTCCACCATCGTCCAATCCAGTTAGTCTCAAATCCTCATCTTGAGCAACCAAATCATTTTTAATATTAAATTATCTATTTCTACTTTGGATATAAACTCTGTAAGATGACCATACCCATTTACTGCATTCAGACCGTCTGTGGGCTCCTCCCTTATATAGCCATAAGTGAGGATAGGTTTTTCCTCTCTAGCATGCACACTTGTAATCTCCAGTTCTTCCTCGTCTGCTGTCGTGGAGGAGAAATCGGAAGCAACAACCTCCAGTTCTTCAACATCCATTGCTGCGGATGTGAAAGTAGGAGCAAGAAGCCCCAGTTCGTCCACGGTTGGTTCACCGCCCCTAGCGCTGTACTCTGGAACACAAGTGTGGTTTTGCCTCTCCTTTGCTTGCCACTATAATATTTGATTGAACGCTGCCATTATAGCATCAAACTTGACGGCATTCGTTGATTCCAATTTCTTCTACCTTTCATCATGCGATTTTGCTATAGTTTCTGCCATTTTCAGCTAATCGGGTGGCTTTGATACCATTTGTTGTGGTTGAACCACAACTTGACAGAATGTCAACCAAGGAGAAGATAAACAGCTTCTAGAGAAGTGATATTCCATTCAAAAAAGTGAAGATTACAGAGAAATAACAGAAAAAAAGAGAAAGAAGATTGCAGAGAAAGGAAATAGAAACAAAATAGCAACAACTTCAATTCATCGACACCCATCTTTCCCTGCATCTTCCCCTTTTATCTTCAGCATCCCTCTCTCCTTGGATTAGTGACACTTGGACTATGGAATAAACTCCATGTAGGCAACAACTGGCTCCACCCATAATAGTTTTGTTTTGGATTTTGGTATGGTGAATTGTTCCTTTGAATGGATCGGTTAAGATTGGTTTAGAAGGAGAAGAAGCAGGAGAGGAGAAATGTGAAAGGTAGAAGAAAGAAGTAAAGGAGTGTGAGCTGCTGCTTTTCCTTGGGTCCTTCACGGGTCTACTTCAGGTAGTGTTTTCTCTTGGTTTATGTAATTTATGGAAATTATGGGAATAAAAGCATAAGATAGCAGTGTGATGATTTATGCTCTATTAAATTTGTGATGGTTTATACTCTTCATGGTTGATGCTTAAATTGTTGAGGAGTATTGCTGAAGAATATGGACATGTTCAGTTAATTGTGTATGTCTATTGGATTTTCTGGACTTCATTTACTGCTTTATATGAACTGCTGGGAATATTGTGCTACCTGTTATTGGATTCTGGTTTAATAATATGCTGGGAATTGTTATCTGTGTGTTTACAGCTCCGATAATTGTATACTCTGTTATGGAGTTTATAGATTTAGTTATGTTAAAGTAGGAGTAAAAGATAAAGGAGTAAGGAACGTGAATAATGTGAACAAATGTTTCTCTGATTCTATATTTCGAATGGGACGTGTTCTGTTAATGGAAAGGTTTAGGTTCTCTTTGAATTAATGCTTCTGATTTGGTCAGTACTTTGTTGGTTTATAATGCTCTTTACTGTTTGGAATTGAATTATGAAATTCCATTATGTGATGAATAAGGATTTAGGGTGATGGTGACGTTAAGATTTATAAGCTGGAATTATTGACGATTAAATGTTTTCAATTATGAAGGTATTAAAAAGGAGAAGAAGGATAATGATTAAGTGGTGATATGCGTTAAGGCTTCGAGGTAAGAAATAGTGCATGTGTTTGGCTAGTGGAGGCCTACATCATTAGATTAGGACTTGTTTGTTTAAATCGCTTGTTATGAGATTTGTGATATATGCTAGGTTGATAGATTTATATTCATGTCTTGTTGATATCACATGTATTGCTTTAGATTCATTCTATGTTGATATCACATGTATTGCTTTAGATTCATTCCATGTTGATATCGCACGTATTACTCTGTATTGATTGTGATTCCTATTAATATCGCTTGTATTGTCATCAACTATATTGTGATACATTTGTTTTTACTTTCTGATGATTGTGATTCCTATGAGCCATGTTGTTATAGCATTATAAGCATTGTGTGAATATGCATCATGATAATAGACATAAGGGTGATGCCATATTGGATTGGTAATCACATTGCATGTGAGAGATATTTCATGAGAGAGACCAGACTTAATAAATGTAATGGGAATTGGGGGTTGGGGAGGTAGTTCAAAGTCAAACAGGGAGACTCGAGATTAAACCCTTTTCTTGCTAAGATGAGAGAGCCTATCTCATGGGAGTTAGTTTCTGACTAAGAACTATTCTCCCAGCTTGGACTCTAATCAGGAGACTCGAGATTAAACCCTTCCCTGTGTGGGATGCGAGAGCCTATCTCCTGAATGAAAGTTCACTCCCAATGTCCCAGCTCAATGTATGAGTTTAATGATATGAGACTATGAGTAAAATACAGATTGAGTGGATTCCTTTCTAACATAATCAGACATGAGCATGCATCATACTGCATTTCTATTTCCTGCTGAGTATTAGGCTCATGTTTGTCTCATGATGTAGGTATACGCACATCAACAGGTTAACTGGCAGTTGATGAAGGATTTGCACGCACAGATCTTGTGGCTGGCTAGGCTAAAGGCATTTAAAGGAAAATTATTGTAAAAGGTTTTGTAAGAGAATGTAAAATGTTTATTTATTTTATTATTCAAATAATTGGTTTTACTTATAAAAGCTTTCTGCTGCGATTTGTAAAAGGGTTTTATAAAAGAAGAGTATACCGCTGATTTTATAAAAGAAAGATATTTTCAAAAGTTTTAAATTTCACATGTTTTCAAAGGTAATAAAAATCGGGTCGTTACAGTTGGTATCAAAGCGTCCTGGGTTTTTTAAATCGATTATGTCGACTACCTGCAGCACATGCTTCGACGTGGAAATACTCCATCAACTGCAAGTAAGTTTCTAAATTTAATTTCCATAAGTTATAATTATTTTACTCTACAACGTAAGATATCATTGCTAGGGGACGACTTGTGGATAATTTCCTGGTTATAAATAAAGAGATGATTTTATTTAAGTTATAGTGTACTGATGTATATGATAGGAGATAGAGAATACTGTAATTGCTTGGGATTTTGTGCAGGATGCATGAAATATAGCTTTGGAGGAGTAAAGAAACATGGGAGATTCTGCCCAAATTTTATAGATTGGAAAGGCAATAGGTAAAAGCAATTCTAGTACAAACCATGTTAAGTGAACAAGTAGGCGGGATTGCCTGTTGTAAAGGATTAGATGGAGAGGTTTATGGGAAAAATTGCGCATAGAAATGAAACAGATATTAAATGGAAATGAACGCAAATGAATACGTTGCATGATGAGACTGTATCAAAAGGCCTGGGAATGTATATAAACAGAAAATAAAGCTGATCAAGAAAGATAAGAAAGAAAGTGTAAAAGAAATAAGATAAAAGAAAAAAAAATGAAAAACGAAATTGCGTACGGATTCTAATGTGGACCTGGACAGTGCCGAGGAATAAATCAGAATGGTAGAGGATATGGTGGCATATGCTAAAATGAGAGGTGCTATTATAAGAGAAGGGGAAAAGGGTAGCATGTTTCAGGTTTATGCTAGCTAAGGATACGAGATCTTGGCAAGATTCCATCTAGATAACCAAGGATGTGGCTTACTCTGGGTGGTAATCAAGAGCTGATGACAGTGAAGAAGTAAAGGATCAAATTTTGCAACGAGATGATTCAGTCGTAAGTTTTCAGCCACGTGCATGGAAACAGAAATAGAAACGGACACAGATACAGATACAGATACAGAAACAGACACAGAAGACACAGATACATAAACAAATATAGAACAGACATAGATACAGATACAGATACAGAAATGGGTACATAAACAGAAACAGAAACAGAAACAGACACAGATACAGATACGAACACTGATACAGATACAGACACGAGAACAGATACAGATATAGACATAGATACAGACACAAAAATAGAAACGAAATTGAATTTCTGGAAATAAATTTCTAGAAATGGATATGGATACAGATACAGATACGAAAACAGAAACGGAAATGGAAACAGAAATGGAAACAAGCACGGAAATAGATACGGGCACGGATATAGACACAAGTACAGATACAGAGACGGAGACGGAGATAGAAACAGAGATGGAAACAGACACGTATACAGATACAGATACAAATACAGAAATGGATATGGGAACGGATACAGACACAGATACAGATATAGAGACGGAGACACAGACAACAAATATGGATATAGAAACAGAAACGGGTACGAATACAGAATGAGAAACAAGACTGAATAGGGATCTAGGAGGCTAATTGAATTGTAGACTTACGAAAGTGTGGAAGCATTCGATTCAAACTATGGAGTGAGATAACAACTTAAACGGACGAAGAAACAAACATTGGACGGTTTTCGAAGGTTTTAAGTACAAGGGTTTTTTTACAACTAATGCTGTCATCAATTGGAGGAGATATTTGTGATCACATGGACTCGAAAGGAAAAGTACAATGGGTGATGATTATTTTGAATGTGCTAAGGCCAAAGAACAAGAGGAAGATGCGTGTGCCAAGTTTCAAACTACGACAATTCAGGAAGGATGATAGGAAAGTAGTATAGGGAATACAACCTCAACAACTTATGGAAGGTCGACCAACAAATTATGGATCAGAAAAACATTTCGTTATGGAACATTCAAAACGTGTTGTAAAAGCAGTAAACAACGAAACGTGCGAATAATAGTTGTAAGCATGCTTTTAAAAACAGTAAGCAACAAAACGTGCGATTAAAACTGTAAACAACGAAACATGCTAGGAAAACTGTAAGCAACGAAATGTGCGATTAATAACTATGAGCATGTTGTAAATGCAGTAAACAACGAAACGTGTGATTAAAACTGTAAACAATGAAACATGCTAGGAAAGCAGTAAGTAGCGAAACATGCATCTCCTAATCTTGCAATGTAGGGTCCAAAGACCAAAATACATGCATATCACTTACCTCGATTGTTTAAGCATTTAACGCTTATTCGTTATCATTTTCTTCCTTCTTAGTACCTTCACGTTTATAAACATCTAGTCATTAACTAAAATCATTTAATCTACTCGTTACCTTACTAATTAATCTCCTAGACTTAACTTAATAATTAATCCCAATAATCATGCATAATCAACTAGCAACTTGTCCTCCAGCAACGTAGTTCAAGTCTACAATTTAACTTCCCAACAACAGAGTACACTAACTAAGCCTTAACTAAACAGGTTTACACCCAAGCAATTAACACTTCCAATATCCAATTTCCAACAACATATTAACAATTCCTTTTAACATTTCAGATAACTATAAGAGAGAACAAATCCAACTTAACATTACTCACTTATAGTTAACAGATTATTCCATCCAATAACTTCATTCAGAAATCCCACATAGTATATTATCAAAGCTGCACGAAACATGTTTATATCCAAAATAGACTTTAATCCGATCAGTGAACATTCAAGAACAACATAGGCATTTCATTATTTTCATCCATTTATTTTCTACTTTAATGATCCATATAGCAGCTTAACCATTCCCATCACAAAGTCTAGAAACATAAATCCAACAGAGAACAATTTATGTATATGGCAACCTACGTCTAATAAATGATTCCAGCATGGTTCACATTTATAATAAGCAACCAATATCTAACCAACAAATCCCAAATCCAGCATACAATTCCTCAAACAACCAAAATAGAAGACTATAACCCATAACTCATAAGCAGCAAGATAACATGAATTTGATGGCCAACAAAACCCAATACAACACTCAAATCTGAATCCAACAGAGGCATTTAGTTTATCTAGCCAGCCAACTAATAGAGTGTAACATCCAACATCAGAGCTAACAATCTAAACAAACATTCCAACAAAGTATACTTGTTCCATTCAAAATGTTTAATAAACAAAGACAGAAAACATTTATTCAATGAACAGAACAATCCATCGTCCAACAAAACAACAATAATATATAAGAGCAAATTTTCATTACTTAACTTCTAACTCAAACAGAACTCGTCCTTACCTGAAGAACAGGAGCAATTCTCTCGGCTCGTAGTTCTCGGCCTTCAGCTCCAAAATCATCCAGAGAGCACCTCCTCCATTCCCTTACACTCAGCCTCATAGATGAAATCACCCGAAGCAAGGACTCCTCTACCATTTTTATCTAGCCATTGCCAGGAGACAAACATTGCCTCACAGAGCATAGCCCCCTACTGCACGCCCAACCAGCCACCCGACAATATCCCTTTCCCTATCGAGTACAATTCCTGCTAGAAGGGAGGACTATGTGGAAGGCTCGTTCTTGTCACTCGGTTCAACCCAAAAGCAAGCTGAACCAAACCGCCAATTCCCGATCCCCTGCCATTGCGAGCTCGCCGGGTTCCATCCCTGTAATCCGTCCCAGCCAACGACCAAACAACAAAAAGCCATGGAGGAGGAAGAAATTGACTGAACGTACCTCAACCACACCTCTCCCGAAGCCTGAATCGTCGCTGGGAGCAAATCCGATTCCGAGCCCTAGCATCCCGCGCCGCTAGCCTCTTCGCTTCGCCAGCAGCCGTCGCACATTGGAGCCCACTGTCAGACAGCGTCACCCGAGCCTCGCGCCCAGCTTCCCCGATCCCCCTTCTCTGTCGCACCCTCCCTATCTTTCGTCTCCCCCTCTCTTCTTGTCACGCCCCCATTCTTCAAAGGCGTGATTCGGGCCGAGGGCCCAAACATGGAGGCTTTGGAAGTCTCCAAATGCATGCTGGGCGTGCATTGTGTTCGGACAAATTAGTTCGGACAAAGGATGGTTTTAATCGGGACAAAGTGGCGGCTGGACAAAGCTGTCCGGGCTTCAGACAGCGCGCTGGGCCGCGCCAGCGTTGGGCCGCGAGGATGAGGCTCCAAGTTTGAATTTCAAACTTGGATAAGATCCGATCCAAGAATGATGGATCTCAAGCTTATGTGTCCGCAGCTGAAGCAGCAAATCCATGTGGGGCCAAGATGCACTTGAAGCCAACCAATGGGAGCACGCCACACCCGGGAGATGATGTGTCTTATCCTTTTCGAATTTGAATGTTATCCAGGGGATTCAAACATTCAAATTGGCTTATCCTAGATGACATGGGACGGACCAATGAGAGAGTGCCAACATGGAGGATGAGGTAGCTTGACCGATGGGAGAAGGGTGACACATCACGGCCAATGAGAAGATGCCATCGTGGAGGATGACAACACTCGGCCAATGACATTGTGACATGTCATTAATTATGTGTAATTGACTATGTGGCTCGAAGAGCCTCTCTATATGTTCATACCTTGAGTCACCAGCTAAGGAAGGAATCCATATGATAAGTTGGATTACTACTTAGAGTTTGTGGTGTCCTTGGTGAAAGAGTTTCCTAGGTTCATCAATAATAGTGAACGGGTTGGGACTGGGTCCCGTAAACTGAGTGAGTCTTCTCTTCTTCTTCTTGTTATTCTCGAGCTAAGGCAATTCGGAGGGCTGGTCAAGAAGGGTTCTTGGCGCCATCACCCACTTCATCGAGATTCCGCGCGGTGAAAAATCCGGGGTGACACTTCTCGAGTCTCTCTCTTTCTCTCAGTAAAATGGCCAAAAGCCAATGTTAAAAATAAAACTAACTCCCTTCTTTTAATTCTAAACCGCCAGCTTGAACCGAACCGCCCAGTCATGAACCGGTTTTCCTCCAATTCCCTGTAATTTTTCAATATTTCATAACTAATCTCCATTTTAATATAATCACTCACTAATTAATTAATTAATTATCCTCTTACCTCTTAATCCCTAATTATTTCCCACTTATTTAATATTAATTATCGCCCAATGAATTTTTGTAAATTAAAATATAACGGACACGTCCTTGGTAATACACAGATAATTATACAATTAATCCAAAGTTTCCAACTTTTTTCCAATTATTCTTATCAAATTTCAATATAAAAAGTTGGGGTATTACAATTTCTGAACCGGACCAACCCACAAAATCTGAACCAGTTAACTCCATGAAACCTCCATTTTAATTTCCTTTAATCCAATCATTCACTTAATATCCAATTAATCTCCAATTAATCACTCTCTAACATTTTAATTTAAGGTCCTTTAATAATTCTCCTTTCAAATTAATCATAATTATCATCTCATAATTTTCCAAAATAATAATCTAATGAATACATCATTGGTAATACTTCGATAATTATCCAATTAATCCAAATACCCTCAATTACTTTCCAATTATCCTTATTAAATTCTGATATAAAAAGTCAAGGTATTACACAACCAAAATATGAGTAGTTCTGGAATGGTTGCAACCAAGGAACGTTTGTAAAGTGAACAATTTTCTTGGTTTAACGAGATATTATAGGAGATTTATTAAGGAATTTTCAAAAATTACAATGTCTCTAACCCGTTTGACAAGGATGTGAAGTTTTGGTAGACAAATGAGTGTAAAGCTAGTGTTTAGGAATTAAAAAAAAAATTAACTAGTACACTTGTTTTGTCACTTTCGACAAAAAAATGGTAGGTATTGTAATTATTGTGATAAATCTAAAGTTGAATAAGGATGCGTGCTTATGCAAGAAGGTAAAGTAACTGCATATGCTTCTAGACAGTTGAAGAATTATGAACAAAACTAACCAACACATGACTTAAATTGTTTGCAATAGTTTTTGCACAAAAAAATTGGAGACATTATTTATATGGCCAGCAATGCGAGATTTTTACTGACCATAAGAGTTTGAAATATATCTTCACTCAAAAGGAGTTGAACATATCTTAACCTAGAAAGTTAAGGTTGATGATTTATTATGGAATTTCTCCCCTCAAATTATTGGACGACAATTCTAAATTCTCAACTAATCTCATTTTCGAAATGTTGCTTGGTATGGATCCCCATAGTTGATTATTCGACAAGTTTAGGCTGCAGATTGCTTATGAATATTCAATTTGAGTTGCAATTTGACCAAATAATTTGTTGTTCGATAGATCTAGTCCAGTCATGTAATTAAGGAGGTTGTTTTGGTAACTGTGCGATACCCCTTTTGTTGTGAATCTGGCTTCATATCCTGCTAAAATTTTTGTCAGGTTGCTCGTAATCATAGGAAGAAGAGTGTGAATTTTAAATTGTAATAGCTAGGAGATTCTTCGTCCCAAAAAACTAAATGAATTCCAAGATATAGGCCATAATCATCTTGACTGTCTGTAACCCAAAATAGCCTTTCGAATAAACAAGAGGGAATGAAACCATTAAAATTGTTATGTGAAAGGTCCAAGATCTTGATGTTTTCTAGTGTGCAGAGCTGCATTGAGATTTCTCCTTCTAATTGCATTACTGCCATTAAAAATATTTGTATGTTCTTGAGGGAATAGATCCAATTAGGGAGAATGCAGTTAGAAAAATCATTGTAACTGAGATCAAGGAATGTTAAGTTGGAGTTATTTAGAAATCCACTGGGTATTGCTTCCAATAAGTTGTTCTCTCACAGAGACAATGACTTCAATGAAGAATCACTTAGGCAATATGGTATAGAACCAGAGAACTTATTGTGAGAGATGTCTAAATAAATGAGCTTCATGTTGCATAGCTCAACTGGAATATCACTTTCTAAATAATTGTTTGAAACTTTGAGAACTCTAAGGGATGGTGAACGTTTGATCCAACTCAGGATTCGACCTGAAATCATATTATTGGAAATGTCGTAAACTAATAATTCTGACATACCGTCTGCTCCAACTTCAATAGTTCCATTGAATTTGTTGTTATTCAAACGTAGGATCCAAAGAGAAGGGAGGTTTGTGAGGTTCAAAAACATCTTCCCATGAAGAAGATTTATGACATACATTCCTCTGGCAAACATATTTTTTGGAAGTTCGCCACTGAATCTGTTGAAGGAAAAGTCCACAATGCAAAGTACTTGTAGTTCTCCCAATGAAGGAGGAAGGTTGTCTTCAAATCTATTCCTTGATATGAAAATATCAATAACTTTAGCCATGTTCATATGAAATTTGTACTTGAACAAAGTAAAAAATATCTATAACTTTTGCGAGTTTACCTTGAAGATTGATATTCAACAAATTGAAGTTGATATTCAACAAATTGAAGTTGATATCCAAACATTTCAAGCTTCTCATCATGTTCACAAAATATGCAGATGAAAGAAATTTAGGAATCGACATTAAACATCTTCAAGACAAACCATGAATAAGAGAGAGAGAGAGGAGGGAGGGAGGGAGAGAGAGAGAGAGAGAGAGAGAGAGAGAGAGAGAGAGAGGAAACCTACTTGGTGTAACAAACCAGAATGCCACGACAGGATAAATCGAGTACCAACAATTCTTGAAAGAGAGTCGCTGAAACAGTTCCTGACATAGTTCATGAGGCGCAGGTGCACCCATTATTATCATATTTACATTTTCAAATGTTATTTGAACTATGCTAATTTCATTTGCAATGTACTCTACAGGAGTATGATGCGCAAGGTCCACAAACACAAACATACACAAACGTGGACCTTAACCTTTCTTGATTATAGAAGACAACGCGATATATTAGAGCTATTGTAGAACCTCTACTAAACTATTGTACATGATATATGTTTGGTTTCGATTCATAGTTAACAGTCACTTTGGTACATGATGTATGTCTAGTGTAAGGAGCGATTTGTCATTTGAACTTTCTAGTATTCTTCTTCGTTCAACGCATAACACTACATATAAAGAACGCACCACACGGATGAGTACTAATATAACACCTTCTGAACTACTTAATGTAACATAACGTAATTTTCACCGTATTTGCCGTCCCTTTTTGTTGCGGGAAAATGATCTCAGTGATACTTTATTCATCATCGACCAACTTTTCCAAGAGAACTACGCACGTCTCCACGTTCTTCCGAGTATTTCCACAAACATACGTCTTGAAAATATTCATCAGTTCACCTGGCTACAAAAAACATTGAAAAGAGACCATCAGACTAATAAGGCATGAATAAGTGCAGATACACGTAAATAACCAAATCAAATACTTACCACGCACACAAGTTTCAGTGGCGGAGATTGCGATCCACCCGATGCCATGGTGATGCCTCTTGGTACAATGGAGCTGCAAATTTTAGACACGTTATTACGTCACACACAAATAAAGTAAAGACTAGACTTTGCATAAAAAGTAAATAACTTACAAGTAGTCTGTGTCTTCCGTTGCTTCAAAGGACGATGGAGAAGCTGCTATAGGGGCTGCCAGAGGGGCTGCTCACTGCTCCATTCGCTGAAATGCTGCAAACATCTCATGATGACGCTCCTCTACTTGTTTTTCCATTTTTAGCATTTGGAGTAGCCTCGTTTGACGTTGCTCCTCCATTTTTTTAATTTGAAGCAGCCCCATTTGAAGGTGCTCCTCCATCATCTCTATTATGTTCAAGGCCGTTTCATGGAGCTCCTCCTTCCTGCGCATCCAACCGAACAACTCTTCAGGCATCGAAGTAAAATGAGATGTCTGAGGAGGGGGCAATGTTGGAGGCTGTTCTCCGAGGGGGTTGAAGGATGAGCCACTACACCTCACTTCTTTGGGGTCTTGCGTACCCATTCCCCTCCAACATTGTTGAGGCCCATTCTGTCCACATTCACTTTGTTGTAGACGTCTGTGGCCATCTCTTCGATTATTGGCTCATCCTCTGAGATGGGTACCCTAGACTGCTCAATAATCCTCTGGATGAGCCAGTTGAATTGCAGAGTCTTGGCTGGGTTGTTGAGCACCTCGTGCATGTGCCTCAGAATGACATATCTGATGTCCACCTTTTTCCTAGTGAAACCTTCTCAAGCAAATAGAGATCCATACAGCTAACATGGTCTCGATATCCATCCCAAGGCACAATAGTGTACGTCGTGATGAGATGGATGACTCGGGCTATGACATTCAGCTCCCTGCCCTTTGGCTTCTTGTACGCATCAATCTTGGGATCCTGGTGCAACAATTTAAGCACTGCCAACCCATCTCCTTGCTTGACGAAATGTGGCTCCCGAGACACGTGGTAATACTGATCGCTTGGCATCTCCATCACACATCCAAGCATCACGTTCAACTCGTTGGGAGTCAGCCTCAACTCTCGTCCAAACATATAAGTGCGGACCTCTAATGGCTACGTGGACACTTCCAAATTCGCATAAAATAGCCTCACAATCTGTTTACAATAACTCCCCCCATTCGATACAAACCGGCTAAGGCAGCCCCCCTCCAACAATTGTTAAATTTCTAACTCTGCCAACGACTCCAATTCTACTCTTTTAGAAACAATAATTACACGGTGTTTAACATCAGCTTCATACCGTTCCTCTGCATAAGCTGCTGAAGAGTGGGGAGGGGGAACCCAATGCAACGGGTTGGAAACAGACCAATGCACCTTCGGCCTGTCGTTGTTCAGATTGTAGCATAATTCCACTAGATTGCACCGCCACGGTTTCTCCATATTACACCGTGGGTTTCTCCATCGTGCACCGCAGTGGTTTCTCTTGCTTGCACCGCAGCAGTTTCTCCTTGCTCCGCAGGTGCTCCTTCTTGCACCATGGCTGGTTGAGGTCGGTGAACTTCACCGACGATGTCAGTTGCAAGCCGATAACGTGACGAGCAGAGTCCGTCATTACTGCCTCTGGTTGCTAGTGAGTTTGTGACGAACCACCCTTTCGCTTGGTCAGCATTTTCTTTGCGCGAGATTCCATTGGACTCGCTTATAGTGGAACGAAGGTTTGAGAGTTTGAGAGTTTGATGGCCTTCCTAGAATTGTTCGCGGTGAAGACGCCCAGAGCCCACGATCGAGTCTTATGTAGTTCGACAAAAGATCAATGAATGAGACGCGCTAAACCACGATGGCTTCATAAGAAACCACCGCGATGTGAAGATAAACCGTTGTGGTGTCATAAGACACCACAGCGGTTTATTGGCACACTTCAGCGATTTGGTAAGACACTGTGGAGGGCCTTCAAAAATGGTGTGTGAATTTTTAAAAACTATGGAGCTGCGCCAATTTGTATACGAACTGCCGTTGCTCCATAGTTTTAAAAAAACCACATGACAATTTGGATGGCCCGCCGCGGTGTCTTATGATACCGCAGCTGTTCATTGGTACACCGCGACAATTTAGTATGACACTGCGGTAGGTCATCCAAATTGTCAAGTAGTTTTTTTAAAAAAATTTAGCCGCGGCGGTTTGTATGCGACCACTGCAACGTGACATTATCGCTTTTAACGGCAAATGTGACAACAATGTTAGTGGCGTCATTTTTTTATAGTTCAGTAATTATGTTGTTAACAAAAAAAGAACGATAGTTGATTGGTCAAAAACAGTAAACGATGATAGTTGTTTTGTCATTTTCCTTATTGGTTTTTTTATTTGCATAACCAAGACCAGTGCTTTTCGTTTTCAATGCTATTGATTGCTTTATCTTCCGAGTACTCACCCAATCCCACCTTCCAAAAACATGATGCAAACATTGAATAATAGCTTTGAAACATTGAATAACAATAACTTTCCTTTCAGAGTTTGTGTCATTTTTCCAAATGCAAGCTTACAAAAAGTACAAAAGGACGTTGTGTTTAGCAGTGTTCTACGTTTCTGTCTATCTATAAAATTCCCAGGAAACAGACAGGAAGACACCAAAAATCTTCACTTCCTAAAAGAAGAAGCAGTTCCTTCTTGTTATTCCAAGTTTTTGTCGCCAAGAGAAACGTCATAAAACTCGGCCAAATACGCCAAAGCTTCAGAGTTATTCTCGCAGACTTTCCACATGGATTCGAGCTCGGTTTCAGTTAGAGTTCCCCAGCTCACACAGTTGTAAAGAAAGTCTAGCAGCTTCGAGTAGTAGGAATCGTAGTTCATCAGCAAGAAGGGCACGGGAAAGTTGGTACCAATCCGATTAAGTTGAATCAGTGAGAAAATTTCAAAAATTTCATCCAAAGTACCAGTACCACCAGGGAAGGCTATAATGGCAGTTCTGTCAGAAGAACAACTTCTCATTGCAGCATCAACAAGTCCATGCTTTCTTGCAGAGAAAAACCTACACCATTTAAACCACAGCTATAACTATATAGTTTTTGGGTCAACTTGCTTCTCCCCTTAACTCTAACATTTAATTCTCTAATCGACTAATCAATAGCAATTTGAATTTTCAGTTCATTTCTGCTTAATTATAACCAAGTCACCCCTCTCTTTGCCCATCCATCTATCTATCTATCTATCTATCTATCTATCTATATAGATATATAGATTAAGGGAGGATGAAATGTATACATTTATGGAAAAGTAGAGGGGAATTAAAGGCGGGGCATTAAAATAGATTAGTTAGTCAAGGCATTCAAATTTGACTTTGAGTACGCCTATAATTAAGAAAAAGTGCATATTACCCTTTAAACTTATAACGGGAGAGCAAGTAGGTCTTTGTGTATTTTTTTAGACAAATAACTCTTTGAACTTAGGGATATTAGTAATTAAGTCTTTGTTGTTAGAGTTGGCAAATAAGAAATTGCGTTTTTGTTATGTAAACTTTTTTGTTGGGCAATTTCTAGAAAGAAATCGACTTCTAAACCTCAGTATTATTGTCAAAATCACCTCCTCCATTGAGTTTTCCAATTTGTTTATCTTTGAAAATCACTAAAATTGTTTTATCGAGAGTTATTTCTCTCTAAAAATTGCCTAGCAGAGAAGACAAAAACGTAATTTTTTTATGACAACCCTAACGATTGTGACTTGATGGCTGACGCACGAAAGTTCAAAGGATTATTTGCCTAAAAAAGTAACAATGATCTAATTGATCTTCATCACTAAATTTAAAGTTAATATGCACTTTACCCGTATAATTATCATACACCAGCAAGAAAATGGAGGTGTAGAAGTCTTACCTGCAGGTATGGTAAGTTTCTGAAGGAAGATACGAATGGAATTCCGATGCTGTCCATTCGCCTGCTTCTCTGCCAATCTTTAGTCCACCAACCAACTTCCCGGCTTTCAACGCACCCTGAGTAGCAGCATCCATAAGGCCTGGACCAGCACCAGTCCACGATGTACAATCTAAAAGATAGGCTATCTGCAGAATTGAAATTGCAAAAGGAGCCATAAAGGCTAATTCGGCCTTGTGGTTTTTTCGCAAAATTTCATAAAAGTTGACTTGATTGTGTTGAGGAGGTCTTTTTGCCCAATTTTCACTTACCTCTCTGCTTAATTCAAATGCTTGTATGTAATGAGCATCATCTGGCTTAGTCCTGGAAGAACCCAGATAAACTACTCCTCTTCCAAGTCTCTTTATAAGGTCGTAGCATTGACTTATTTCTGTACGGATCTAATGAAAGAAGAACAAATGTATTGATACAATTTGTTGGTGCTTAAAAGCCCAGATCTTTAAAATCAAGGACCAGAACATCGACAACAAATATACATCGAAGATAGAACCAAAGCAGTAGATATGATCAAGATTTTTCTACAATCAAAAGCAAATCAAATTGAAACTAAAAGGTTTAAGAGTAATTGGAAACTGGGAATACCTGATTTGGGCTGCTTCTCTGTTCTTCACATTCTTCTTTTTCATGCTTGCTAACTAAATCTATAACTGGGAATTGCTTAGACTTGAGGATTTTCATGTTTAAAGTGGTGTTTCTCCATCTTTCATTGAAAGACCCGAGCATTACGATACTTTGGTGCGGATTTCTCGCCAGAAACTGAGAACCCAACGAACCTAACATTACTGACTCCATCGTCAAGTTCGAGGTCGATTAACCACACGAAATTAGTTTAAACTTGATGCTTCGCAGCTTAAACGAAGATGCCCAGAAAGAATAACGAAGTCATATTCTATCGAAGCAGCCACATCGCCAATAATACAGGTTCTATTCTTCAAGTCGCTTTCTAGACACAGAATTTGTTGTTTCCAAGCAAATGGGTATTCCAAATCATGGATCTAAACATGCCCCAATACGACAAATCCTTCGTCAACGTATTTTCTGTCTTCTTTCTCGGCGCACACAAAAAAAAAACAGCCAGTTTAGCTGATCTAGTCTAGCCACTTTGTGATGTTTTCGGTTAGAGCACTGCTTAAACAATGGAATGGACATAAACATCTGTTCTACTTATCGACAACCTGAACGATTATGAGCTCATATTGAATCAGCTTTGAACTTCACATGCTACTTCACAGCCAAGAAGTCACTCAATTTCGTATCAGCAATTGATTTGTTTTTTAGATTCAGCCTTTCACCCTCTGATCTGTTCTATCTTCTGATCTATGAATAAAAGCAGTTTGAAATTTGACACTTTAACAAGAGTTCACCATGAGAAAAACAGAGATTCTCCCCATCATATATCATTGTTGAAGAAAATACACTGCCTACCTCATCTCATTCAAGGGGAAGATCCCCGCATTGTTTGTAAAAATAAAATGGAGTAAGATAAATCATCCTCGTAGATCAATTTTACAGAAACGTGTTAAAAAAATGATTTGTGTGAAGAAATTGATTAAACACCACCTGATATGTCACCTTCCTCCCAATACCTTCTTGTTTCCTATCATCCAACTCTGATCTTCGGATTTCAGCCAGAAATGGTGACACCCAGATTTCCAACCAGCATGTCCAATTGTATACAATAGTTGATCTTAGGCCGCCCAGATTTCCATTTCAAGAACCTGCCCGGAATCAAGTGGACAGCTGCGAAAATTCAGCACATCCAAGTCCTCTCATTATGCTTCTGAGCCTATCAATCACAACTTCAGGCTTGGCATACGATCCATCAAGGTCAATTGAATGATAATCCAACCCTTTCCATTTAGCAATCAATGCAAAATGCGGTCTTCTATATTGACTGCTAATAATCTCCAAAATCACAGTTTTAGGCGTAGCTGATACGATGTGAGTGAGGCCTGCACCGTGGGCCCCGATAATAACGGAGGCGTCTTGAATGGCTCGGACTTGCTCCTTCATTGGCATATGTGCAAATAATCCATTGATGAGATTTATTTTGCATCCACTATAATTAGCTACCCAGTTTTGTAAGGAATCAAATATTTCTCCTTCGTTGGATAACCTGGATTCAACTTTACCACGATGACGAGGATGTGCTAAGTAATCTTCTCGTCGGACGAAAAGGACATTTTGATAATTTCCGTGCTTTTCAACATGTTTAGTTACTGCAAATCCAAAAGCTTCTCTGATCATCTCTCCAAACTCAGAAATTCGGGCAGTTCTGCTTTGATCAGGTTTTTTCCACAGATCTTGGGCCAATCCTCCGCTACAATTGATTTCCTCAGTCAGACCTCTAAACAAAGCAGTTTCATATCCCAGAGGTGAAAAGATGGCATGACGAAAACAAACAGGACCAGTAAAGTTTTTTGCATATTTTACACTCGAAAATAGTGCTCTCCAAGTTTCTTCCAAAGGCGTCTGGCGACATTGATGAACAAAAACAGAAACAATGGTCATTTTCCTTTTTATCTCAAACAAAAGATACATTTACAAGTTTCAAAGGCAAGGACTAAGAAAATTAAGAACCAAAGAACACAAGAAGAAGAACTGTATGAAATTTATAAATAATTATGTAACTTAACATCACTGAACAATATATCCTAGCACTTCAAATCTCCATTAGAAGGCTTCCACCAAAGCAAGATCTTCAGAACTAAAAATTTGGCTTAAATGCGCATTGGGCTTACCAAATAGTGCTTAAACCATTCATGATTAGTAAAATGGAAACAGACAAAATTTATTAAGGAGTTTCTATATTGGAGAATCCGGAGAATAGATTTACCCATTTCCCCTCTATAACCCTCTCTCTCTCCTAAATTTTCCTCATCTTCATTTACTTTTTGTTGGTCTCATGCCACCAACTTTGGCAGTATAGATCCCCACATTGAAATATAGAAAACATAATGGCAGTGTTATAACCAAGGAAGGAAGAAAATTTATAGAATTACCTCACAGTGACCATCTACAAACACCAAATGAGGTCGATTAGGCAGGAGGACAACTCTTGATGCCACATAAGCACTGTACCAGTCGGTAACAGTGTGAAAAAGATTTGCATACTCAAACCGTGTCACGAAAAGCGTTGGCTCTTCAATCCACTGCAATTGAAACCTTCATGTCAGAATCATAACACCAACAATGAAAAGGGAATTAGATAACATCAAATCATACAATAAATTGGAGTAAGACCGCATCACAAAGAATACAATTAAGACCATACATATTTGTTTTGATCAAATTCAGGCCATCATCAAAAAGTAAAACGTGGGGGTTGATCCATCTGTGGTTTCTCTAGTGAAGTGCTTCCTTATATTCAGATTCCATTTAATCAGATAATGAGGAAATCATTAGTAATTTTAGCTGAGATGCAGATAATCAAACTCATATGAAATGAATCAGAGTCATGTATCAATACAACCGCTCATTTATAATGATTGGGCTCAAAATAATCACATAAAGATTAGAGATAAAAACACTTCTTAAACTTGGAAGAATTAAACAGAAAACAAAGCATCAAACCTTGTTGCAATTGAAGTTTTTTCCTCTACGAACACGAATTGAACCAAACAATCCGCGCATAGTGTGTTTCGTGACCTCCCCCAACGGCACAAACTGATCCAAGAACTTTTGATCAAGTAACACCCCTTCTCCATTAATACTATCTCCGCCATCGACCTCAAATGCACCATCTCTGAAATCAGGCAATTCTTCCTCCTCCGATCGTCCAATCACCTCCTCTAACTTCTCCCCTCCTACAGACATCGAGATTCTCTCCGGCCACATCCTCACTCTCCCTCCGTCACAAATTGAGCTCCGCAGAGTCTCACTGTACGAGCACCTAAACCACCCTCCTCGATTTCCCCCGTACTTCGCAGCTGGGACATTAGGTCGAAGAAGATCGAGGTGGAGACTGAACCCATTGCCGAAATAAGCCTCGCAGGAGCGAAAAGGAGCTGTTAACTGAGACCATGGGAGGTAAGAGGGCAAGATAGGCCATGGCTTAAAGTATTTCTGGAATTCCGGGCGGTTTTCCGTCAATGGAAGGCGGTTTCCCATCATAGGAAAATGGCCGTCTGAATTAGGAGGAGAAGATTTGGAGTGAAAGGTAAAATAGACCCATAAGGTGAAAGTGTTGAAAGCAAAAACTAAGAGGAAGATCCTCATCAACAGAGCTTTCCTCTTGTTCATGGTGTTATCTTCCGCCTTCTGCTTGCCGGGTCTTTTTCTCTATCTCCTCTCAAATTTCTCCCATTTACTGTTACAGTCGCGTCCTTTGCCCTCTTGGTCTATGAGTTTTCGCAGAGACGCGAAATTTTTCAAGCTCGTTTGGGAAACTTGCGAACGAATTATAATTTGACACGTCAACAAAATCTTCAAGTACACGTGTCCTAAAATAAGAATTAATGGGAATAATTAGATTTAGGTTATGAAAAAATTGGTATTAACACAATTTAATTAAAATTTAGTCATCATTCTCACTTTGAATATAATTTTTAAGATAATAGAGTATGTCTTGTAAAAGAGAGCCATATTTTTTTCCTTAATCTTAATGTATTTTAGTTAAAAAATCCAATAGACAAAACAACCTCTGGTTAAATTCTTGCAACCTAGGATTGTAAGGAGTGAAAATGGTTTAATTCGGTTTGATTTTAAGACAAATCGATGACACTGAGAAACTGCACCAAAAACTAAACTTCAATTTTTTAGTTTTAATATGTAACACCTGGATTTTCTATACGATAATTTATAATTTAATAGGTTAATTGAGGACTTTTAATAAAAAAATTTAAAATGATGGAATCACTAGAATTATAGAAATTAGAAAAGATTTAAAGAATTTTTTTTGTTTTATAGGTAATAAAATAAAATAGAAATTATTAAAAAATTTATGAGGATTAAGTAAATAATTAGTAAGGAATTAGGAAAACTAAATATATTAAAATTCTTAAAGAAATAATGGTAATCCACGGATAAGAGAGAAAAGTTGAAATTTTAGTTCAATTGTCTAATTCTGGAAATTAAGGAAATATAGCATAGAAGGATCAAATGCAATGGAAGCTGCTGGATGAGAGTTGGGGACAGCTGGTGTAACGACCTGTAACTTCTTTCTTTTGAAAAATGTGTAAATTTTAAAATTTTTAAAAATATCTTTCTTTTACAAAACAGCGAAAGACTTTAAAAATAATATCTGAAATCTTTTTTTTAAAATACTTTATAAAACACAGTAGAGGAATATATAATACAATGTTTTACAATTCGAATACTTTACAAAACTATTTTTCTCTCTTTAAAACCTTTAGCCTAAACAACCACAAGATTCGCGCGTGCAAATCCTTCATCAACTACTCCTTAACCTGCTCTCCTGATCTCGTACATACCTACATCAACAAGATCTAAACTCATAAGTCTAACACTCAGTAAGTGATGTAAAATAAAACTTGAAATGCACATGTCATGCCACTTTAAAATTTGTTTTCCTTTTTCCTTTATCTTTTACGTTTTAGTCACTTTTATGTATCCGTTTTTCTGTTACTGTGCACATCAATGCACCTGGTTCCGACATCAATCGGCAACCCAATAACTGTGCACACCAATGCATCTGGTCCCGACATCAATCAGTGACCCGCTATGTGATAAAGACTCGGCATCGATCGAACCACCTGATAGCTACTGTGTACATCAATACACAGCGGCCCCACACATTCAGTATAGCATCTCCGGCAACAACCGAAAGTTCTGCTAGCGGTTGTACGAATCAAAGCACAACAATCGACTCTAACATCAATCATAGCACACTAGCGGCCGTGCACATCAACGCTTAAACGGCCTCACATACACCGTTGCGTCGGCCAGCCTCGACATCAATCGAGGACCAACTAATAGCTCCCATCTCATATCATCTCATCTCTTATCTGTTTACTTTCCATGGTAAAATGGATATTCCTACTGCCTAAATGATGGTAGTCTGCTTCGGGTGATCAGCCCTCCACGAACACCGTACACTTAGTATGTGTGAGCATCCATTAAACCATCTTTAAAACCATGCATGATCTCTTGTATCGTTTGAAAACCATGATGCGTGATGCTCATAAATGCATATAGTTCTATCACATCATTACTATAATCTCTAAGCATGCTCAATATCTTAATATTCTAATAAAGAAGTAAACAATCAACATGCAAATCCTCACTCATGCGATGTAGGGCCCCAAAGACCAAAACATATACAATATCAACTTACATGGTGTCCTTAGAGCGTCTATGAATTTAACTTTATCCTCCTTTCTTTAAACACCTTCAAAATCAATAATATTTAATCATTAATAATCATCTCTCCAATAACCATTTGTAGAACTTTATAAACCATAACACTTAACAGTTCCAACTTAGTTACTCAACCAATT
Organism: Begonia loranthoides; assembly: GCA_022433065.1. Lineage (NCBI taxonomy): Eukaryota > Viridiplantae > Streptophyta > Magnoliopsida > Cucurbitales > Begoniaceae > Begonia > Begonia loranthoides. Next base: position 20,028,945 of record CM039470.1, on the reverse strand, counting down.
CCAACAATTCAAAATGTAAAGAAATAGCAACTAAGCCTAGCCATTAGTAGACATCGAATCTATTTAACCATGGGCATTCAACCAACTTAACTATATACCCCAATTTGCTAGTGAATAGCATAATTATATTGCTTGATATGAAATTCATGCATATGACAATAACCAATTCCACACTCATTAACCTTCACCATACACAGATTCTATTTAGCAAACATACCGGGGTTTTACATAATTACAAGCTCATCCCTTAATCACACATTACCAACAGAGCAAAATGAAATCAATTCACAAACCCACCACAAAACCCACTGATTACTATCCATCCAATAATCCATAACATACTCTCAATTATTTCTAAAGCAGTAATCAAACATGGCACTATTTCCAAGCTACATAACATATCCCATCCGAAATTCATAATAGACAGAGAGCATTCATCCAAACATTCATCAACAAAATCCATCAATAGAGACCCATATCCATAAAAGTCAAGAAAAGACTTCTTACCTCACGAACACCCAAAGGACCTGAGGAAAACAATAACCCAACCTCCTCCTTGCTCTCTCTTTTCTTCCTTGTCTCAATTCTCCTAAGTGTTTATCAAAGAACATTCACGGCCATTTCTTCTTTTTCCCCTTTTTTTCTCCTATGTTTCTTCTTCCATCTTCACAAAAAACACACACACGGGTTCTCTCGGCCTCCCTCAGCATTTCATAGCTTCCAAAGAGCATTTGTCGCTCCTTCTCTTCTTCTCTCACTTTCATCTCTTCACCAACAACCTCACTCATCTCCATAAACCTACCCACCCGTAAGCCTTGCCACCGCAAAAGTAGAGCACGTGGACAAATTATAGAAAACACAGCTTCGGGATGTGCATCATGTTAGTGGGGAACACCTGCCAATGTTCCCCGCGAGTGTTCTCTCCTCCATCTTTAGCTTCCCCTTTATCCTCTGCAGAGACGGTCTCCTTCACACTAGAGAGCTCGCCTCCTCTCCTTCACCCAGATCTCCTCCACCTCAACAGAGCTCCTCCCCTCAACAAGGCTTCTCCACCTCAACAGAGAAAGCTCAACAAGGTATCAGAGCCATCTGTGCCGAAACTGGCATTTATCTTCATCCTCCCTGAACGAAGGCCATGTTCAATCCACGCAATCGGTTGTTCTTCTCCACCAAGAAATTCCCTAGATCCTGAACCTCCATCCTCCCGCCGATGATCTCATCTGTAACGACCCATTTTTTCGTAACCTTTTAAAAATACACTAAAATTTAAAACTTTTATTTAACCACTAAAACCCTCCTTATTTAAAACTCTTTAAAAGAAATATCAGAGTGTGTCTAACCGGACCGCTACTAACCCTTCGTTAGACTCGTTATGAAAATCCAATTAATAAAAATGCTGAAGCGTTATAAAATCTTTTATTTAAAACATAGCGGAAGCGTAAATTACTTTTTACGTTGAAAACGTAGCGGAAGCATAAATAGTAATTTAATTGATAAAAATCATTTTTATTTAAGAGCGTAGTGGAAGCAAAATTAATTAATTTAAAACAATTAATAAAATATTAATTTATATTTACAGATTATTCATCTTTACTTTAATTAGCCAACCAGCTGCAAGTCTTGCCCGCGCAAATCCTTCATTAGCTGCTCCTAAATTTGTTCATCATTTTCTTATATCGCAAGACGTAAGCTATGAGCCTAATGCTCTGTAAGTGACAATAGTTATCATAATACTACATGCAGTTTCAGTTTTTCGTCTTTTTCTTATCTTCTTATCTTTTACGTTTTAATTATCGTTTTCGTTGTTTTCTTCTTATTTTTTTATCTTTTGTGTTTTAGATCATTATTTTCGTCTTTTTCTCCTTATCTTTTGTCTTTTGCATTTTAATTTTTATCTTTCATTGGTCGTTCTTTTCATTGTTGACCTCTGATATGGCAGCGATGACATAATCCAAAAGTCTGCTAACCAATGGCCGTTTGTCCCCGCATAATCCAGGGACCTTGCAACAGATATGAGCAACAATGGCATAATCCGAAAGCTTGCTAGGGACGATGGCATAATCCGAAAGCTCGCTAGCCGCTGTGCCACAAAGGCTTAAACGGCCTTGTGTCATATTGTTGCCTTTTCTTTTCTTTACTTTAACTACATTAGTTATTTCTCATTTTTTTCTTTACTCTTTATGGCTTATTATTCGTTCGTTATCTGTTTCTTCATTCGTGATTTGTTTCTTCATTTGAGATTTGTTTCTTCGTTCGTTATTTCTTTTTATGACTTATTATTCGTTCATTATTTGTATCTGTTTCGTATGATACTCGTGAATGCATACAATTTCTGAAAGCATAAATATCGAAGCGTGCTATAAAAACAATAAAAAACGAAACGTGCGATTAAAACTGTAAACATGCTTAGAAAGTGGTAAATAATGAAACATGCTGTTAAAAACTGTAAACAATAAAATATGCTATTAAAGCGGTAAACAACGAAACATGCATTTAAAGCTGTAGACATGCTTGGAAAACGGTAAGCAACAAAACATGTTGTTAAAAACTGTAAACAACGAAATATGCTATTAAAGCGGTAAACAAAGAAATGTGTATTTAAAGCTATAGACATGCTTGGAAAATGGGTAAGCAATGAAACGTGCGATTAAAATTGTAAATAATGAAACATGTTGGGAAAGCAGTAAGCAACGAAACATGCGATTAAAACTATAAATAACGAAACATGTTGAGAAAGCAGTAAGCAATGAAATGTGTGATTAAAACTGTAAACAACAAAGCATGTTGGAAAACAGTAAGCAACGAAACATGCATATCCTAAACTTGCGATGTAGGGTCCGAAGACAAAATACATGCATATCACTTACCTCGTTTCTCACAGCGTTCAACGCTTAAAGCTAACTTTCTTCTTCTTAGTACCTTCACAATTTAGAAATGTCTAGTCATTACTAAAATCATTTAATCTACTTATTAGCTCTTAACATCTTTTCTATTCTAACTCCTCGTTACTTAATAAAATCTTCTAAATAGAATCGTTTTCTTAATTTCTACATAGCTTAATAATTAATCCCAATTTTCATAATATTTTATTCCAATTAGTAAACCGAAACCAAAACCATAGATTATCACAGTGCATCCAAACGTACAGGGTATATTCTTTATATCTCATCCTGACAATAACCAATAGTCTATCAACACCAACGGGTTATTCATCCAATACACTCATTTAGAAAAGTCCACAAAAGCATTAACTTATCATCCATTCAACAAGGTTAAAACCCTTATATTCATGCTTCCTAAACTATGGCTAAACAGATTATCACATTTAATAAATTCATTCAGTCAAATAGAGGTAGCTATAAACATGTTTCATGGAGCAATAAAGGCAGTAGCTAAACTATTATCAACAGAGCATTGACTTCTCAAAACATATATACAACGATTTCATAGTTACAGAATCAAAAACCAAAACTTAACATTACCAACAAAGAATCGTCATCCCACAACAAATTACATTCCAGAACCCAACACAAAAGTAGAATCAGTATTATCTATAGATTTGGATTTCCTCATTATTCAATTATCCACTAACATGCAAATTAACCAACACCATTATCTTCTCACCCTCGGCAGAAACCAAACCCATAAGAAGATTAACATTTCTTCAATAATTTCTACTAATCAATTAACATATAACATACCCAAACTTTCGACATATTCCCACCAGAAAACAGGGCAGATTTATCAAACTGAATCCAACATAGACATATTTCTAATATATTCTCAATTACTTCTAAAGCAGAAATTAAACATGGCACTATATCCAAGCCTACTTATTTGCCTTTCTCTCCTCTATCAAAATTAGTAGCTAAATCCCCCCTCCAGCACATCTGACCAACACTGCCCAGCTTTTTAGAGTGTGTTCCCCACGCCGAGTTGTTGGTTTTGTCATCACCAGTTCGAACCCAAAAGCAAGCTGAACTGAACTGCCAATTCTTGATCCCCTGCCATCGCGAGCTCGCCGGGTTCCATCCCTGCAATCCGTCCCAGCCAACGACCAAACAACAAAAAAGCCACATGGGAGGAAGAAATTGACTGAACGTACCTCTCGTCGGAAAGCCACGCCGTGGGAGAGTCCTGATTCCGAGCCCTAACCTCTCGTAACAGATCGTCGCTGCCGCATTTTGACAGGCCGCCGTGAAGGACCACCTGAACCTTCGCTGTCGCCTGTCTCCCGCTCGTTGTTGAAGGATCGATATACGCCTATAGAGGGGGGGGGGGGGGGGGTTGAATATAGCGTTTCTAATATTTTCGTGCGATATTTTAATCTCTAATTACCCTAAGTGATTTAATGCATATAATTAAAATATCGATAACAAATATATGCAATAATATAAAGAGTAAAGGTTAGAGAAGTGCACACAATATTTGTTTACGCGGTTCGGCAAACTAGCCTACGTCCGCGCTCCAAGTTCTACTTGGAGATACACTAAGCAATTGGCTTACGGGTGCCAATAAAACTATTTACAAATTGACTATTAAACGGGGCGTCCCCCTTGACAAAATTATAAGGTCGTCAACCTTTGACTCTTATGAGTTGTCACCCTAAATTTGACTATTGCGGGGCGTCACCCTATGATTGAACTTACGGGCGTTCAATCGAGCCTATATGTGTTTCGGGTTGTCACCCTCGTATGATGAATTCTTAGGGAATCACCTTTACAATCAAGCACAATACTAAACTCGGAAATTTAAGCTTAAATCTAGCTAATCCAAATTCTCCCAAAATATAACTCACAAGTTCGGAATAGGGAGAATTGGATTTATAACACAATTAAAAGCTCACAGAGTAGTATTCGATTATTGATTTTGCCAGGGCTTCGCCTCGACAGCGTCCGCATGACCGTTGGAATTTTCCAGTTGAAAATATAGCCATTGTGCAGAAATTTGGAGTTTAGGACGTAGAATTTCGCGTCCGCTGCATCCGCAAGTCACAGTTTTTGCATCCGCAAGTCACTGTTCACCCAGTTTATGACGCAGATTTGCATCCGCATCTGTCATTCGCTGCATCCGCAAGTCACCCTGAAAATGACAGATTCAAATCGGACACCAATATTTGCATCCGTTTCATCCGCTTCTACATAGTTTAGGACGCAAATTTGCGTCTACATCTGTCATCCGCTGCATCCGCAAAACACCCTGAAAATGATAGATTCAAATCGGACACCAATATTTGCGTCCGCTGCATCCGCTTCATCCGCTTCTACACAGTTTTGTTTGGGGACGCAAAAAGGCTTCCGTAGACTCATTCCCACTTCACTCCAAATCTGCCCTTGAACTCTATTGAGTCCCTAAAAGATATCCAACACTACATGGACTCAAATAAACATGTTAGAACATTAATAATACCCATTTTGAGGGTATTTTCAATATACATGGATATAAATATTATGATAAAAACGATAATAATAATATCCGGAACATATAAAATATAACACAAAATACAACTTATTGATTTATTAAATTAATCAACATTTTAGTCATCATCAAAATACAACTTAGCCTAACAAAAAGGCTAACAGTCGTCGCCTACCCTTCACCCTCGATCTCTTCATCTCGCTCGATCTCTCTCTTCTCTTCTGTAAATGGCCAAAGGCCAAATAATAAAGAAAACCAAATCCCTTCTTTTAATTCTAAACCGCCAGCTTGAACCGAATTGCCCAGTCATGAACCAATTTTCCTCCAATTCCCTTTAATTTTCCAATATTTCATAACTAATCCCCATTTTAATATAATCACTCACTAATTATTTAATTAATTATCCCCTTACCTCTTAATCCTTAATTATTTCCCACTTATTTAATATTAATTATCGTCCAATGAATTTTTGGTAATACCCGGATAATTATCTAATTAATCCGAACATCTCCATTTTCATCTAATTATTATTATTAAATTCTAATATAAAAGTTTGGGGTATTACATCATCTCCGCCATAATTGCCAGTTTGTTAGCGGCAGCATAGGGGCTGTGGAAGACCAAGTATGCCCCCCTTTCCATGTCCACGCCTAGCTCTTCTCTCTTTGAACTCTCCCCTTTCCCCCTTTTTCCTTGTGCTTCTCCACTTCTGCCTCCCCACCCCACCTTAATCAGCCTCCTCATCCTCTCTGTTTACTTCTTCTAGTCTCCTCATCCACCCGCCTAAAAGGAAGGACATCTAGTAACTGGAAACAAAATACATATTCAATCATCCTCTTTCTCTTCCCTTCTAACAAAAAAAAAAAAAAAAACCAAAGCCTCTGAGCTCCTGTTTGTGCTTCTCTAACACTCCTCCTTTATTCAAACATTGGGCAAACTCTTGCACCGCCCTCAATCTTCAAGCTGAGCTTAAGCTCAAGCACTCTCTCTCTCTAAAATCACATCCTTTTCTTTCTTGTCAAGGACCTGAAGTCCCTGCTCCTCTGATAAGCACCAAAAAATTCTGCTTTCTTCTTCAGAGCACGGTTCCTTTAGACACTACAGAGATTTTCTTCTTTCTCCCCATCTCAGCTCTCGGCACTTCCTCTCTTTCTCATTTTGTTATCTTCTCAATAAGTAGGCATTCTCCCTCAAGCCCTTAAACTCAAAACTCCCTTTGAGTGTTTCTATTCCCTTCTCTGTATTCTCATCTTCGCACATTTGGGTGTTCTTGTTTCCCTCACTTACAGCCCTACACCTCTCACAAGCTCTGTGTCTGCCTGCCTTGAGCTTGAGGGGAGATGTTAGTGGGGAACACCTGCCAATGTTCCCCACTACCTGCCAATGTTCTCCACGCGAGTTCTCTCCTCCATCTTTAGCTTCCCCTTTATCCTCTGCAGAGACGGTCTCCTTCACCCTAGAGAGCGAGCCTCCTCTCCTTCACCTGGAAGAGCTCTCCTCCACCTCAACAGAGCTCTCCTCTACCTCAACAGGGCTTCTCCACCTCAATAGGGAAAGCTCAACACATCACTCCACTCAGTTGAACCAGCAGAAACCCCAATTTTCAAAGCCCGTCGCTCACCTCGCCTCTGCCATTCCATTTCCTTCACCCAAATTCATAGTGCAGCACCAGCAAATAACCGAGTGCATCCACAACAACCCATACTAGCAAAAAACCGAGGGGGAAGGAACGTATAAAAAATCAACCCAACATTTAGAAAAACACCAAGAAAACCATTCCTCGGCAATGGAGACCGAGAATCAACACAGGGGACCTACCTCACTTGCCGCCAGAGAAGCATTGCTCCAAAATCCTCTCCGTCAATGCCCAACTCGACCTGGTGAGGCGAACAACATAGGTCGCGGGTGCCATTCCGCAAACTCGAGCCCTAACCCCTGACTCATCCTCCTTGCGTCGACACCAGTAGCCCGACGAACAGCCCTCCGTTCGTCGAACTCCATTGCGAAGCCCACCTTCACTTTGCCGAGCACCCCTATCGCCCCAAGCCTTCATCTCCTGCTCTCCCTCTCTGTTTGCTCTCCCTCTCCATTTTTCTTCAAAACAAATGGTCGCGGGCCATTTGTTTCCTCCCAAAACCAGACCGAACCGGTTTAGGATGAACCGGTTCACTCCCATTCTTTTCTTTAATTCTTCTTTTCCTTTTTGATTTCATCTCTCCCTTTAATTTAATTAATTTCATTTATTTCTTTTTCTTAATATATATATACGCATATATACATACATGTGATGTACATATAATATATTAATCAACCTAATTTCAATTTCTGACTTATATACCAAACATCATTTGAAATAATTACGGGTCCAGTTTAAATTTCCCAATTTTGTTTCCTAAATTAATTTCCATCAATTAAATCTTTAATAACTCTCCAAATAATCCAATTACACCCAATTAATTTCTCAATTATTCTTATTTAATTATGTTATGAGAAATCGAGATATTACATTTCTCCCTCCTTATATAAATTTCGTCCTCAAATTTAGCTTAACGTAATCACTTTCTCATTTTATTAACCAAAATAACTGTTAGTGTTCATCGCATGGAAGCATGCAAACAACTTTTTGTATACCCTCCTAAACGAAATTGCCAAAGGCCACTTTATTGTTCCTAACAGACCTCTTAACCCAGCCATACAATTTTCTCATCCATGTACTCTCACATCCGAAGAGAAAACTCACATAAACTTGTACTCATTTCATTTCCTTAACGCCTAGATATATTTAAAAATCGATTTCGTATATGTCACCACAAGGCGCATACACTACATATTGTATCCTCCACGACAGAAAACACCTTCAGTGTCACCATATTCTGTCCCTTAATCCAAATCCGAATAACCATTGACCAAATAACCACCCTAATTACCTTCAAAACACTCTTTGAGCCAATGAGACACACCAAAAAATGATTTCTTTTACACTACTTAACTCTTGAAGATGCTACATTTCCTCGTGATTTACTTCCAATACTGTTCCCATGTGATAGAGTTGAGCGATCCTATTGTCTTTCTAGTCCTTGTGATACAATCAAAATATCACTCATAAAATATTTTCTTAAACTTCTCCCTGAACTTCATGACTTATAACTAAGAACATGTAAATTTTCTCTAAACTTCCACTTGCTCTTTGACCTGAGTGTACTTAAACACACCTTCCATCATTCGAACCCAGCCTCCAACATAGTATGATTCAAAATCTTACCTCCAAAACATGGTGGCTTCAGTCATCGAAACTGTAACACCCTAAATTTTTAAGTTGGATAATTATCTGTGTATTACCAAGGACGTAGTCGGAGTGTTAAGTCTAGGGGTATTTCCATTACATTTTCCTTGTATACGAGACGTAACTAAAGGATGGGGTAGTTAGGACATTACGTTGCATATTTATACGTGTCATTTTATTACGTGTATTTATGGGGAAAATATTAGGGGATAAAAGTTAAGTGGGAAAACTGTGCAGGAATGTTGTCCAAGGCATTTTTGGACGCCTGCAGATGACATGCAGACAAGTTATATCGTATGCAAGTGCATTGCGTGGCGTCCCCAACACTTGGGACGCACTAGGGCGAGAAATTGTGACTTAATGCGTCTGAATGTCGACTTTCGGATGCATGCGGATGACTTGCAGACGAGAAGTGTTATCCGTAAGTGCATTGTACGTCACCCTTAGCCTTGGGACGACTCATGATGCGTCCTGACTTCATTGTGTTGTGGTGTTGCGTACGATGTTAGTACGATACGGACGCAGATGACAGTGACCGGATTGAATTTGTCCGAATCCTGGACAGTTCTGGACGAGTCTGGACGTGTGCAGACACATCCAATTTGTCTCTCTCTGATTTTTGGACACATTTCGGATGCATAATGCAGATGCCATTTTGTGTCTAAATGTCACCTTCGGATGGTATGGAATGGGCGGGGACACCATTTCTCGTCCGAAGGCACAAATCTACCTTCAGGATTTTGCTCTTGTACACAAATGCAGACTAGACAAGTGCGTCTGCACTCGTTCGAAATAGCCCAAACATACGAATAAAATTAGAGTTAAAATGATGGAAATTATAGTGTAGCCATTAACTCCCCCCGACAGAATCGACTCTCCCCCACCCTCGACCTCCCCTTGGCTGGAGCCGACCTCTCCTCCCCTAGGCGTCCCTTCTTGCCTCCTCTTTCAGGTATAAGCTATTCTCCCCTCCCTTCCCATTCTTGTGTTGCATTTTCTTCTGCATGAGAGGAGAGTCCGAGAGCTATCCCCTGTGAGCTCGTGTGAGTGGAACGAGTGAGCTGAAAGTTTGAAAGTGAGCTAGAGGAGTGAGCTACATGAGGGAAGCTTGGAGCTGCTAGAGCTTCTGTCATTGCTAGAGCTACTGCAGTGTTGGAGTCCTCGCTGTCCCTATTAGTTTTCTTCATTTAGGTAAGGATTTGGGTTAGTCTTGGCCTGTGGAGGCCCTACACCATAAGTAGGGGCGCATGAGTGTGTCTCTTTGCGGTTGACTGAATAGAATACTATTACTCTGTAGATTATTGTTGGTTTTATGAATTACTGCTTTAGGTTGTCATTGCTCTATGTTTCTTGCTCTGTGATATTCCCAGGGTTGTTAACTATGCTCCTTGTTACTGATAGTCTTGCTAAATTGGTTATGGAAACCCTACTCCTCTACTTCGATTTCGTCATTAGCCAATCTATCTTCCATCTAATTCGTTGTAACCTAGGTGTTCACGCTTGCTATCTAGTGGGTCAAATTCACGTTTGCTACCTAGGCTACTTCGGTTAATTATCTAGTGGATCTAACTTCACTCTAGATTTTCCTTTCACTTAATTCCAAAAATTTGGGCAGAGTCTCCCTTGTTTAGAATCCCCGAAAGCACATACACATATCCTGCAAAAAATCTCAAACAGTTCCAGAATTTCATCATTCATTCATTCATCATACAAGGAATTCATAATTCAGGTTGCATCGTTCACATCGAATATGCCCACCACATGCCCTTATCCAAAAGTAAAGGGATACGCATTCGCACACAAAACATCTAACCGTCACTAAGTCTACCGGCTCGATCCTCCATAATGTAGATCAAAGAACTCCTTCCTTCTCCGGGTGGGACACTGCCGGGCCATGAGCCCATACTTTCGGCAATGGTATCATAACCCCGTCCCAGCCAGACACATCCTAGAGTGCATCTTGGCACACCTCGAACATGGCTCAAAGTGTGATGATGCCACCATGGCCTCCTCGGCGACATCACTTTCCCGAAGACGTTTCCAAATCTCTCGCTGCTCACTATCCTCTATGGATCTCTTGTTTGTCCTAAGACTTGGTTCTTCTTCTTTGGTGTACGGTGACTACAGGTCTTTCACGTACGTCTCATTGGATGTCCTCATTCCCGTTATTAGGTTGTCAACGAGTTGGAACTGCCTCTCCATGTACTCCATTACCTGACTAATTATCTCACTTATGCTCTTCGTTCCTCCTTCCATTTTAGCTCCTAAAACGCGTCATCATAATAGAGCAAAAGAATTAGGTATTATTAAAACATTAGGACATGTACTTACAGTGATTAGGAATTTCCCACGTCGAGGCTCGTGCTGGCAGGTAGGCTATCTTTACTTAGTTTGACTTTTACAAAAATCGTTTTGTACCAAAGCTCTTTCAAATGCGATAAAACAAAACAAGTGAGCTACAGGCTTAGTTTTAAAAACGATCATATCAGTTTACAAAAATCGTTCTTAAAACCACTGCTCTGATACCAACTGCAACTACTCGGTTTTTCGTAAATCCTTTAAAATAAGCAAAATTTGAAAATTTTCTTTTTAAAACAAAACATATCAGAGTGTGTCTGACCGGATCGCTACTGACTTTTTCTGTAAACTCATTATGAAAGCCAATTGATAAAATGTGTAGAAGAGTTAGAAAATAAATTCTCGTAAAATGTGGCAGAAGCGTAAATGAATCATTTAAAGAAGAAACTAAATAATGGAGTATAGTATAATAAACTTAACGTGATTACAACCATTTCTCATTTTACTCTTAGCCTAGCAAACCCCGATCTCACTCGTGCCAACCCTTCACCTCTGCTTGTTATTTGTTAGTTGTTCCCTTGTATTTGGACCTATTATTATCTGTTCGTCGTTGTACCTACAGCACAAGTAATACGTGAGCCTAATGGCTCAGTAAAAAAAAGGGTTAACACAATTATGCTTGTGACTCTCTTTAGTTCTTTTGGAATGGGGGCTACCCAAACCAATTCTTTCGTTACGTTCGTTCGTTTGTTCGTTTCTTCGTTCGTTACTCGAACTTCGAGCTATAGATTGGAGGTTGTCCTTTGAGATGGCCTAGTTTGGTCGGCTTCTAACCTCCTATGTGCATACTAGTCCCTTTCCCGACTAGGTGAGGGTGTATCCTAAATGCTATGCTAGATCCATATTACCCATCTACCCCAACTCCTTTTCATTTTCTTTTCCCTTCAGGAGTATCCCACCCTCGAGGCTGTTTTCTCAGTGATAGGTGTATCCCTCCCATTCTGAACATTCTTTTTCCCTTCGGGCGTATCCCGCCCTTCGGGCTTTATTCCAGTGATAGACGTATCCCGCCCATCCTGAATGTCTTTTCCATATTCCTTAACATTTTTCCTCACTCATGCATGTATGAGTACCACCCCAAAGTGCACTCCTCACTGATTTCTATTAACATGATGCATGACCGTACATTCTCAACCTTACATGATGCATGATGCGTGTAACATAACTTTAATCGAAATTAAAGTGTGCATAAACGAAAGTAACTGAAATTAAAGTGCAAATAAAGGAATAATAGTAACTGAACAAGCAACAAAGATAAGTAATGACAATGGAACCCCCTATTACGTGCAACATATAAAGGAAGCAATTATAGAACTAATTAAACAACGGGAACATGCTTGGATATGTAAGTCACCATAATAACAGAAATCTAACGAATTAACAAGCAATGTGCATATGAAAGTAAAGATTGATTTAATTAACATGCTCAAGAACTTATTATTATTTACAACTAAATAATTAACATGCTCAAGAAGGATTATAATTATCATCTAGTTAATCATCTTAATTAATTTACATGCTCAAGGGTTGATTACATGCTCTTATCCTAGTTAACTAATCATGTTTCAATTTAGCGTCAACAAATCATGCTTAAAGAATAATTTACATGCTTTATTGTCAATAACATGCCTAATTAAATACTAGCCATTAAATGATGTGTCCCAAGACCCTACCGTCTGAGCCGAGCCATGATGCTCATTCTATCTAATAAGTTATTATTTTGTAGGTTTGAATAAGGTAAAGAACCTTGAAGATGAGCCAAAGCATGAGGATAAAGAGGCTCCTAACTTGCACTTACTTGGAAGCAAAATTATGGAAGAAAGGGTAGACGTTACAAGTCTACCTACACAGTGGAGTATTTGACATTTTTATAGCCTCAAATGATGTCAAATGAAAATGCGTTCTTCCTACGGTTTGTAGCATACGTCTATAGCCTTCCAAAGAGGTATTGGGAGTTATATTTGGGGTTTGTTTGATATGTCAAATGTTACATTTACAGAGACAAAAAAATCAACCTCGGACCTATTTTGTGATTTATTATTTGGGGTCACTTTTGTCATTTCATTTTAGGGCAATTTTGTCCTTTTTGTTGTAAAGACCCTAGAGGGTATTTAGTCCCCTCTAAGGCAAGCAAGAAGGGAATTTTTGAAGAATTGAAAAGAAAACTCTAGTTGGTTCTTGGTGAAGACCTGTGGAAGCCTCCCTCCCACCCAGCCATTCATTCTATCCATCAACTTGTTCCATTCTTGTTGTTTCTTGGACGAGTTAATCTTGCTACCTCCTCCAATTCATCTCTTCTTTGTGGTGGCTTTGTGGTGTGGAAGAAGAAGAAGCAACATCCCCTCAAAGAGAGCCTTCCGACTTGGTAAGGCCGAGCAAGTCGCCCCCTCTCCCATTGGAGGTATGCGGACTCCTTGGAGTTTTTCTTTTTCTTTATTATTGCGAATGCAAAAACGAATCTTGTGATATTGAGTTCTTTGTATTAACTTTTGATACTCTGAATTTGGGACTGATTTGCTTGAAGTTTATTATTGGAAAGTTGAGTTTTGGAAGGAATATATTCAGTCCGAGAATCTGTTTTGCGTTAACCAGATTTCGGCTTGAGATTGTGGCTGAGATTTGGTCTATTTTCGTTCGTTAGATTGCACTCAAAATTGGTAGTGTTTATTCTGATATTGTTAACGTCTCCTCCTCCAAAGTTGGTACAAAAAGGATGCCTGCTTGTGGAGATCTCGTTGTTTGATTCTAGGTTGCCAGAATTGTCCCGAAAACCCTAATTTCGTGAGCTATTTTTGTTTTGTCATAACTGATTGTTCTGATCGAGTTAAGAACTAAAATTTTGATATGTGTGTTCTGAAATTGTTATTATAAACTCCTCCAAATTTCAGCCTTTGATTCCCTACGGTTGTGAAGTTGTGCTCGTTTGAAATTTGGTGGACAGTTTAATTGGAATATAGCCTAGTCGATTGCTCATTAGTGATCTTTGAGATTTGGATCACATCATTTGGTATCAGAGCCCGTTCACGCTTTTATTGTTGTTATATTTCTTGGTAATTGCAAGATGAGTACAAGGAGTGGAGCTCCTTGCCATATTAATAAGGAAATGAGGAATAATCTGAATATTCCACCCGAAAATGATGAAGAGCAACCCGAGAGTAGTCTTCATAGGTGGCTTGATGACATGATGGAGTTAATTAGTAAACTCTAGTGAAGAATAGATGCCCCCCTTAATGAGCATGTAAGAGAGCCAAGAACTCCGAGGCCAAGGAGGAGGATTAGTACTTCAAATGAGTCTAGGGGCCGAGACACAAGCTTGTTTGATGAAGACTTAGTAGAAACCGATATGGAAGAGCTGCGGAATTTGAGAAGAAGATCTCATGGCAAGGATGATATAAATCCTATAAAATTACTTATCCCTCCATTTATAGGATTGAACAATGGCATGGAATGTGTGGATTGGTTGGAAGAAGTTGAAGGCATATTTGATTGTAACAAAATTTTGGATAAAGGTAAAGTGAGACTAGCCTCCTCGAAATTGATGGGTCATGCAAACACTTGGTGGAATAATTTAAAAGCTCAGCGGCTAATTGATGGTAAAGGTGAACTTATTACTTGGAAGATGATGAAAAAGTTTATGAGAAAAAGATTTTATACATGTCAGCTAAGGGCTAAAGACATCCGTTACTCCAAGTGCCTTGAAATTGGGCACAATGCTTCAAATTGTCCAAAGCTTAAAGGAATGCTTGATTGATGAGAGAAGCCAAGTTGACTTCTTAGGAGCCACTAATGAAGAAAAAAACTTTGAAGTAGAGACTATTTATGATCCTGAAGAGCCACTATTTGTGATGGAGACTCAAGCGGCTGAAGAAGTTTTTTTGAAAGATCAAATTTGTGAAGATGGTCATGTAGAAAATGGAGATAAATTTTTTGCCATAACTAATGGGGTTGAGAAGGAACATGAGATAGAGTTGCAAGATCAGCATTGTACGATTCTTCAAACACCAAGCCCATGGGAAGAATTTCTTAGAAATGAAACCGATCTAGATGAAGTTAATACTGGTTTCCAAGAGTTGCTTATTCCATGTGTTTCTAACAAGTTCTTTTATGTTTCATCTTGTCTTGAAGAAAGTTATATTGATGAGGAGCTACCAAATTTAAAGATGGATGAGGAAGAAGCCCTAAAAGGGAAATACTCACGGCCATGGAGGAAATAGTCATGGAAGATAAAAAGTCTTCCACTTTGCCTAACCCCAATATTTTATGTAAAATGGAAGAAGCAAGCATCGTGGAATATGGAGATGAATTATTTGCAGCAACCGTTGAAGGAGAAAGTCATTTTAAAAAGTTAACTCTTGGTGGAGAAGAAATGTTTTTTACAATAGAAAGACCTCTCACTATAGAATGCCGAGAAGAGAAAATTCAAGGGAAGCTAACTTGTTATGATTTTTGTTGGGGCATGGGCAAAGTATTTTCTTCGTTCACAAATGAAAGGAGTTCTATCAAACATGCTTACATGCATATGGATAAAGATTGGGGCTTAGGTGCATTACCACGTTCGAGTCTTTATTTGCTAGTCTATGATAGCAGAGAAATAAGCAAGCTAGCCCAAACTAGGTGCTTGAAGCATGCACCACAAAACAATTTGGTTACTTGGTTCCTTAAGAGGGGTTGGATGGGAGATTCTTTTACTATTGGTGTTGATTTTGAATTTTGGAAAGAAGGTTTTGATATTGGAGTTGAGGAAATAAATTCGAAGATTGAAGATTATTTTGATTCAACATTGCTTCCACTACAAGATTCGAATGTCGTCTTGTGCAAGCTCTCCATTGTTCTTCCATCTTTGTCAAGACGGTATGCAAGATCCTATATTAATGACATACCTCATGGTGGAAACAAAAAATTTCCATTTGATTCTGGTGGACGATAAGTTGTTGAACCTATGAAAAAAAGTTGTACTGGGGAGCACACAAATAAATTTATTCTCGGATTGTGGAAAAATGAAACCGATGGTACGTTGCTGCAATTTCCTATTAATTTTATTGCTAATTCTACTCTGGGAATTTGGGATTTTTGTTCTTTATTGGATTGAAGCAGCGTTTGTGGAATTTGAGCATAATTGGGTGTGGATTGATGATTGTGCATCATTTTCCAGATAGTATGTGAAACTGTAATTTTTCTTGCACCATTTGGGTAGTGGGGATTCTTTCAGCGTAACTTCTGTGTCGGTACGAGTTTCATTCTGAATTTTGGCAAAGCGTTTCCTCGCTCCTAAATTTATGTGCTATCCAAATTTCGTGGAAATATTCGTTGAATTGCCCAAGATATGGCTATTACAAGTTCACTCTAAAAACTGCCATTTCGAGAAAACTGCCTTGCCAACCCGAATAGGTTTCAGTGTTTCTATCATAACTTTTTATTGCCTTGGAGTTTGGCCTTGAAATTTTGAGGGTTTTTTTTAACTTGTATGGTGATAGACTGTCGAACAACCAAGACTAAATGCCACCAATTAGCCCATTTTTATTGTTGTTGAAATTACACCAACTGCTACCAATTCCTAATTTCTGCCTTGTGTAATTATGTGTTTCATGGTGTTTCATTGGGGTTGATGGAGACAAAAACATTGTACAAATTGGAATTGGATTTATGCTCAAGCTCCCAAAGCTTCCAAACATGGTTGTAAGGGTACTTGAAGAGGTAAAAAAAGAAAAAGTGGGTTAAGCCATGGATTTGAGGTCAAATCCTCAATCACCCCAGGAGGATGATGTGTCCCAAGACCCTACCATCTGAGCCGAGCCATGATGCTCCTTTTATCTAATAAGTTATTATTTTGTAGGTTAGAATAAGCTAAAGAACCTTGAAGATGAGCCAAAGCATAAGGATAAAGAGGATCCTAAGCTTGCACTTATTTGGAAGCAAAATTATGGAAGAAAGGGTGGGTGTTAGAAGTCTGCCTACAATCCGACCACGGTGGAGTATTTGATGTTTTTAGCCTCAAATGATGTCAAATGAAGAAGCGTTCTTCATATGGTTTGTAACCTACGTCTATAGCTTTCCAAAGAGGTATTGGGAGTTATATTTGGGGTTTGTTTGATATGTCAAACGTTACATTTACAGAGACAAAAAAACCAACCTCAGACTTGTTTTGTGATTTATTATTTGGGGTCACTTTTGTCATTTCATTTTAGGGTAATTTTGTCCTTTTTGTTGTAAAGCCCCTAGAGGGTATTTAGTCCCCTATAAGGCAAGCAAGAAGGGAATTTTTGAAGAATTGAAAAAAAAACCCTAGCTGGTTCTTGGTGAAGACCTGTGGAAGCCTCTCTCCCACTCGACCATTCATTCTATCCATCAACTCGTTCCATTCTTGTTGTTTCATGGACGAGTTGATCTTGCTACCTCCTCCAATCCATCTCTTCTTTGTGGTGGCTTTGTGGTGTGGAAGTAGAAAAAGCAACATCCCCTTGGAGAGTGCCTTCCGATTTGGTAAGGCCGAGCAAGTTGCCCCCTCTCCCATTGGAGGTGTGCGGACTCCTTAGAGTTTTTCTTTTTCTTTATTATTGCGAATGCACAAAGGAATCTTGTGATATTGAGTTCTTGCTGTTAACTTTCGATACTCTGAATATGGGACTGATTTGCTTGAAGTTTATTATTGGAAAGTTGTGTTTTGGAAGGAATATATTCAATCCAAGAATCTGTTTTGCGCTAACTAGATTTCAGCTTGAGATTATGGCTGGGATTTTGTCTATTTTCGTTCGTTAGATTGCGTTCAAAGTTGGTAGTGTTTATTCTGATATTGTTAAGGTCTCCTCCTCCAAATTTGGTACAAAAGGACGCCTGCTCGTGGAGATCTCGTTGTTTGATTCTGGGTCGCCAGAACTGTCTCGAAAACCCTAATTATGTGAGCTATTTCCGTTTTGTTATAACTGATTGTTCTAATTGAGTTAAGAGCTAAAATTTTGATGAGTGTTCTGAAAGTGTTATTATGAACTCCTCCAAATTTCAGCCTCTGATTCCCTACGGTTAGTTGTGTTTGTTTGAAATTTGGTGGACAGTTTAATTGGAATATAGTCTAGCTGATTGCTCTTTAGTGATCTTTGAGATTTGGATCACATCCTTAAATATGCTGGAATAATCAATTAAACATGCTCTCTAGATGATTAAATATACCTAAAGAAATTGGCATACTCAAAAGGTGATTAACAACTATTAATTAGTTAGGCAATTTGATTAATATGCTCGATTTCTAATTAAGTCAATTACGCTAATTAGATTATCATGCTCAGATTAACTAATTTAGTTAAACTAATTAACATGCTTATACATCATTAGGTAACATTTAAACATGTTGGACCTAGCTAAGCTAACATGCTGGGGTTAATTAAACATACTTAGCTATTTGATGCATTTAAGTAATAATTAACATGCTTGATTAACGGAGATGGAGTGGACATTAACAACTACGAAGCTACAACGAATAACATGGTAAATTATACATGAAACTACAACAATTGAATTTAATAAATTATACAAATCGAAGGTAAATCCTTAATTCATTCATGATCATACATACGTGACATGTCATTCTTTACTTCTTCACCCCATTCCCAATCTCAACGTTATCGTTCATCATTTATCAGTCACATTTCTATAAACAAAGAGAACTACAATTTCTAACCAGTACCAAGAGACAATAACATTATGACTAGATTTCGATATATTAAACTAACTATCTATGCATGCTAGTCTAAATAAAACAGGAAGCAAACATGCTTATAAAACCATATACGGAGATCTACTTAACGAATCACATTTAGAATCATGCTTGATATGCTATTATAATGAGAAACGTGCTAATCAATTTGATACTAATTATCTAGAGCATTTATCGCTCCTTACTAGAACCAAGAATAATAACACTATAAACTAATTGAACTATTTTCATGGATCATTGGTCTAGTTATAGCATACATGCAAATTAAGGAAAACAATTGGTATAAACCACGGCAGGAACAATAAATTACAGCCAACAAAACAACATCACTATGAACAAAATCGCTAGAAGTCTATTAAGCATTCATTCATTTCGTTCCTTTAAGCATCTACTTTCAATTTAGTCAAGCTCAATCCCTAGAGGTTCTCATTCCATAGTAAACATTCTCCTCTTCTTTATTAATATGAACATTTCAAGGTATTAATCGCAATTAAAGCTTTCCCCAGAGAATATAAACAAGGAAACAGTAAGGAACTACAAATAAAACTCGACACAAAACACACACACACACTTGTGGTATAGGGCCTCCAAATGGCCAAGACTCTACCCTATTCCCTTACCAGTTTGAAGAATTAAAGCAGGGACAGCAGCGCTCCACTCCACATCCAGCAGTAGCTCCAAGGTAGCAGCTCAGTCTCCTTCAACTTACTAGCTAACCCAACCTTACCCACGTAGCTCACCTAACACATAACACTTACACTTTTCACTAACCACACAGTTCACTGGAGCTCTCTCCTCTCGGTCACTCCCTCACACTCTTTGGGTTTCACGCAAGAAATGGGGAGAGGAAGGCTAAAGGCTGAATGAGAGAGGGGAGGGTGGTTTACATACTTGGAGGGTGAACACTCCGTACCCGTGGAGGTGGGTACAGGGAGACAAAATCCTACTGGTCGGCCACAGTCATGCGATTTTGTGTCGAGAGGTAGCGATTTTATCGGTTGGGCATTTCTTTCTTCTGATTTTCAATCAGTTTTGTCGCTGATCAGCGAGGATTCGGATGAGAGGATGCGTTCGAATTCTTCCTGTACCGTTCGAATTCAGAATTCGGACGTGAAATGGCGTCCGAGATATCGTCTACGTGCTTTCGAATTCTTCCAGAATTCAGACAAATTTAAACTCACAATGTCCGCCGGCGTCCGCATCGTTCAAAATTGTTAGAAGTCTTCCGAATTCGGACAAATTCAAACTTATAGCGTCCGCCGCGCTCGCTGTCGTCCGAAAAGACAAAGATTTCATTTCCTTCACATTTTCTCTCTTAACTCCCATCCCGTAATATTTTTCCCATAAATACATATCATAAACTGATACATATAAATATTCAACGTAAAGTCTTACCTAACCCATCCTTTAATTACATCGCAGACAAGGGGAAAATGTAACAAAAATACCCTTAGACTTAATACTCTAGAATGTCCTTAGTAATACCCCGATAATTATCCAACCTAAAAAGTCGGGGTGTTATAGCTTGCAGCTTGTTCGGGAAACAAGGCTTGAACAATCAAATCTCACTTCCTTCATCCTCTCTCAGACCGCATACTCTAGTTTATGTGTATTTGTAAATTATGTATGTAAATTAAGTTTGTAATTTATGTTTTGGATAGTTCTATATGAATTTATTGTATTGGTTATGCAATGGATGAATGTATTGTCTTTGGCAAAAATCTATTATGCAATAAAATCATTTTATAGACGTTCCTCATTGTCCATGGCTATGGCTGTTGGATCGAGGGAGGGACGTCCTTAGATCAAAATTGAAGGCCATGATTGAATCTACAATTTTCCAAAGGCGACGGCGGTTGATCATCTATGGTCGTTGGATCGAGCGAGGGACGTCCTTGGAACGAAATGGACGGTCAGGATGGACTCCAAATTCTTTAACGTTGAAGAGTCATGTGCAAGGCACACGCTTTTTTAAAAGGCGCGAATTCCCTCAATTAAGACGGACTTCCCTTTTCCAAAATGGATGTCACTTGATCATTTTGGATGTCTCTCGTCCAGCAATGGATGTCCCTCGACCCAAGACGACATCATTCTGCGAATTACGGAAGTCGCTAGCCTCACAATGGACGTCTCTCGTCTTAAGATGGCATTGTTCAGGCTATAACGACCATCCATCTTAATACGAGGGATGTCCATTTTAGACCAAAGATCCTTCTCTGAACGCAAAATGACAGTGTTTCTCATCTTGATTGACGTCACTCATCTCAATTGACTATATAATCGTGAAGGACGTCCCTGTGAGCACAAGCAACCATAAATTCCTGAACACAATCGAACAATGAATTTTTTTACTATTGCACATCACATGGTGTCGAGGAGTGTTGCACCATGCATTGTTGAAGAATCCATTAATTGAAAAATGGAAGTGGATCCTATTTTGGCTGTCTAGGCCGATGAGCAACGTTGGTTCTATCACGAACCTGGTATAGAGATGCATTCAATCTCAACATCTCTAGACTTGGAGCTTTGTTAAATACGAGACTCAAATGATGAGGATTGGGTTGAGAGTATGCATCCTTAACTATAATGGTTTGTCCTCAGAGCTCTGTCTAGGGAAGAAGTATAGTTCATTGAACGAAATTAGAGAACAAGTGGTTGATTATGCTTTGAAGAATGGACACGGGATAAAGTTTGTCAAAAGTGAATGTCATCGGTTGACTGCCATGTGCAAGGATGGATGTATTTGGGGGCTCAATGCTTCAAAAATGAAAAGGGAATTTACCTTTCAAATTAAGAGCTATAATGCGATGCACACATGTGCGCGACAAATGGAAAGTCGACACGCTTCTTACAAATGGGTGGCAAATCAATATTTGGATAGGTTTAAAAGTCAACCCACGTGTGATGTTCCTTCCATTATTGAGAATACCATAAAGGACTTTAATGTCAACATTACCCCGAGTCTTGCCAGAAGATCCAGAAATTTAGCCCTAAAGCTGAACGAAGGGAATGGGGTGAACAACACAAGCAACTACGGTCGTGTGGAAAAGAGATTTGAAGATCCAATCCTGACAGCACATTGTTGGTGGTGGTAGATATATCTGATCTCATGCCTCGTCCAAGTCCAATATTTAAAAGGATGTACATGTGTTTGGATGCATTCAAGAGAGGTTTGAGAGAGTTTGGTAGACCCGTCATTTGTCTGGATGGCTGCACCTGAAGGGGTCCGTGCCTAGGTCAGTTGCTCACGACCATCAGCATTGACGCCAATGATAGAATTTATCCAGTTGTTATGGCACTTGTTGAATCAAAATGTAGAGACTCTTGGACTTGGTTTTTGTGTTGCTTACTTTTGGACTTAGACAATGATATAGGCAAATGATAGACATTTATTTCTGACCAACAGAAGGGGTTGGTGTCTGCTTGTAACGATCTGATTTTTCTTACATTTAAAAATGTGTAAAATTTAAAACTTTTGAAAACATCTTTCTTTTATAAAAATAGCAGAAAACTTTTCTTTCATAAAACTCTTTTACATGTCGCAACAGAAAGCTTGTATAAATAAAACAAATCATTTAAAGAAAAAAAATAAATAAGACTCTTTTCTTTTACAATTCGAATTACATTACAACTCTTTACAAAACTTTTTCTTTTCCTTAATCCTTTAGCCTAGCTAGCCATAAGATCCTTGCGTAAAAATCCTTCATCAACTCCTCCTTAACTTGTTCATCATCCTGATCTCGAAACGTATACCTACATCAGAAGACTTAACTAATGAGCCGAAGGGCTCAGTAAGTGATATAAAATAAAATGCAATGCACATGCTATGTTCTTTTAAAATTTGTGGGCAGTTTTTTGTATCTTTCCTGTTTACGATCCTAGAATACCTTGGAAAAAACCTCAGGCTTACCCTCGACCTCACAACCTCGGTCCCAAAATACCCTAGAAAGAACC
Source organism: Begonia loranthoides (assembly GCA_022433065.1). Classification (NCBI taxonomy): domain Eukaryota; kingdom Viridiplantae; phylum Streptophyta; class Magnoliopsida; order Cucurbitales; family Begoniaceae; genus Begonia; species Begonia loranthoides. The sequence continues at coordinate 20,006,224 of CM039470.1, read as the reverse complement.
TTGTGCTTACCTTAGACCTCACAACATTGGTCCTAGTATACCCAGAAAAAAACCTAGAGCTTACCCTGGACCTCATGAGCCGCCCCAAAATTGCAAGAAGACAACACTAGGGCAATCTACAATCGGCAATACTTAAATCTGTCCACTCTCAATGCAACAACAATAACTTCTAATGTCTACAGCCAATAAGTCCCAAATTTGGAGGAGAATGAAATAACCAAAGAAGGCAAGGGACTTCCAAATTTCACACTCAAAAGTGTTGTGAAACGAAAGTTGTGGACGAAATATGAATTTGCCCTAAAACAGATTCTGCGGAGACAATTCTGGCAACCTCCAAAGAAACATCCATAAAATTAAGAATTGAAATCCAAATGGCGTCACAATTGTACCAAATCTTCATATTCCAGAGTAGTTTACGCCCATAAAATTTCAGAACCAAATTTGTAAAAATCACATACTTCTAAATGAAACTCGGAAATAGGACTGCAGAAAGACAGATTGCAAACTTTCAACAAATAGAGCACATGTCCAATATTTCGATTCTAAACATAACAAAATCCATCCAATACTTCAAAGAACAATCAAGAACAACGTAATCCAAAGATTTACTCAATAAATAGCTCAATAAACAAGGAAAAGAAAAAAGCAAACCAACAAGATTTGCAACACCATAAACTTCCAAGATGCGTGACTAGTTCGGACCTCTCAAAGAAAGGCCGCTCCTTCTTGGCTTTTGCTCGGTCTTCCAGCTCCTCACGCCACTGAAATTCCCCTAAAGAAATGCTGGAAGAACTAGATAGAACCTCTTCTCCAAGATCGAGGAAGAAACGGAGAGAGGAGGAGCTTTGGTGTTGGAATTGCGGTGAAGCAATAATCGAGCACTGGGTTGGTTTGGAGAGAACTCCTCACATGATTTTGCAGCAACAAGCTTAGGGATTCAAATATGAAATTAGGGTTCAATTAGAGAGGACTAAATACCTCTCTAATGAACATAAAAGAGAAATTACAAAAAATGCTCTTAGTTCACAAAAATTGGTCATGAGGGCTCGGTTTACCGAGCACCTCAATTCCTACAACAACAAAATGATCTATAAATTCTCAAAAGGAATCCTAACCAGCCATTTATCAATTAAAACATCTAAAGACATAAGTTAAATGTGGAAACTTCAATAAAATGCTCCAAATTGACCTTGTTAGCTTAGGCCAATATAAGCTCCTCCAAGTCGGGACAATGTGAATCTAGGTGATTAGGTTTGCATGGCTCGATGTGAAAATATATTGAGTAACGTCCTCTTCTCCAAGCAAGACTACTTTTCGTAATATCCATTAATGTAACATTTCCTACAAAATAATAGCTAATTAATTAAACACCTAACCTGATGGCAAAAAGGTTGCATTGTAGGGTTTTCGGGCACATTATCCTCCCTCGAGGATTGAGGATTTGACCTCAAATCCATGCCTTAGCCCACTCTTCCTTTTTTTTTTTTTACTTCATCAAGAACTCCTTACACCCTTGTTTGGAAGCTTGAACATGAAACTAGCGGTTTGATCTTTCCATAATCCGAGAATAAATTTATGTATGTGCCTCTCGGAACAACTCTTTCATAGGTTCACCAACATATCGTTCACCCGGATCAAATGGGAAGCATTTGTTGACATCATGAGTCAAATCATTCACATTAGAGTGTCCATATAAAAGAATAATAAGAAAGTCTCCAATGGCCATATCAAGATAGTCTATCCTTCCTTGTCGGTCATTAAGCCTTTGTTCCCATGCACTTTCTTCACGCTTGTGAGACCAAAAGAAAAATTTCCACCAAATCTCACATATATTCTTTTCTCCAAAGTAGCGAGTTAGGTCCCCACCTTAAACTACAATTACCATGGGTTTTAGGAGTCCACTCGTTAGTACACGAGCATTGCCATCTTTCAAGAAAAAATCTTCCATGGGATCATACCCATCCTTGAATTTCGTAGTACATAAATCATTCCAAGGACTAGAGCCTTTATCATCAATATGCAGCCCTTTAATCCAACAAAATCCAAAAAGCTTAGCATTCAAGTCAGACAAGAGGGAGTACCTTGGTTTTGGTGTGCCGGTCAACAATGTTATCTTCCTCTTTTTGTATTTTAAGAATTTAAGAAATGCTTCAAAGACTTCCTTCCACTGTGGTATCATTTTATAGAGTTTTTCTTCACTCTCAAAGTTTGCAAGCACTAGAGTCTCCCTTTTTATACATATCTCCAAGGGTACTTGGCATTTGTAATTGGAAAATGTAAAAATTTCTTGTTTAGCCCTTATGATATCTTTCCCACAATTGAGCTGGCACAACTCGTAGAAATTAGGGTCTTACATGGTCTCAAAATTGCAATTTTCAACTATATCCATTGAAGACTTATTGAAACAACTTTCTCCACTAATGATCATGGAGCAATTTTGATTCTGGCTCAAGAATTGAATGTGACAAGTTTGCCTCCTTTGAAATTTTTCTTCTCGGGTGTGGTGTTCTAGAGCCTTGTGAAGCACCACATGGTGAAATTCCCTTTGAGCATAAAACACTTTTTCATATCTCTTTTCTCCCTCATTAGTTGCTACCATTAAACTAGCCCCACTCTCTATATTTTAATTTTAGAGAATTTCTTCTTGCCAACACTCTTTCTCATCTATTTGGGAACAAACTTCCTCTTGGAAAGTTATAGACTCGAAATCCGTGGTAAATAGTGGACCTTCTCGTGGAAAGATGATTTCTTCTTCTTTGTTAATTGCTACCAAGGAGTTATCATTCTTCTTTTCTTCAACCCACACATGTTCTTCAACTATTTCTTTATGATCAATTGATTGCATAGGTTGAGAGTTTGCGGACTTTATTGAAGCTGAGAGTCTGTCAAGTTGTTGAGCTATATGTTGCAAAGAGTCCTTGATGTCCAACACTTGGGCCTAATACCTTTTTGAAACTCTTTTCTTGGATCTGTTTGGTTGTGGAGAAGATGAGACTACCTTCGTAAGCTTTGGAGCATATGTGTTTCTCAAAATTCTCTTCATTAATTTCCATGACTTTATACCGTCTTCGCCGCATTCCGTTCTCTCATGATTTATTCTTTTCCACCAAAGGGAAGCTTTTCCTTTAAATCTGGAAGAAGCTATTTTAACTTTTCCCCGATCTGAAAATTCATGAGTTGAAAAAAATTCATCCAACTCCTCTTCCCAATCTAAATAGTCTTCGATCCATTCTGACCAACACTCTTTCACACAAGCGTCGGAGAAGACCTCCCTTACCATCTGAAATTTAATCCCTAGCTTCGCCAATATTTGTCTCTGTTTGGCACTACAAAACTCCAGCTCGCGACTCGTTCAAGCGGGTCCGATTACTCCGAGCCCTAGCCCCGCAGTTGAGTTGACCTGACGGCGACGCTCGCACTCCCACTCAACATCGACTACCTGAGCTAGCGAGGACGAGACTTTCTCCACCCCAACCGAACAACACCCCCCCCCCCCCCCAACGGGATCACCCTCCCTAGTCTCCCTCTCTCTCAGCTTCACCTCCAAGAAATGATCGTGGGCCATTTCTTTTCCTTCCCCTTTTTTTCTTCAACCAAACCAGTTCAAGGAGAACCGGTTTAATTCTCCCCCTTTTCATTTAATTTCTTCTTTTATTTAATTAATCACCTTTTTAATTTATTCCCCATAAATCCTTAACAAAAATTTCCACTTAACTAAGTCTAATAATTTCCATCAAATGAATATTCAATAATTATCCAAATAATCTTATTACACCTAATTAATTTCTCAATTATCCTTACTTAATTTCATTAAGGGAAATTGGGGTATTATACTACTATCGAACAATATGCACCAACAACTGAGCATCGCTTTTGCCTAAGACACTTGTTTGCCAATTTCAAAAAACAATTTCCTCTCAATTTGTACAAAGATATCATGTGGAAGGCAGATAGGGCCACAACATCATCGTAATTTTAGAATGAAATTAATAAACTACTTGTGCTTGACTAGATAGCACACGCATATCTGCAAAAAATCAAACCGACGTGTTGGTAAAAACATGTTTTCCGTTCCATCCCAAAGTACGACATGGGCCTCAATAATTTGAGTGAGTGCTATAATGCCTGCCTTTTGCCAGCCCAAGACAAACCAATCCTCACTATGTTCGAGATGATTAGAATGGGTATCATGTGTAGGATCATTATGAAACATGACAAGATGGCAGAGTCGACGGACCTATTGTGTCCTAAGACCACAAAGAAGCTTGTCAATCTGCAACATGCGGCTAGAAATTGGTGTCCAACACCTGTGGGAGCTAATCAGTTTCAGGTCAGTGACGGTAATGAATGGTACGTAGTCAAGTTGGACATGCGCACCTGTAACTGTTATCGGTGGGAGCTGATTGGAATCCCATGCGTGTATGCCATCCCATGCATTAATTTTATGAGGACTTCAGCTAAGGATTATGTGCCTATATGGTATCATCGGGACACATTTATGAGTATGTACTCCCACTTTACCTGACCTATCAGTGGCCATGACATGCCGCAAGGTCCCTTGACTAGATCGAGAGCTCAGGAGATTTCTAATTTGTTTGCTCATTTTGCAGGGGATCAATTCTATGCTAATCTTGAAGGAGAACCAACAATTGAAAATATGGAGAAACCCTTCAATTTATTGGTTTGGACACATGGAGGAGACAACTCAAGTGATGCTCCTCTCAGCCCTCAAGAAAAGCACTCCCACTAAAGCCGCGTATTTCAATCCTTTTTGTACATTTTATGCTAATGCTTTTTTGGAGATTATCATGCTGGTGTTTTTTGGAGATTTGCATGGTTTTAGAAAAGAACTTTTGCATGAGAAATGGAGTGGCGACTAGAGTCCATGGATCACACAAGCCAAGTTTACTCGGCCATCCACCTAGCCGATTGGTTACCTTTTTTTCAACATTGCCATTTTATTTTATTATTTGTTTTTTTTCTTTTCCTTATTTTTGTAACCCTAATGGGAGCACTATATATATTACATGTTTGCTACTGAGAAGGTAGTTAACACTTTTGACAAAAACCCTAGCTTTGAAGAGAGACTCTTCACCTCTTTGTGAGGAACAAATCGACCAAGCTTCTAGGAGTTGATCCGAGGGAGTGAGCCACCATTTCTTCAATCATTGTTCATTTTGGTTGAAGATCTTATTGTCCTTCCTTGCCCTGTTGCCTCTAAGGTAGTAGATCCAGAGTGTAAGTGAGGTAAAACGCACATCCCAGCCTGGTTGGAGACACTCCTTGTGGAGTTCAATCAAACCTTAGGTGCAGATCGGTTCACCTTAGGCTCCTTCCAATTCTGTTTTCCATTTTCTTCCAACATTCCCACCACCAAAGTTACTAAAACCACTATTAAAATCACACCATATTGATCAGGGTTCAAAGGAAAGAAGAATCATAAGAAAAGGAGATTGGGTTCAGAAGTTACACACCTTTCTTTGCTAAAGACTCAATCTGTCGATTTCCACCGACCTCCGAGCAGCTTTCGTACGAGATCTCGAGTTGCATATAGGTTTTTGTGCTAAAATTTGGAGGGAGTAAACTAAATATATGTGAGAGTGAGGTGTCCAAAAATTAGCTTCATAGGAGCTCTGGAGAGGGAGTTCAACCATCGCTAATCTGAAGCAGCTGCCACCTCCCACTTGCAAATAAGCTACTTGCTTGAAGTACTCCATTTTCATTGGTCCGATTTTTGACCCCTCTTTTGGAGGCACGTCAGCTTGGTATCAGAACTTGATTGATCTATGTTTTGGTTACATTTTGGTGATAATTTACTTGGTATTATGATGACAAGAAGTGGGGCTCAACACAACCAAAACCGAGAAGCTTCAACTAGTAAACCGGTTGCTCCTCAACCACCTCCCATTGTTGAACCATCTTTGCAGCAACAAATGGAATCTTTTAAGGAGGAGATAAGGCTGTTGTTACAACAATTTACATTGGCACAGAGGCCCCAACCAAATGCTGACCAACCACAACAAAACCCTCAAACTGCAAGGAGAAGAAATGTAGGTGTTCGGAGACCCCATTTTTATGATGATGATTATGATGATGATGAATCTGATTTTACTCCAAGAATTTCCACCAAAGATGAGTTGAAGAATTTCAAAGTATCCATTCCTCCTTTCAAAGAGTCCAGCCAAGGTGATGAATACATGGAATGGATTGAAAAGGTGGAGAAGATTTTTGGGTGTTATGATTATAACGATGGAGTAAAAATTCAGCTTGTGGCACTTGAGCTTAACGGTTATGCTCACTTGTGGTGGGAGAACCTTAAAGCTCAGCGGAGGAGAGATGACATGGAAGAAGTTGATACATGGAGAGAACTGAAAAATTTGATGAGAAAGAAATTTGTGCCACTACATTACCGACAAGAGTTGCTTTATCAAGTGCAAAGTTTGAGACAAGGGTCATTGACGGTTGATGAGTATTTGGCCGAGTTTGAAACTTTGAAGACTCGATGTGGACTTGAAGAACTAGAGGATCAAGTCATTGTAAGGTTCATTAAAGGCTTCCACCGTGATATAGGAGACATTGTGGAGTTGCAACCACTTGACACCATGGAGGGTGTTATCCAAATGGCCGTAAAGGTGGAGCGGCAAAGATTGAGAAAAGGAAAGGAGGTGGCTACCAAGTTCACCCCTTTAAGAAATTTTACCTATCCCAAGCCCCAAACCAAAGAGAATGAGAAGATAACGAACTTCAAGGGGGCAAATAACAAGAGAGTTACCATCAAAACCGTGGAGGACAAGAAAGTGGTAGATGGAGTTCCAAAGCCGAGAGCAAGGGACATCCAATGCTTCAAATGTCTCGAACATGGTCACATTGCCTCTTAATGCCCCAATAAATGAGTTATGATCTTTAGGGAGGCCACAAATGAGTTAATTAGTGAGGATCAAGATGAAGTATCCACCACCCTTGAAGAGGGAGAGGAAGAAGTTGATGTGGCTGAGAGATGCTGGGCATAAGAAGGACCTTTGTTGATGGTGATTCGGAAATCTCTAGTTGCTCACACTCGTGGAGACAATGAGCAAAAGGAGAATATATTTTTTAGTAGATTCCTAATCAGAGAAAAAGTGTGCTCACTCATCGTTGATGGGGGGAGTTGCACAAATGTGGCATCTCAAGAGCTTGTGGACAAGTTGAAATTAGAGACCACCATGCAGCTGAATCCATACCTATTGAGTTGGTTGAATGACCGTGGATTGTTGAAGGTGTCCAAGCAAGTGAAGGTTGATTTTGCAATTGGGGGTTATGATGATCAAGCCCTATTTGATGTGGTGCCAATGAATGCAAGCCATATCATGTTGGGAAGACAATGGCAATCCGATCGGAAAGCATTACACGATGGTTACACCAATGAGTATTCACTCAAGCACCAAGGCCAGAATTTCATTTTAATGCGTCATAGTCCGAAGCAATTGGCCAAAGATGAGGAAGCTAAGCGGGAGCAAAAGTCCAAGACTAACTTGTTTTTGTCAAAAAATGAGTTGAAGAAGAGCCTTTGTGAAGGAGGGCCGATTGTCGTCATTTTCTTCAAAGAAAGAATGGAGGAGCTAGGAGTGGTTCCTATGGAAGTTGCATGACTACTTAAAGATTTTCAAGATGTTTTCCCCGAGGAGTTACCTCAAGGACTTCCACCCTTTCGAGGGATTGAGCATAGAGTTAGTCTTAAGCCCAGAGTAGTTCTTCCAAACCATCCCGCTTATAGACTAAACCCGGAGGAGGCCAAAGAACTTTAAAAACAGGTTCAAGAACTTCTAGAGAAAGGGTACATTCGAGAATCAATGAGCCCTTGTGTTGTTCCTAGTTTGTTGGTACCCAAGAAAGATGACACTATGAGAATGTGCGTTGATAGTAGGGCCATAAATCAGATTACTATTAAGTATCGGTTTCCCATACTGAGACTAGAAGACATGCTTGATGAACTTAGTGGGGCGGCTATTTTCTCCAAAGTGAATTTGAAGAGTGGTTATCACCAAATTCGGATGTAAGAAGGTGATGAATGGAAGATGGCTTTCAAGACTAGGCATGGTCTTTTTGAATGGTTAGTGATGCCTTTTGGTTTAACAAATGCTCCTAGTACTTTCATGCGACTAATGAACCATGTGTTGAAAGAGTTTTTGGGAAAGTTTATTGTGGTATACTTTGATGACATTCTTGTGTATATAGCATGGATCTGGCTTTGCATGTGAAGCATCTACGATTGCTATTTGAAATTTTGAGAAAGGAGAAACTATTTGGGAATCTTAAAAAGTGCTCTTTTGCTCAAGAAAGAGTGCATTTCTTGGGATTCATTCTTTCAAAATATGACATGGAGATGGATGAAGCCAAGGTGGTGGCCATTAAAGAGTGCCCGATTCCAAAGAGTATTTCGGATGTGAGGAGTTTTCATGAATTAGCCTCTTTTTATAGGAGGTTCATTCAAAACTTTAGCACCCTCATGGCTCCGATGACTGATTGTATAAAGAAAGAGAGAGAATTCCAATGGAGTGAAGCATGTCAAAGAAGTTTTGAAGACATCAAGCAAAAATTGTGCCGAGCTCCCATCCTTTGGTTGCCCGATTTCAATAAAGTGTTTGAACTAGAATGTGATGCTTTCGGGTTTGGGGATTGGTGCTATCCTAAAGCAAGAAGACAAGCCAATTGCCTTCTTTAGTGAAAAGTTGAAGAGCGCCACACTCAACTACTCAACCTATGACAAGGAGTTCTATGCGGTTGTCTAAGCATTGGAGGTATGGCAACACTATTTACTTCCTAAATGGTTTGTTATTCATTCGGACCAGCAAGCTTTGAGGCACCTCAAGACTCAAAACAAGTTGAATAGAAGACATGCAAAGTGGCTTGAGTTTCTTGAACGGTTTCCCTACATCATTAAGTACAAGAAAGGAGAGACCAATGTTGTTGCCGATGCACTTTCTAGGAGGTGCAACCTTTTGAAAGAATTGAATACAAGGATGATGGGATTTGAATGGATCAAAGGTGAATATTTGGAAGATGAAGAATTCAAGGAGATCTACCAACAATTATTTCAAGGCAAGGCCGAGGGCACTTACCATCTTATGGATGGATATCTTTGTAAAAGTGGCCAGATATGTGTGCCGAGGGGGAGCCTTCGGGAATCTTTGATACAGGAAGCTCATGAGGGAGGTTTGGCATGTCATTTTGGTGAAAAGAAGACATTAGAGGCTGTGAAGGAGCATTTCTTTTGGCCACACCTTCAAAGGGATGTTCACAAAGTGGTGGAGAAATGTATTACTTGCAAAAAGTCCAAGAGCCGATCACTACCCCAAGGAATTTATATGCCACTACCGGTTCCAAGCCATCCATGGGTTGAGGTGAGCATGGATTTTATTTTGGGGTTGCCTTGCACTAGTAGATCCAAAGATTCAATTTTTGTGGTTGTGGATAGATTTTCAAAGATGGAACATTTCATACCTTGTTCCAAAATTGATGATTCAAACCATATTGCCGAGTTGTTCTTCCGAGAAGTGGTGAGACTTCATGGTGTTCCCAAGTCCATTGTGTCGGACCGGGATACTAAATTTCTTAGTGCTTTTTGGGGAAGTTTGTGGAGAAAGATTGACACTAAGCTCCTTTTAAGCACCTCCTCTCATCCCCAAACGGATGGCCACACGGAAGTTGTTAATAGGACTCTCGGAACACTATTAAGGAGCATCCTTAGAGGGAAGCTCAAGGATTGAGATTTGCAACTCCCTTATGTGGAGTTTGCATATAATCGAAGCATGCACACTTCCACTCACAAAACACCATTTGAAGTTGTGTATAGCTTCAACCCCTTAACTCCCTTGGATCTCATTCCTATTCGATCAAAGGAGATGACAAATACCTAGGGAGAAGCCAAAGCCGAGCACATCAAGTCTTTGCATGAATCGGTGAAGAAGTCAATTGAAAAGAAGAATGAATCTTATGCTAAGCAAGCCAATAAGGGCAGGAAAGAAGTGATCTTCAATGAAGGGGATCTTGTATGGCTTCACCTACGCAAGGAGAGGTTTCCACACAAAAGGAAATCCAAGCTCATGCCTAGAGCCGATGGACCCTTCCGAGTGCTTCAAAGGGTGAACAACAATACCTACAAAATTGACCTACCCGGAGACTATGGAGTGTCGGCCACTTTCAATGTACAAGACTTATCACCCTATATAGAAGATGAAAATGTCCAAGAGAAATTAGAGGAAGAACTTCATTTGAGGACAAATCGTCAACTACCTCGGGAGGATGATATACCGCAAAGTCCCTTGACTAGATAGAGAGCCCGGGAGATTTCTAATTTATTTGTTCATTTTGCATGGGATCAATTCTATGCTAATCTTGAAGGAGAACCAACAATTGAAGACATGGAGAAACCCTTCAATTTATTGGTTTGGACACATGGAGGAGACAACTCAAGTGATGCTCCTCTCGGCCCTCAAGAAAAGCACTCCCACTAAGGCTGTGTGTTTCAATCCTTTTTTGTACATTTTATGCTAATGCTTTGTGGAGATTATCATGCTGGTGTTTTTAGGAGATTTGCATGGTTTTAGAAAAGGAACTTTTGCATGAGAAATGGAGTGGTGATGCTAGAGTCCATGGATCACACAAGCCAAGTTTACTCGGCCATCCACCTAGCCGATTGGTTACCTTTTTTTCAACGTTACATTTTATTTTATTATTTGTTTCTTTTCTTTTCCTTATTTTTGTAACCCTAATGGGAGCACTATATATATTACATGTTAGCTACTGAGAAGGTGGTGACCATTTTTGACAAAAACCCTAGCTTTGAAGAGAGACGCTTCACCTCTTTGTGAGGAACAAATCGACCAAGCTTCTAGGAGTTGATCCGAGGGAGTGAGCCACCATTTATTCAATCCTTGTTCATTTTGGTTGAAGATCTTATTGTCCCTCCTTGCCCTACTACCTATAAGGTAGTGGATCCAGAGTGTAAGTGAGGTAAAACGCACATCCCAGCCTTGTTGGAGACACTCCTTGTGGAGTTCAATCAAACCTAAGGTGCAGATCGGTTCACCTTAGGCTCCTTCCGATTCTGTTTTCCATTTTATTCCAACAGTCCCAGCACTAAAGTTACTAAAACCACTGCCAAAATCACTCCATATTCATCAGGGTTCCAAGGAAAGAAGAATCATAAGAAAAAAAGTTCAGGTTCAGAAGTTAGACACCTTTCTTTGCTGAAGACTCAATCTGGCGATTCCCACCGACCTCCGAGCAGCTTTCGTACGAGATCTCGAGTTGCATACAGGTTTTTGAGCTGAAATTTGGAGGGAGTAAACTACATATATGTGAGAGTGAGGTGACAAAAAATCAGCTTCATAGGAGCTCTGGAGAGGGAGTTTAACCGTCGCTAATCTGAAGCAGCTGGTGGAAAGTAGCAGCTGCCACCTCCTACTTGCAAGTAAGTTACTTGCTTGAAGTACTCCATTTTCATTGGTCTGATTTTTGACCCCTCTTTTGGAGGCGCGTTAGGCGACCACATGTGGCCTGAAACGAACCAGGCTCTAATTTTGCCACCGCCAATTAAGAGACTCCCATGTCGGCCTAAAAAATGAAGAGTGCGGGAGGCAGACAAGCACCGTTGTAACACCCTGACTTTTTTTTAAATTAGATAATTATCAAGGTATTACCAATGGCATATTCGTAGGATTATAAATTAAGAACATTATTGGATAATAATTAGGGTTAAGTTAATGAGGTTAATTGGAAATTGGGTCAAATACTATATGATAGGTATATTTAATAATTATAGATTTATTAAATAAATTAAAATAAATAAATGGAATTATAATTTTAAAAGGGAGAAATAGGAATTTAACCGGTTTGGTTCGACTCGATTCGGAACGAATTATGTGGTTCGGTTTTAGTTAAATTAAGAAGAATAAATTGAGATTTATTAGATTATTTTGAATTAAGAATTTAGAGGATAATTAAATAAAGAATTAAAGTGTGAAAAGATGAGGGCTGAACCAGTTCAGTTGAACTGGTTTATGCTAATTGCTGGTCCGTTTCAAATTATTAAAAAGGAAAAATTATTTGGGCTTGCAGTCTACTGAGAAAGAGAGAATGATCGAGAGAGGGGAGAGTGAGATCAAGAGATTGAGGAAAATGGAGCGTGACTGAGCGAGAGAGATGATGGGAGAGAGAGCTCAGGCTTGGGCGTTCGAGGCACTATCCAGTGCTGCTGGCGACGAGTGGTTGTGGAGTGACGGTAACGAGAGCAAGGGCTCGAAAGTGCTTGAGCTGCTGGTGCATGATTGAACCGCGAAAGCTGCGATTTCTCTACGCGATTGACCAAGCTAATTTGCGATTGTTGGTGCCTTGTTGATTTCAGATAATCAGAGGTGGCGACTGGCAACAAGGAATGGTGACAGCGAAGGCGAACTGCGATAAACACGAAGGAACGGCTTAGGCAGGGGAGCTACGGTTCGACAGGGCAGCTGCTAGTTTGGTTTGCTCGCTATTAGACCAAGCCGGTTCGCTAGCTGGTTCCTGCCTGTGAAGGATGACAGCTTGCAGCTCAAGATGTGGCTGAAGAATCTGCACCATCGCGTAAGTCATGGGATAACCTGTTACAACATTTCAAATTCAGTCGTTTGAGTATATATACTGTGTGAGAGAGGGCACCACAATGGGAGAAAATCTAAAAGGAATTGAGGGACTGCGAGTGACAGAGTTGAGGAGAAGAAGAAGAAGAAACAAAAGAAAGAAGAGGAGCTCGGGTATTGATCAACAGTGGTTGCTCTCTGGAGTCTGGAACTGCAAGTTGAGGGAGCCTGTTCCTATTCTCAGATGCCCTATTTCTGGTATTGAAAAAGAGAAGAGAAGAATGATTAAGTGCAGTACGCGATAAAGAATTGAGGTAAGGAATTGGTAGAGTCTTGGCCGTCAAAGCCCTACCCACAAGTAGTTGTGTGAATTGTAATGACTTTCTTTGATGTTCATTGTTTGAATTCATTGTGCAATTCCTTTGATTTACTTGCTACTGTGTTGTTTCAATTCTTGTGCATTTTCCTACTACAAATGTTGAGATGTTTAGGAATGAAATGAAGGAATGAATGAAAAGGTATAGGATGATAAGATGTGCATGAATGATTTATGAACTGTATAAGTTAGAAATTCTATTTTTGTGAACTGTTTTAATTGCTATAAATTCATTTTAATGCTTATTGCTTTCCTTGGTTCTGGTTAGGAGTGATAAATGCTCTAGATTGAATTGATGTCATTTCATTTAGCATAAATTTCATTATATCAAATTGTTGAGCATGTTCAAAATTGTGATTCATTAATTAGATTTCTAGCTTATGGTTTATTTAGTGTGTTATGTTCAGCTTTAATTAGAATAGCATGCCTATATAGTTTATTTTCGTATTTTGAAATCTAGTTTTAATGTTGTTGTTTCTTGGTACTAGTTAGGAACTGTAGTTCTCTTTACGTTAATAGAAATGTGATGTATGAATGATGAAAGGAAACGTTAAGTTTGTAGGATAGAATGATGAAATGAAGGATGACAAGATATGCATGTATGATCATTAATGAATAGAGACTTTAAATTCTGTTTTGTACAATTTGTTATATTCATTTGCTGTAGTTCCCGTATAATTTATTATATTATTCATTGTAGCTTCTTAATTGTTAATACTTGCTTTATTTCCGTAAATCTAGCATGTGTAAATAAATTAGGATGATGATTATAAAAGCATGTTTAGCGTAATTAACTAAACCAAACATGTCTAATTAAATAGGACTCTTTACATGTTTAATTAACTAGCATGTTTAATCAATTGGAATAAAAGCGTGATCAATCAATTAGGAAATGTAATCTATTATTTGAGCTTCTTGAATATAATCTGAATATGTTTAGTTTGACTTCCTTAAGTATTCCGAGCATATTTAGTTAATTTAATGAACTAGCATGTTAATTTCGAATGTATAAGATTAGTTAGTCGTTTCATTTATAATTGATTAGGACTTTAGTTGGTATTGATTCATTAAGCACGTTTCTAGCATTTGTTTGAGAAGCATGCTTATATTCTATTTAGTTTATATTTTGTTTGGTTTAGAAGAGCCTGCAAAGCTAGTTTTAGTTTATTGATTGTGCGATGATAAATTAAGCATGATCCCGTTATTATTTGTTTTAATTTATGAGCACGTTTCCATTTGTTAATCATTAAGCATGTTTAAGTTCGGTTAGTGTAGATGAGCATGAGTAATTTGTTTAGTTTAATACTTTATAATTATAATTCAAGCATGTTTATAATTGTCGTTTGTTGAGCATGTTTCCTTTAATTGTTAAGTTGCATCTAAGCTTTTCGTAACACTATGAATCATATTTAATTTGTTTAGATATCTTGTATGTTATTAGTTTATTATTCTTGCCATATCCTTATTGTATGTTTGGTAGGATCAAGCATGTCATAGGTCGTTTTTACTTCACTTTTATGTTGCTTGCAATTATAATATTCTTGTCTTTATTGATTTTCATTATTACTATTCTTGTTATTCGTTGTTTGTTACTTGTATTGTTAAATTACCAAATTCCTTTATGTTATGTCCAGATGCATCATGATAATAAAAACAAGTAGGGAGTGCCCCTCGGGGTGGTACTCACATGCATGAGTGAGGAAAATGAAATGAATGAGTGCAATGAACTATGATGAATGATGCAATGGGGGGTTGAAGGGCGGTGGGTAGTTCGGATCTAGCCCACATAGGGTTAGAAGCCGATCAAACTATTCCATCACATACGTGTTCTTTTAACTTCCAACTCGATGTACGAGTAATGAATGAATGAATGAAACGTAATGAAAAGATTGGTTTGGGGCAGACCCATTCCAAGTGAACTAAAGAGAGGCATAATCATATTGCATATTCCATTTCCTTACTAAGTCTTTAGGCTTACAGTTTACTACGTGTGTGACGAGAAGAACGATGAACAAAATACAAAGTTGTCTATGAAAGATTTACACGGGCAGAGCTTGAGGCTGGTCAGGCTAAAGATGAGAAAAGTAATTTGTAAAACATAATGATTTACTTAGTATGTTTTAATTTAAATATTTTTTCTTCTGCTATATTTTAAATAAATCATTTATGCTTCCGTTATGTTTTGATAAATGATTTTTGTAACGAATGTAATGAATGGATTTTGACGCTCAGTTTTAGCACTCTTGATTATGAAGGATTTTAATTGTCTTACAAAAGTTTTAAATTTTGCATATTTTAAAAGGTTATGAAAAATTGGGTCGTCACACCTGTACTCGCACAGTAGTCGGCAGGAGACATGTCTCCATGACATGTAGCCGTTGTCAAGGTGTGTGGGCCACAATGTCCACTCTTGTCAAGGTGGAGGCTTAGCCGTTGGTGTGGCAAGTGGCAGTGGTAGAGCAAGACGCTCACAAGACAACTTCATGGGTTTTACCATTGTTGCCGATGCACAGGTGTGTAGATTGTTACGCTTGCATACGTTGTTCTAACTATGTGCGCTTTGTATGACATTGTATTGCGTTTGTGTTTTGTGGGAGTTCGTCGCCCCACACCCACATCCTTAACCATGCTGCTTTTATGGGTGCAGTAACGACCTGGTTTTTCTTTTCCTTTTAAAAACTCGCTAAAATTTAAAACTTTTATTGAAACCCCTTTTTAAGATAGAAATCAGAGTGCCTTTCAAACCGGACTGTTAAAACTCTTTTTCGTTCTACCCGTTGTGAAAAACGTTACAAAATCTTTTACCAAATACAAGGAGATCAAATCAAGAACCATAGTGGGTTTATTAAAACTTTGCGGAAGCATAAAATAAATCGTTTAAGGAAGAAATACTAAACAATTAAATACTATTTATTTACAACTGTTTGCTCTATTACTCTCTTTAGCCTGGCAAGTCACGAGTCCTACTATTTTTTATTGGTGTATTGTTTTCGCCTTTACTCCTAAGTCTGTGTATTAACTTTGCATACAAGTACCTACACCTACACCATAAGTAAGGACGTGAGCCTAAAGGCCCAGTAAGGAAATGGGTTAATACAAATGCATATGACTCTCTTTAGTTCTTTTTGGAATGGGTACTGCCCTAAACCAATCATTTTGTTACATTCGTTCGTTCGTTCCTTACTCGTATGTCGAGCGAGAAATTGAAGGACCCGTATGGAATGGTATAGTTGATCGGGCTAGCTTCCTGGTGCACACTAGGTCGCGTTCCCGTCGAGGTAGAGGTTGTGCCTAGTTGCTAGACTTAGGCCCAACTACCCATCCACCCCAAACTCCCCATTCATTCCTTTCATTCATCTTCGTTAACATTTTCCTCACTCAAGTATGTGAGTACCACCCCAAGGTGGCACACCCTATTTGTTTATATTATTATGATGTATGATGACATGATAATTAAAAAGTGCATATATTGAAAGTAATTGAATAGCAGGAATTGAAAATGCGTATAAAAGGAATTAAAGGACAATACTTGAATGCTGCACACAAGGAAAATAAATATCGGCGTATAACAGAGATTAAGTATAACATTAAATTGAAACAGTGAATGAACAAATAAAGAGGCGATAAAGTAAATATGTGATGAATTACGATCAACTAAACATGCTTGTCAAATTGAACTAACCTAACATGCTCAAACATTTAGTACAATTGAACTAAACATGCTTACAATTAATAGTTTACATGGAACCACGTTTAGACAATAAATCATGGAAACATGCTCGTAAATTCGTAATTCCTTATCCTAGTTGATAAATCATGATTTTATTCTAATTAATTAAAATGTTATAATTTAATAGTCTAGTTTAGTTAATTAACTGATTAATTAATTAGGCATGCTCAGATAAGTTGGTTAAACATACGAGCATAGTTATAAATCACTATCTAGTTAATTATATGCTCAACTCTCGTTAATTACTCTAACCAATTTACATGCTCAACTTCTAATTAAGTTAGTTACTCTAGTGAGTTAACATACTCAAAGAATAATGAACAACTAGTTAAACATACTCGTACAATTGTCATCCTAATTAACTGCACACATTTAGATTAGGAAATGGAATTGATAGAACGATATACGTATAGATCAATAGGAATGACAATAAACACAGAGAGACTTAAGATAGACAACAAGTAATTAATAAAGAACATAGCAGTTAAGGGAATTATTGCTCATTTATGCTTCTTTCCTTAGTTCGTCATTCTACACTCATCATTAACTAAGCATTCACGGCATTGATTTCTATCCAGTAAGACATTTGCAATAAGGAAAATGAACTAATGGTACATGAAGCATATAAAGAGTAACAACAAGGTAAGGCATTTGAGCATGGAACCAATGAATTACTACCAAACAACTCTAATAGTAAACTAACATGTATGAAGATTAATAGTTAATTTAATTGATAAATCTAACAACCTAGTTAATTAACATGCTTAAGTAATAATTAACATGCTTGGGTCTAGTTAATTAACATGTTTATATTGGTACATTAACATGCTTATATTATTCTAATCAATTACATGCTCAAGTAAAGTACAACTAAGTTATCTACCATTATTATCTTAGTTAACGTGCTCAATGATGTGATTAACAATTGAATTAGATAACTGGTTAAACATGCTCGGATTAATTAAACTAGTTACTTAAACATGCTCAAGGATTGGTTATTTAATGATTAGTTAAGTTAAATTAACCTACTTAAGTCTAGTTAATTATTCCAATTAAGTTAAATAACATGCTTATATTATTCTAAGGTAAGTTAAACAACATGCTTCCATTATTCTAATAAATTAAATACTCAAGTGATGTACAATTAAGTGATCTACCATTGTTATCTAAGTTAATTAACATGCTTGAGTGTAGTTAACTATTCTATTTGGTTAAGTTAATTAGTCAAGTTAGTTAACGTGCTTAATTAATTGACACGCATCAAGATTATTAACACTAAACATGTTCACTAACTTAGTTGCATGTCACAAGTGTTGATACAAGTTTTAGAGTATGAGTTATTAATTGAGGAAGCAGCATGATATACATATTGCGAATGAGGAAAATTAACAGTTTATTTAACGACTATGATTATCACAAGGAGATTTAGCTATACCAAGACCGAACCCATGGTAGAACAACACAAACAACATAAATGAAGAAATTATAACACTTAGAATTTACACTAAGCAACAATTAAAATAAACAATAAGTATTCCTCCTTTCACACTTTAACCATTGATCTCCTTTAAACATTAGCATTCATCTTTAACAAGACAGAGTATTTGAATCACATATCAAATAATAAAACAGAATTAATCAATAAAGGAAACCCTAGAGCTAGCAAGATCTACGGAGCACTAACAAATCTACAATATCAATCAACAAGGAAATAACAATAGAATAATATACAAGGAATTTTAGCAGCAGATCAACCAAGGAAATGATAGCAGTAGATCAACCAAGGAACTATCCCATTAACAATATCAACTAACAGTTAACAACAGCAGTAACGATAAGAAAGTCACAGAGCATCAACAAGGAAATCACAACGGAGTATCATCCAAGTAAACTAACACTACTCACGCACTCTACTTGTGGTGTAGGGCCTCCATAGGCCAAGACACACCCAAGTCCTTACCTCAAACTTTATCGCGTATTATTGCCCTTAATCACTATCCTTCTTCTCTCCTTTTTCCAATACCTTCATAATTGAGACACATTTATCCATTAATAACTTCTCTTCAAATTCTGCACACTTTAACACTTCATAAATTCCAACATTCACAATTTAACAACAAATAAAACATGCTCATTGTTCTTTTTATCCAAATAGAATGGTAGCAGACAGATTATTCCATTGTACTCATAGTTGTAGACTCAACCAAAGACTATCACAATCGGCAGAGAGAAATCTTCCAATATCAAAGCATTTCATACACAATTTCTATCATCCAACATGGTTCAGAACAACAATTTATCATTTTCCTACGTCTAATAATATGCTTCAGATTATTAATCCCAACAATAGAGTGCAGCCCACAAACAAAATCATGATTTCACTTCCAACTTCAGGCAATAAATAATTAACAACTAACATAGGGCAACACATCAAAATAACCAACAGAGTGCTGCATTCATAAGTCAACCACACATAATATATATCCACATCCACAGAGCCGATCCTAACCAAACTACACAGAGAGCATATATCCAATTATTGATCAGAATCAACCAAAGGCTAAAGTGTACTCTGCAAAAGATACACCAAAACAGGTAATCTGAATAACTAAAATCCTTAGAGAAGGAAACTCACCAACAGGACATCCAAGGGCAATCTAGGAGCTCCAACCTCTCGGCCATCATCCATCCCCAGTTCTTCCCTGCATTTTCTCCAACCTTCACAGCTCTAGAGAGCATCTCACCTCATAACCCAAGCTCTCTCGAGAGCCTTTCTGCTCTGTCCCTATCCCTCCTTTGCATTTCAACCCACTAGAGGCCACTCCGGACAATCTCTGACATTATTCCCTGATTCCTTCATCTTTCTAGAGGTTGTCCACCATGGGGGGTGCGATTCCACTTGGAAGGAATTGGTGGAAGATTCCTCTTGGCAGACCACGGTTCAACCCAAACCGAGACTTCGGTTGCAACCAGGTCTGAGCACCCAGGTCGCGGGTCGCGCCACAACCAATCAAAACTGCATCCTTGCCATCGCGAGAACGCCGAATGGAAATTGACACCGTAATCACTCCCTGCGAAAGATAGATCAACAGAAATGCAAAGGAGGAGGAGAGCTCGGCTGTCTTACTCCGAAACGCTGATGAAAAACATCACCCAATGAAGCCCAAACACGAGCCCTAGCTGCCGACACCGGTGTCGCCGTTCCTCATCGCCTGTAGCCGCTCGCCTGGACATTGTCGGTGGAGGAAGCCGTCCCGACGCTCCTATCGGTGAGAGCTCTCTTGTCAACCTCATTGCTCTCTCGCTCTCTTTCTTTCTCTCCTTCTCATTGGGTCACTTTCTCTTTCTCTAAAGGAATTGGCCGAAGGCCAAAATCAAAACCAAAATCCCCTCTTTCAATTGATTTCTAAACCGAGCCGAACAAACATAACCCGAACCGGACTAGCCAACCAACAAACTGAACCGGTTCTCCTTCCAAATTTCCATTTAATTTTTCCTTTAATCCGTTCATTCACTTAATATATACATATTTATCTCCAATTAATCACTCTCTAACATTTTAATCCCAACCAAAACAATGAATCTCATTTTATTCTTCTTCCAATTTAATTCTTAATTATTATCCGATAAATTTTCATAAATTATAATATTATGAATACATCGTTGGTAATACCTCAATAATTATTCAATTAATCCAAGTACCCTCAATTACTTTCCAATTATCCTTATGAAATTCTGATATAAAAAGTCGGGGTATTACAGGTGCTACTTTATTTGTTTATGTATTTGTTAGTATCCTAATTGTACATATGTAATACTTTAAATTTTATCGTGATGAGTATAAGATTAAGATTTTATCATTTCAATGCTTAGTGAGTTGAATGTGTTGGAATTGTAATATGTAGTGTAAATTAGGAATATTATGTAACGAACTGAGTTTTTTTTTTTTTCTTAAACTATCTGAAATTTAAAACTTTTCTTTTTATAAAAACATTGGAAGGTTTTTCTTTCATAAAATCTTAGCTTTAAATTATTTACTTAAAACCTTTTTACAAATTTTAGCGGAAGTAATAAAATTCTTTTCGTTTATAATTAAATACCTTGCATTATTAAAACGATAATTACCTTTTACAAAATACAGTAGAAGACTTATTATTTGAACAAAACATTTAAGAATATAAATTAATTATATTACAAAATCTTTTACAATTTGTTTCCAATTAACTTCTTTTAACCTAGCCAGCCACAAGACTCGCACTTGCAAATCCTTCATCAACTGCTCCAAATCTATTCTCGTTCGTATACCTACATGACGGGGAAAAAAATGAGCCTAACACTCAGAAAGAATTAGAATTGAATGCAATGCTAATGCTCAAGCATGATCATATGATGCATTACAGAAAAGAACTGTATCTTTTCTGTTAATCCAAGAGATGGATACGTCAATTGGTCATGTGGCTTAACTATACTCCGACGAGGAAATACACCATTAGGGGTGTCACCACATGCCGTCTCTATACTCTTTTGTTGAAGACATTGGGGATTTCTGTACAAGAGAAAGGATAAACCTTAGAGTTCATGTGGCTTAACCGTAACTCCGCTCCCTATGTGGGAGGAGTTACCCCATGCGGGGTGTCACCACCGATAGACCATCCCCAATTCTCCTGAAACCCCACACGTCTATTTACATATATTAGGCATGTCATACAATATGCTCACGATTCATAAACCCTAGATATGTTGCATGAATGTGACGTACTATTCATGAAGAATACATATAAAAGGAAACATAACATTTATCACTAAATTACTTAAAGCAATTAAAAGTTAAGTGGGATTAACATTTGAATTACCCACGTAATTGCAGAGGACTAAAGCAGCTTATAAACTCAATTTCTACTATTAACAACACCAAAAGACTTATGAGTTCAGAGGGAATATAGGGACATCAATGGGTTCAATTCATGCATTATCCAACTTTTTCTATAGAGTCAGATCATTCTTTATCCGACCAACATTTCACAGAACATAGGAATGATTATCACGAGCAGGATTAAATCTTAACAGTTCATAATACCCTATCTGAGCAACATTTCAATCTTCAACAGAGATAAAATCTCAGTATAGCGAACCTACTAGCAAGGATCATCCCTAATTCTCCTTATCAGTATGTTAGTAAAGCTCTCCATCGGACATCAACAGGATTCACTGATTCAACAATCAAGACATAATCACAAGAAATAGCTCATAACTTGAGTAACTTTTATTGCAAGAATTAGTCCTTCATGCATATATATGATTAGCATTATTACTCTTAGTTACTGCACACTAACATCTCATGGCAAGGACTAGTTTAGGGTTCAATATCAATAGCCAGATGATTCTATATCTCATAGTGAACAACTAAAACAGAGCTCAATATCAAACAACAAACAACCCATGATGTAGGGCCTCCACTAGCCAACATATATCCCAATTCTTACCTCAAGATCGCAGCAGCCAAAACCATAATCACAACCTGTCGATCTCCCAACGTTTCCTAAACATAACAGAACCAGTGGGTAATCAACCTAAAAAACTTAATGTAAGTTGGAGATTCATTAACCAATCAATAAAATCCCAACCCAAATTCTTACCTTAGTAGAATGTCACTCCACCATAGCACATTTCATAGCTGCAGCACACACCCAAAAGATTTTCCAACAACAAGAGCTCACTTCGATTTCTTCACAGCTCACAGACAACTCTTATCACTCATTCTCTCAAGTTTCCATGGTCACAGCTCACACCAGGGCAGCATCCAGGAGCAATACCCACGCGCCTATCTTATACACAGAAGGAGTCCCACGTGAAGGCTAGAACTGAGGGGACAATCACCCCATTCAATGGAGGGTTGTTCATTGAGAAAGAGTCAAATAAAAAGGTTCCTATTGTCTCGGGGGAGGGAGAAGTGTCATAGGGGAGAGAGAAAATCGAAGGAGGGAGAGAGAAATGACTGAATGAAAATGTGTTTCTTGCTTTAAAAAGGTTTTCCGGTCGAGGGAAGGCATCCGAGCCTCGAATGCATGTCGACCGAAATGTCCAAAAATACGAACAGATTCAAATCCTTCTCGTCCCCAACTCCACCGCTAGTCAACCATAATGTGACCGAAAAGATCAAATAATCCTACATATTCAAATCCTTCTCGCCCGCACTCAAAAGCTAGTTGACCGCACTTTGACTGAAAAGACCAAGTGTGACCTAGAACACGTTTTAGGTCAAGATACTTATCTGGAGTCTCGACCTCAACTCCACCAAAAAAGTAGGGAGTGGTCCGAAATGGAATTCGGTCAAGAAACTCAACCCAACATCGACTGCGGGTCGACCAAAATTTCATAAATGTAAAATTCGTGACAAATTTTCCACTTATAATTTCTCAAAATATTTCTTCCTTTAATTACACTACACTAAGTCCCAAATTACGATTACATAAGATATTTTTCATCATAATTTAACTACGCAATATGATACTCTTCCCAAATTAATCCAAATTATTCTCCAATAAATTTCCTTAAATTATAATCTATCAGTTACGCCCTTGGTAATACCCTAATAAATATTCGACTACTCCGAATACGCCCAATTACTTTCCAATTTGTCCTTATTGAATTTAGATATAAAAAGTTGGAGTATTACATATTATGTTCCAAATTATCATTTCAATGTTATGCCCATGAATGTGTAGGAGTTGTTGTTGGATTTAGGAATATTACTTGGAGTTGAATAAGTGTACATGCTTGATATTTTTGACCACTCAAGTTCTCTCAAGTATATTTCCTAATCTGTGGAGGTTCTTTCCATTCTTCTTGAAGGGGTTCTTTCTTCTTTCATCAAATAAGGTGTGCTCCAAATTTCAGATTCAAAGTTTATAAAACAAGAGAGTTATAGGCTTCCAAAGACGGACTGAGACAACGGATGATGGAAATCGAAGAATGGACATCCCTCTTACTTTGAACATTTGAATCTGTCTTATTTTCCTTCAGCCCCACGGTATAATGGATGATGGAAATCAAAGAATGGACGTCTCTCTTATTTCGGAGGTTTGGATCTGTCTTATTTTTCTTCAACATTTGATGAGCCCCTCGGTATAATGGACGCCCCTATCCCTATAACGGATGTCCCTCGCCATAAAATGGACGGCCCTCAGCCCTAAAAAAAACAACATCCAAAGTACAATAAACAAAACCCAAAAACAGCAACCAAAACCAAGATATAGATATACAACAACCAATAAACAAAACCAATGAACATAGATACAATAACCAAAACAAACAAACAGAGAGACAAAATCTCCATTGCACAAATGTAATTTAAAAATTATTTTTTTAAAGTTTTTGCAGTTTTTGTGGTTTTTGCTTTTTTTACAGTTTTGGTAAGGTTGCCCCGAATATCGATGACCTTTAACTGCAAGTTGGGGTTCATCTCGACATGAATGGTACACTCAAAAAGGTCCTCCACTTTGTGTGGGTCATGAAGATGGAAGCCTTGATGAGGATACTGGGCAATCATCCACCCCCTAAAGGGCGCGAGACTTGAAATATGTCATGTGGGCTGCAATTAAGAGGAGAAATTAGTTTGTCACTTCTTTAAAAGCGCAGGGTGAGAAAATATACCATTTTTTATCTATAGGTTTCATAACAATTGCAATTGACTCCGGTAACATCACTTGGTACCCATACTGTGTGTGAAGGTCAATCGATGACATGAAACATGATTGCTTCGGTAGTGTCTGAAATAGAATCCATATATTATACCAGGAAAAAATATTGCATGAATGAATACAAGTACCTTACATGGATCCAACCAAGAGTCAACAATCCCTCCTTCATTTGAACCATAAATATCTCCTCATCATTCATGCTCGGCACTGCATGTTAAGCACGCGAGATATTTATTTATTTTCAATAATAGCGTCTTAAACATTGGTTAAACATTCTTGCCTAGTCAAAACTTCCCGATTGCTTTCGAATGAGGATGGTTGTTATTGAACAGACATCTTTACTCTGAGAAGTGACAACACGCTGCACAATGTCTTCAGCATACAATCAAATAAGAAAATAACTTTCAAATCATATTGTTTCTTACCCTAGAGCCGCAAAGTATACCACACGTCTTCTTTTCGCTCTTGGTATTTGCCTGTGCCAATTTCAGGAACTCATCCATCAACTTCATAGACTGCAATGAAAAATTAGTTTAAGTGTAAATTCAACACATTATACAAAAACAAATTGAAGACAGACCACTTGCACTTTTAGCAGTGAAGTAGGCCTTGGAACTGCTTCCATTGAAGGAGAACCCGTTGCTAATATCTTCTGAACTTTGGCAAGGATTGGAGAGGAGATGGTTGCCTGATGATAGGAGACATGCACAATTGTAACACATTCTTAATCAATAGTACTAATGCATATATGGAAAGTGCATGTAAGCTAAAAGACATACTTTGATCTGTCCAGACCGGCATCAGACGATGCAGGAGAAGATGATGGAGGAGCTGGCTGGGCTGGGTTGCTAGAGGAGCTGACTGAGCCTCTTTCATCAAGTGGCTTGACTCTCATCAAGTTGCCTCTCTTGTCTCTCTAACTTGGCAACAAGCCAGTGCCACCTCTCCTCACTAATGAGTACGTAGGGCGAGGACTGAGGAGGGAGATGAACAAAATTGTCCACCACCTCCATGTGATCAGAAGGCTGTTAAACCAACGTCCACAGAATTAGTGCAGTAGGCGTCGAAGGAGGAGGTGCAGGTGACGTTGAAGGAGGTTGTACAATGGACTTTGACGGAGGTGCCACCGACGTGGAAGGAGGATGTACAGGCTAGGTAGAGAGAGTGTCCACGCCTTTGAATACCCACTCCTCTCCTACTTTGTGCAGCACCATGTGAGCCAATGTCACTTGATTGTACACGTCAAGTACCTTTTCATAGCTCCGTCGCTCCTTGGGAGGGACAGCCAACCCGCTACTATCATGATCTTTTGAATGAGCCAATTATATGGGAGATTCTTTCTTGGACTTTTTATGATTGCTTCCATTTGATTAATAATGACATAGGCAACATTGAATCTCTTGCCATTGAAGAGCTTCTCCATCATATAGAGATCCATGCAGCTGACATGGTCTCTATGTCCACCACGGTGCAAAACTGTGTGGGTGATCATGTGATGGATGACTCTTGCTTTAGCATTTAGGTCCTTTGATTTGGGTTGGGAGAAAGATTCAACGACTTTAGGATTGCGAGCTAATGACTTTAGCAATGCAAGACATTCTCCTTGTTTTACAAAGTCTGGGTCCTTGGATACGTGGAAAGACTCCTCCGTCTGCTCCTACATGGAGCATCCAATAAGCTCATTTAACTCCTTAAGAGTTAGCCTAATCTGTTTCCCATATAGAAATGTCCTCAACTCAGTAGGGCTGTCTGACTCCAAATTTGCATAAAATAATTTCACAACCCTCTCATAATAATAGCCCCCCATCATGCACAATCCATACAGACCAATGCGTTCAAATATTTTATTTAATCCAAAGTTAGCAAACGCATTGAAATCTACCCTCCTAGATATAATTGTAGTAGGGGTATAATGTCATTATCGTACCGTTGTTTGGAGGACACTAAACGGAACACCACAGGTTGTGCCTCTGTAGACACGTGGGTAGAATGACCCCGTGCTCGACCTTCGGGCTTGGATGGAGCCACTTTACCCTTCTTCGTCACTTGAACCGCCCTCGACACCATTTTTTGCTTCAACAAACATGATGATAGATATTGGAAGTTCAAGTTGGTCGAAGGAAGTCAAAATTTGTCTCTGCAATAGCTAAGGCACAGAACGTCCTTCGCGATTATATAGGCAAATTTACATTCGTCGAGAGAAGAAATAGTGTCATTTAGCATTCAAAGAGGGACCTTCGGTCTCAAATGGACATCCCTCATATTAAGACAGACGTCCGTTTTTTTCTAAACGACACTGTCTTAAGACGAAAGACGTCCATTGTGAGGCTAGCGACATCCGTAATTGGCAGAACAACGTAGTCTTGGGTCGAGTGACGTTCGTCTTAATTGAGAAATGTCACACCTTTTAAAAACGTGTGTGCCTTGCACGTGACCCTTCAACATTAACAAATTTGGACTCCATCCTGATCATCCATTCTAATCCAAGGACGTCCCTCACTCGATCCAACAGCCATGGATGATCGTCCGCCACCGCCTTTGGAAAATGGCACATTCAATCCTAGTAGTCAATCCCTACCAGGGATGTCCCTCGCTTGATCCAATGATCATAGACGATCGTCCGCCATCGCCTTTGGAAATGAAAAATTCAATCCTAGTCGTCAATACCTATAAGGGACGTCCCTCACTCAATCCAACGGCCACGAATGATCATCCACAATAGCCTTTGGAAAATGACAGATTCAATCATGGCAGTCAATTCCGAGCGAGGGACATCTTTCCTCGATCCAATGGCCATTGACAATCATCTGCCACTCCCGATAATCATTGCAATGATCATTCGTCTTCCAACGGGCAGGAGGGACATCCCTCGTCCCTCGATAATTGACGTCCTTCGTCTACGTTCGACTATCCTTGGTGTCAACAAAACAGAGGCGTTAACGTCGATAGATTTGGACGGAAAATGTGACTGCGAGGTCGCCGACAAGAATTATCCATAGTTTAGGGTTTTAGTTGTTAACAAAATTTTTTCAGAGTTTGACTTGTCGTTGATCCCAAACTATAGTGTTTGCGGTGTTAATTTCCCTAACGTTTATCTCTATTTTCATGGTAAAAGTAGAAAAATATAAATTTCAAATAAACATTCTTACTTCAAAGACATAAATACATGTAACAAAATAATAAACATTTAATATAACAAAAATATAATATCAAACATGGTTGTTTTTTTTTTAATTGCTAATTAGGACGGTTCGGTTTGGATAGTGTCAGTTTTAAATAAGACCAACTGAAAACTAAACCGATAACCTCAGCTCCTACACTATAGAACTAAAGTTCGGTTCTGGACTGTTCAAAACTGATTTGAACTAAATTGAATTGATTGGTTTCGGTTCGAGCCACTAGTTTCAGTTCGGTTTTGAACACCCACACTTTCCACTACATAAAACACTCTTTTCATTGCGAAAAGAATATTTTTCATAAAATATTAATTAAATTAATAATTTATTTGGTAATTTATTTATAATTAAGTACTTAATTATTAGTTTTGGTAATTAATTATTAAATTGAATGAGTATTCAAAAATTAATTACTAATTTAATTAATATTTTGCAAAAAATACATTTTCACTACAGAACATACACTTTTCATTGCGGAATATAGACTTTCTACAGTGAAATATACAAGATCATATTTAAAAAATATTTGGTAATTAATTTAGTAATTAATTTCACCTTATAATTATTTATCTCAAAATTAATTTGGTAATTAATTTTGTAATACCCCAATATTATTTTCTCGTGTATGTAATGTAATTAATTTTGGAATAATTAATATATTATATTGCAAGACGATATGTCGTTGGTTAATGCTGTATAAATATGAAAAATATTAAGGAGTGATTAAAGTATAAAGTTTTGTTGGAAAAATGTGTATTTGGAGTTTTCAGACGAATGCGGTCGATGGCGAACGAAGGGAGTTTGAATCTGTCCAATTTATTGAACTTTTTGGACGAATTGGGATAACATGTGGACGAGGTGCAGATGCCTTCCCTCATCCAAAATTACAATTCTGAAGAGGTGAATTATGGATCGAACTGGGCAGGTTCAGCTCGGTCCAAAAATTAAGTGGCTCGGTTTTTCGTTAAATGAAGAAGATGGAAATGAGATTAATTATAATTGTTTTGAATTAAGGACTAATTGATTATTAAAGTTGGGGTGGAGTTAAGTGAAATATACAGATAAAAAGGAATTAAATAGTGATTGGAAAAAGTGAACCGGTTCACGTTGTGAATTGGTTTGATTGAAGGACAAAAGGAAGAATGGCCAGCAGCCATTCTGGAATGAGAAAGACAAGAAGAGGGAGAGAAAGATTGAGAGCGGAGTGAGGGCGACGAGCAAGGGAGACGCGACTGGAGCATTCAGAGCAGCTTCCTTACAGCGGTGCGGTGCTGTCCGTCAGGCGTGCTGGCTGTGGTCGGCCCCGCGGACTGTGGCTCAGTATCACGAACTCGGAGCTCCCGCTGGCGGCGATTTCCAACTTCAGGCCAGGGTAGTGGAGGTAAGTCTAATCGATTTCTCCTCCTCCTTTGCGTTATGTTTAGCGGTTGTTGGCAGGGGTGAGTTACATGGAATGGAGAATCGAAGTGGCGAAGGGCAGGAGCTAGCGGTTCACGAGGAGAGGCTGGGTCAGGATTACGGTTCGGCCCGAACTGGCCTTTTCCTTTGGTTCTTGCTTTACAAACTGACAACGTGGATGTGTGTGAAGGATGGAGATATGGCAGGGTATGGCTTGGTGGGAAGGTGAGGGTGTCCGTGGCAATGAAGGGGGTGCTCTCTGGTGACTTAGAAATGTAGAGGAAGAGAGGATTAGATGGCAGAGGGAAGAGCTCTCAGGTGAGTTGTTCAGGGAGAAGAAAAATTGAGGAAGAGAGGGAGAGTGAAGTGTACTTGGGTGCTGAACTGAGAGAGAATTGGAGATACAGAGAAGGGAAATGTGAGAGAGGGTGAGCTGTTGTCACTAAGGTTATGGCCAAGGGGAAATAAAGAAGAAGAGGAAGGAGGAGCAGTATTCTCTCAGGTGTTGTTCTCTGTGAGGTATTGCTTCACTTTATTCTGAATTTTATGGATGTTCATGCTCTATTATTGAACAAACTATGTTGGATAAATACTCTCTATAGTTGGATTTATTTCTTTGTTGTTTATGAATTTTCTAGATGCTGGTTATGGTATTTTGATATGGAGTTTATTGGATAATGCCTCTGTTGATTGTTGATACTCTGTGGCTATAACATGATGCTTTTAGTTGGCTATTTTTTAGTTGTTGAAATTTAAATTAATTGGCTCTTTGGACTGTCAATTACCTTATTGTTATGAAGTGAAGCTTTTGGTCGAATTGTTTTCTTATTAGTGGCTGTAAATAAATGCTCACCATATAGTTGCATGAACTCTGAGTCATGAATCTATTTAGAGTATATATTTTGTTGAGGAAGATGTTGACGAATATGGAAAATGCTATGTTAATGGTTGGGTTTCCTATTTAGTACCGATGGGATTAATGGACATTATCATTCCACAAAATATATCATGTTAGTTATTTGTGCCTTGCTGCCAGTTTGTGATGTTATTCACTACTTTGCTACAGTTTGGAATGATTGGAAAGATATTATCAAGGATAATGTTCTCTATTAGATGTTATGTTCTGTTTTAGTTGTTAATAAGTTCCTAGAACTAATGTACAACTTAGAGTATAATAAGACAATGAAATTAATAGGTTGTGATTATTAATGAGTAAATATTTTTAATTATGCAGGTATTGAAAAGGAAAAGAAGGATAAAGATTAAGTGCTAATACGCGTTAAAGCTTCGAGATAAGAAATTGAGTAGGGTCGTTGGCCAGTGGATGCCTTAGACCATTAGTAGTGTCTTTCCTTTAATTGTTTGTTTGTATTTCTACTATACTGCTTTACTTATTATGCCTATGTTGTTCACACCTTATTAATATAATCTCTAAGCATGTTTAGGATATTAGCATATCGTTGTTGTTTCCTTTAAATAGCCAAGCACGTCTGTATTGTTATTGCTTTCTTTAAATTACTAAGCATGTCTATCTCGTTATCATTTTCTTTAAATTGCCAATAATGCCTATGATATTATTGTTTCCTTTAAATCGCTAAGCATGTCTATATTGTTATTTCTCCCTTTAAACTACTAAGCATACCTATATAGTATATTAGTGGACTTCCATATCTCATATTTTATATTGTTGTGATTAGTGTATTATGTCTCATACTTTTATATTGTTACGATTACTGCTTCTCATTCAAATGCATCATGATAATAGAAACAAGTAGGAAGTGCCACTTCTGGAGTGGTGCTAATATGCATTTATGTGAGTAAAATGGATAAAGGAAATGAAATGAATGAAAGAAAAGGAAATCGGGAGTTAGAGGATGGATGAGTAGTTCATATCTAACCAGGTAATCTAGATTAAGCCCCTCCCTTATTAGGTCGGAGACTAGCTACCCTAGGTGGTTAGAAGTCGAGAACAGACTATTCATTCCACCACGAATTCCTCTAATCTCCTGCTCGATGTACGAGTAAATGAAATGAAAAGAAATGAGGAGTTGGGGGATGGACGAGTAGTTCAGATCAAATCAGGTAGTCTAGACTAAGCCCCTCCCTTGTCGGGTCTGGGACTAGCGACCCTAGGTGGTTAGAATTCGAGAATAGACTATTCCCTCTGCCACAGATTCCTCCAATCTCCCGCTCGACGTACGAGTAATGAATGAAAGAATGAAACGTAAAGAAAAGAACGGTTTGGGGCAAAACCCACTCCAAAATAATGAGTTAGAGGCATACATCATACTCCATATCTCATTTCTTACTGGGCCTCGGGCTCACAGTTTGCTAATAGTGTAGGTACGGGCACGAGGAAATGATGAACAAAACAAGGAGCAGTTGATGAAGGATTTGCACAAATGGGACTTGCGGCTGGTTAAACTAAGGAAAATAAAAGAGAAAAGAGTTTCATAAATGTAAAGTAATAATTTATTTTTTATCTTTTTAAAATGAACGATTTATGCATCTGCTAAAATATGTTTTATGCTTCCGCTATAAAATGAGAAAAATGAATTTTATAAATAAAGTCTTCCGCTGTTAATAAATATTCAAATAACGACTTTTAAGTAAGAATTTTTAACGATCAAATTTTTAAGAAAATGACTTTGATTTCAATTTAAGGGTTTTAATAGGGATTCAGTTGTTTTATAAAAGTTTTAAATTTAACGCATTTTCAAAGTAAATAAAAAACTGTGTCACTACAAATTTCACTTTATAATTAATTAATTGGTAATTAATTTGGTATTTATTAATTACCAATTCAATTAATATTTTACGAAAAATACGTTTTTGCTGCAAAAAATAAATTTCTACCATTAAAAATATTCTTTATGCTTTGGAAAAAATATTTTTCGTAAAATATTAATTAAATAGCTAATTAATTTGGTAATTGATTTATAATTAATTAACTGATAATTACTTTGGTATTTAATTACCAAATGGATGAGTATCTAAAAAATTAATTACCAATTTAATTAATATTTTGTAGAAAATATGTTTCCCCTGTAGAATATACACTTTCGGCTGCAGAAGATATACTTTCTACAGTGAAATATATTCTTTCCACATCGAAAACAGTATTTTGAAAAATTAATTTTACATTATAATTAATTACCTATAATTAATTTGGTATTTAATTTCCCTTTATAATTAATTAATGGGTCATTAATTTGGTAATTATTAATTACCATTTCAATTAATATTTTGCGAAAAATACATTTCCACTGCGTAAAATAAGTTCCTCTTATGGAAAATACTCTTTTCAATGCAAAAAATACTCTTTCAACAAACACGCTTTTCGTTGCGAAAAAAAATTAATTTTTTAATGAAAAACGTGACAGTGATATTGTGGCGACCCGCCCTGTGAAGGTCAGGAAAGGCAGGTGTGAGTTTGATCAATATCAGTGGGGGGCACAATCTCATGTCGCTTAAGAGAGTAGAAAATGCATGGTTTATAAGTAGGGTTCTCATTTCTACCTAATACAACGTGTTTTAGGTTAACACCAAGAACAAAATCGTGCGGACTTCAAGTCAAAGCAAACAATATGGTACTGGGAGCATCGGGGGACATTACAAATGCTATCAGAGAGAAATCCCACTCGGAAGTATGGGTGGCGAAGACATCGAGTCCCCAAGAGGAGGAGATTGTGGTAACCCGCCTTGTGAAGGTCAGGAAAGGCCCAAGTGTGGATCCGACCCATATTAGTGGGAGCGCATAATCCCACATCGCTTGAGAGAGTGGAAAATACATAGTTTATGAGTAGGGTTCCCCTCCCTACCTTGTACAACGCGTTTTGGGCTAATTTTGAGAACAAAATTATGCAGGTTTCGGCGCAAAGCAAACAATATTGAATTGGAAGCACTGGGAGACATTACAGATGTTTGCACCGTTCATTTGTTATAGTTCATTATTTTATTTATTAGTAAAAATTTTTTAGTATTTTTCTTATCACTGATTTCATAGTTAAGTAGTTGTTTTTATTAATTTCCTAATTAAGAACATTATTA
This sequence comes from Begonia loranthoides, assembly GCA_022433065.1. NCBI lineage: Eukaryota > Viridiplantae > Streptophyta > Magnoliopsida > Cucurbitales > Begoniaceae > Begonia > Begonia loranthoides. The sequence goes on along the minus strand of CM039470.1, from coordinate 19,973,195 downwards.
TGAATGTTTTATTTTAGAATTAAGGAAAAATTTTCAATTTCATAATATTTATAGGGGTTATTTTTTTTATGGTAGACAACAATTGACCATTGAATTGAAAAAACAATAGACGACCATAATTAAATGGAGTATTTTAATAAGGTGTCGTCATTTGAACAGTTGAATTTAAAAAGAAAATGAACAATCCAAATTAAAAGTTATATTTTTAATGTGTTGTCAAGATATATATAGTTAGATTATAATAGGGGAAATTTACAAATCAACCACTATAATTTATGATAAATGATAAGTTAACCACTCAACTATGAGAAATCGCTATCGCGAATATCGCCGTTAACTTTCTGAGAACTCGAAGTGAAACATAGCTAATATCCATGGAAAAAACTGCAATAACACATGATTTTATAAATTTTCAGTGGAAAAGAGTTAATATTCATAGAGAATGGATTTAGAAGATTTCAGATTTTGTCAAAGAATGAATTTATAAGATTTCAGATTTTACAATTTAGAAGATTTTGTAAAAGAATGTTAATGTTTTAGATTTCTGATGATTTAGAATTTGTTTTACTGTCCATGAGAGAATCACAACTTGTCAGTGTTGTTTGTGTTTTTTTACGAAGAAGACAATGAATTTTTTTTTATTTGCAGACTTTTCTCTGCGGAAAGGCAACTTTCCTTTGCGTAACGTTGTCTTTCCGCAGCAGAAATTCATCTTTCCTATGTAGAAAGTTATCTTTGTTTAAAGTAAAGATGTCTTTCCTCTGCGGAAAAATGACATTCCTCTGCGAAAAGACAAAATTTCTCTGCGGAATGTCGACTTTCTTGAGTTTTATTTCAATGACTCACTTTTCATAGCAGAAAGACAAAATTTCACTGCGAAAAGCTAACATTCCGCAAAGAAAAGACAATGTTCCCAGAGAAATGGCAATGCTATTTGACAGAAACTGTAACCGTGGTGTTTACTTCATCAATTTTTCATAGTTCAGTGTTTAAGTTTTTAGCAAAAATTATTCAGTGATTAATTTGTCATTGATCCCAAAGTATAGTGGCTGATTTGTCAATTTCCCATTAAAGAGGACTAGAATTCAAAGGTGAAAATGAAGAGGATAGAAAATTAGAAGGAGAAGATCTTTGTACCTCTAGCGTGAACCCAATACAAAAGAAATTCTATGAGCATTTTTGTAAATAAAAGACAAGTTTTTAAGAATTTGGGAAATTAACACCGCATACCCTATAAGTTTGATATCAATGACAAGTCAAACCTTGAAGAAATTTTGCTAAAAACTAAATCCCTGAACTATAGGAAATTCTTGCCCACGACCTCGCAGTCACGTTTCTTGTCAAAATCCTTCAACTTTAACGCCTCGATTACGTTTTGCGTGCAAGGATTGTCAACATAGCCGAAAGACGTCAATTATCGGGGAAGAGAGACGTCCCTTTTGCCCGTTGGAAGACAAACGGTCATTGCAATGATTATCAGGCGATGGCAAACATCCCTCATTGGCCGTTGGATTGAGGAAGGACGTCATCTACTAGTAATTGACGGCTAAGGTTGAATCTGTCAATTTCTAAATGCGATGAAGGAGGATCGTCCATGGCCGTTGGATCGAGGGAGGGACATCCCTTATTAGGATCGACAGCCAAGATTGAATCTACCATTTTCCAAAGGCGATGGCGGACGATCGTCCAAGGCCGATGGATCGAGCGATGGACGTCCCTTATAGGGATTGATGGCCAAGATTGAATCCAAATTATTTTAAGTTAAAGGGTCATGTGCAAGGCACACGTGTTTTTAAAACACGTAAATTCCCACAATTAAGATGGACGTCCCTCACTCAAAACGGGCGTCACTCAACCTATTTCGGAAGTCTCTCTTCGATAATGGACATCCCTTTCCCCAAGATTACATCGTTCTGCCCACAAAGGATGTCTCTCATCTTAAGACGTCATTGTTCTACCCATAACAGACGTCCATCTTAATACTAGGGACGTCCATTTTGGACTGAATGTTCTTTTCTGAATGCTAAACGACAACATTTCTCCTCTCGACAGACGAAAATCTGCCTACATAATCGCAAAGGGCGTCCCTTGCCATAGCTATTGCCGAGAGAAACTTTGTCTTCCCCAAAAATCCCTGAACACAATCGAATGAACAACGAAATTTTTGAGTGTTGCACATCATATGGAGTCAAGGAGTGTTGCACCATCTATTGTTGAAGAATCCATTGACTGCTGAATGGAGGTGACTCCTATTTCGGTAGTCAAGACCAATGAGCATAGTTGGTTATATTACGAACCTTGTATAGAGGAGCATTCCATCTCAGTATCTCTAGACTCGGAGCTTCGTTTAATACGTGACTCAGATGATGATGATTGGGCAGAGAGTATGCATTCTCAACTAGAATGTTCGTCCTCAGAGCTCTATCTAGAGAAGAAGTATAGTTCGTTGAACGAAATTAGAGAACAAGTGGTTGATTATGCTTTGAAGAATGGGCACAGGATAAAGTTTGTCAAAAGCGAACGTCATCGTTTGAATACCGTGTGCAAGGATAGATGCAGTTGGCGGCTTCACGCTTAAAAAATGAAATGTGAACTTACCTTTCAAATTAAGAGCTATAATGAGGTGCACACATGTAAATGACAAATGGAAAGCTGACACGCTTCTTACAAATGGGTGGCAAACCAATATTTGGATAGGTTCAAAAGTCAGCCCACGTGGGACTTTCCTTCCATTATTGAGACTATGAGGAAGGACTTTAATGTCAACATTACCTTGAGTCTTGCCAGAAGGGCTAGGAATTTAGCCCTAGAACTGAACGAATGGAATGGTGACGAACAATAGCTATTATGGTCGTACGTAGAAGAGATTTGAAGATCTAATCATGGCAGCACATTGTTGGTGGTGGTAGATATGCCTGATCTGACGACCCGTCCAAGTCCAATATTTAAAAGGATGTACGTGTGTTTGGATGCGTGCAAGAGAGGTCTGAGGAAGTTTGGTAGAACCATCATTTGCTTAGATGGCTGTCATCTTAATGGCTCGTGCTCAGGCTAGTTGCTCACAGCCATTAGCATTGACGCAAATGATGGAATTTATCCAGTTGTTATGACACTTGTGTGAATCAGAATGTAGAGACACTTGGACCTGGTTTTTGTGTTGCTTGCTTTTGGACTTAGACAATGATATAGGCAGGGGGTAGACATTTATTTCTGACCCACAAAAGGGGTTGTTACTTGCTATCGAACAATATGCACCAACAGCTGAGCATCGCTTCTACCTCAGACACTTGTATCCCAATTTCAAAAAATAATTTTTGGGCAATTTGTACAAAGATATCATATGGAAGATAGCTTGGGCCACAACATCATCGCAATATTAGAAGGTGTTGAATAAACTACTTGTGCTCGACCAGTCAGTACGCACATATCTGCAGAAAATCAATCCAAGGTGTTGGTCAAAACATGCTTTCAGTTCCGACCCGAAGTGTGACATGGGCCTCAATAATTTGAGCGAGTGCTACAACCCCGGTCTCTTACCAATCCGGGACAATCTGATCCTCACTATGTCTGAGATTATTAGAATGGGCATAATGTGTAGGATCGTTAAGAAACATGACAAGAGGGCGGAGTCGACGGACCTATTGTGTCCTAAGACCACAAAGAAGCTTTCCAATCTACAACATGCGGCTCGGAATCGGTGTCCAACACCTACAAAAGCTAATCGGTTCCAGGTCAGTGACGGTAATGAACGGTACATAGTCGATTTGGACGCGCGCACCTGTAACTGTTACTGGTGGGAGCTAATTGGAATCTCATGCGTGCATGTCATCCCGTGCAATAATTTTATAAGCACTTTAGCTGATGGTTATGTGCATGTATGGTAGCATCGGGACACATTTATGAGGATGTATTCCCACTTTGCTCGCCGCCAGTTAAGAGACTCCCAAGTAGGCCTAAAAAATAAAGAGTGCGAAAGGCAGATGAGCCCCGTACCCATACGGTAGTCAGCAAAAGACATGTCCTCATGACATGCAGCCGTTGTTATGGTGTGGGCCACAATGTCCGCTCTTATCAAGGTGGAGGCTCATCCGTTGGTGTGGCAAGTAGTAGTGGCAGAGTAGGACGGTCACAAGACACCTTCATGGACTTTACCATTGTTGTCGATACACAAGTGCATAGATTGTTGCACTTTCATATGTTGTTCTACCTCTAAGGATTTTTGCATGACATAGTATTGCTTTTGTGTTTTGTACGAATCTGTCACCCCACACCCGCATCCTTAACCATGTGGCTTCTATGGGTGTTATTGTAGTACCCCAACTTTTTATATTAGAATTTAATAAGGATAATTGGAAAGTAATTGGATTAATTGGATAATTATTGGGGTATTACTAAGGACGTATTCGTTAGATTATAATTTATAGAAATTTATTGGATGATAATTAGAATTAATTTGGAAGGAGCAATGCATTGGATAATTAAATTAAGGATGGAAAATATGGGGAAAAGTGTTTAGGGACGTTTCTATCGGACGCGGTCGAGTGCGGACGAGTAGCGTTTGAATAAGTAGAGTTAATTGACTTTTTGGACGCGGTGCGGTCAAGTTCGGTCGAGGCGAATTTGAATTTGTCAAATTTTTAAGGTCTTTCGGTCAATGTGCGGTCGAAGTGCGGACGGGTTGGTTCGACTGAAAAATAGGTTTAAATTGAGAGAGAAATATGGACTGAACTAGTTTGATTCGTCTCGGTCCAGTACAATTAGTTGGCTCGATTTTAATTAAAAAGGAAGAAAAGAAATAATAGTTTAGTTGAGATTAAAATGTAAGAGACTAATTAATTGAAGATTAAGTGAATATTAAGTGAAGATTAAATAAAGGGAATTAAATGGAGTTTGGAGGAGTGAACCGGTTCAGTAGGAGAACTGGTTCGTGTTGTGTTGATGACTAGCTGGTCCAATTTAGAAATTAGAAGGTAAGGGGAAGAAATAGATTTGGCCTTCAGCCATTTTGCGAAAATGAATCGAAAGGAAAGAGAGAGGGAGACAAAAAAGGGAGAAGAGAGTGCGACAGAGAGAGAGAGCGCTCAGGCGAGAGGAGGATGAAGGGTGAAGGCGAGCTCGGGCTCGGCCGGAGTTCTCTCGCAGCATGACGACGTCCAGGCGAACAGTTGTGGGCATTGTGGTGCGGTGGGTCGCGGCTTGGGCTTGAGATCAAAGCTTCCACTAGCAATGATTTTCGGTGTCGGGTCGAGGTAAGTCCAGCCAATTCTTCCTTCCCCTTTGTGTTCTGATGGTCAGACGCTGGCAGGGACGGTCTTGCGATGGCGTGGCGGCGTTTCCAGCTTCAATTGGTGATGGCAGGGGATTTTTGGGACGAGCCATGATTGACGGTCTAGCTGTGGTGCGTGAACTGGTTCTGTGGATGATCCGGTTCATTTTGGTTCTAGCTATGAAGACAATTCTTCATGTTTCTTCCAATTGGCATCCACTCGGATGAGAACATGAAATCATGGAAAACATGGGAGATAGCCTCTTGTGGAAGGTATGACCGAGGTGAAGTCAGGGCATGGCTTGGGGACACCCGTGGGTGTCTATGGTAGAGGCTTGTCACGGTGTGCCTCTCGGGTGAAGTAGAAATGTAGAGAAGAGTGTTATGTGATAACACTCTGGAGAAGTAAAGTTGGAGAGTTGTATGAGGAGGTGAGGCCCAAGGAGAAATAAGAGAAAAGAAGAAGAAGAGAGAAACGAAAGAAGGCAGAGGAAGAAGGAGGTGGAGTTGTTGCTTTCAAGTCTGCTCTGTCTGCTTGTGAGGTTTCGTTCTCGGCCGTTTCGGTCATTTAGAATCTGTTTAGGGTGTTGAGTCTGACAGTGATATTGGGTATTGTTTTGGATTGCTTTAGTTAGTTTGAGATATTCAGTTATGGATTTCTGAATGAGTTTATTGGATGAAATAATCTGTTGGTTTTGAATAATAGTAGTTACTTCCTATGAAGCATTTTTATGTCATTGTTAGTGATTTTTGTTGTGGCCATATATTAGGGATTGATGTGTTGAATATGTCCTGTTATGTGGCTTGTTATCTGTGAACCATAACTGGTTAGAATATGTTGATATACATGGATTGTTCCTTCTTTTGGTTAGGATTGGTGAAGCTTCACTGTTGGTTAGTTGGTTGTTCTATGTCTGAGGATATTGAAATGGAAGGATGAGGATTATGTATGCACTCTATTTATGTGGAAATAAATGTTGTGCACTGCTGTTGTTTATATCCTCTATAAGTTATTGTGATAGAATACTGTTTGGTTTGAGGAGTAAAGATGTTATGTGCATTGGATTGAATTGTGGATCAATACTTTGTTGCTTGGATAAATATATTATGGAAATTAGATTAAAATAGATTAATGTCTCAATTTGGATATTAGTATTGAGCGTTAGTATTTATGGATTTGTAATCTTTGGATGGAATCACGTTGGTCTTCACTATGTGTTGAACTAAGTTTCTAAATGCTATCAATTGGGATTAATTGATTAAGTTGAGTTGTAATTAATGAAGCGGTTTCGTTTTCACATAGAGATCCATGTAGCTGACATGGTCTCTATGTCCATCACGAGGCAAAACTGTGTGGGTAATCATGTGATGGATGACTCTTGCTTTAGCATTTAGATCCTTTGATTTGGGCCAGGAGAAAGATTCAACGACTTCAGGATTGTGAGCCAATTGCTTCAGCAATGCTACACCTTCTCCTTGTTTTACGAAGTCTAGGACCATGGATACATGGAAATACTCATCCGTCGGCTTCTCTGTGAAGTAACTAATAAGTTCATTTAACAGCCTAACCTGTTTCCCATATACAAACGTCCTCAGCTTAGTAGGGCTGTCCACATCCAAATTTGAGTAAAATAATTTCACAACCCTCTCATAATAATAGCCCCCCATCGTGCACAATCCATATAGACCAATACGTTCAAACATTTTCTTCAATCCAATGTCAGCAAACGCATTGAAATCTATCCTCCTAGATATAATTACAGCATGAGGTATAATGTTATTATCGTACCGTTGTTTGGAGAACATTGAGTTGAACACCACGGGTTGTGCCTCTACAGACATATGTGCTCGAACTTCGGCCTCGGAGGGAGGCACTTTACGCTTCTTCGACACTTGCACGACCCTTGATGCCATTTTTCGCTTCAACAAACGTGAGGATAGATATTGGAAGTTCGAGTTGGTCGGAGCAAGTCGAAATTTCTTTCGGCAATAGCTAGGGCACAAGACGTCCTTCGCGATTATGTAGGTAGATTTGCGTCTGTCGAGAGGACAAACGCTGTCGTTTAATGTTCAGAAAAGGACATTCGGTCTAAAACGAATGTCCCTCGTATTAAGAAGGACGTCCGTTATAAGCAGAACGACGACCTTTGAAGACGAGAGACGTCCATTATGGGCAGAATGACGTAATCTTGGGGAAAGAGCGTCCGTTATAGAAGAGAGACGTCCGAAATAGGTCGAGTGACGTCTGTTTTGAACGAGGGACATCCGTCTTAATTGTGGGAATTCACGCGTTTTAAAAATGTGTGTGCCTTGCACATGATGCTTCAACTGAAAATAATTTGGATTCAATCATGGCCGTCCTTAGCCGTCAATCCCTATGAAGGACGTCCCTCTCTCAATCTAACGGCCTTGAGCGATCATCCTCCATCGCCTTTGGAAAATGGTAGATTCAATGCTGGTCGTTGATCCCTATAAGGGACGTCTCTCTCTCGATCAAACGACCATGGACGATCATTTGTCATCGCATTTGGAAATTGACAGATTCAATCCTGATTGTCAATTACTAGCGAGGTATGTCCTTCATCGATTCAACGGCTAATGAGGGACATCTGCCATCGCTCGATAATCCTTCCAACGACCATTGCGTTTTCCAACGAGCAGGAGGGACGTCCTTTGTCCCCGATAATCAACGTCCTTCGGCTCTGTTGACTATCCTTGCACGCAAAACGTAACCAAGGCGTTAAAGTCGACGAATTTGAACAGAAAACGTGACTGTAAGTTCGCCGACGAGAATTTTTCATAGTTCAAGGTTTTAGTTGTTAGCAAAATTTCTTTAGGGTCTGACTTGTTGTTTATCTCAAACTAAAGGGTCTGCGATGTTAATTGCCCTGAGAATTAGTATATGGAATGTTTTAGCGAAATTAATAAATCAACCACTGTATTATGAAATCAATGACAAATCAATCACTGAATAATTTTCATTAACAAATAAAATACTCAACTATGATAAATGCACGGCGCAAACATCGTTTTTACGTTTTTCTTTAAAAACCAATTTCTCTTGCATTTACAAATCATTTAACGGCAGACGACAACAACAATTTTTCTTACAAAGAAGAAGGCAGAGTACAGAGGTTAGACACGTTTGTTGAAGAGATCGTAGAATTGGAATTAGAAAAATTCAAATGAAACCCGAGAGAAGATATATCATAAGAGGCAGTGAATTATTTAAGAAGATTTTTGAAAGGATTAATAAATTTTCTAAAAAGAAAGAACAAAAAATTAGAAGAAAAATGACAGGAAATGAAATTTCCATAAGAAGCAGAACATACAGTACTTTGTTTTTTGTTATGCGGAGGAGAACTGATGAAATTCCAATGCAGAACGACAACATTTCACTGCAGAACGGCGTAGAATGATGAAATTCCACTGCAGAAAGAAGAAATGGAAAAAAGAAGTTCCTTCTTTACTATGAGAAAAGTTGGACTAGAAAGGGAACGAAATTTCCCTAAATTATAAAATTTATTTTGTTAATTTTCCTTTTATTTTTCTTCTATCTTATGACATCACTCATGTAAACAAAATGGCCTCACGAAAACAAAATAACTATAATTTTAATATTGAACTGAAAATAAGATGAAAAAAAATTAGATGCCAAACTAACTGCAGTAAAAAATTAAAAGAAAAAACCCAAATAAACGTTTAAAGTGCAATAATTTTAACTTATAGAACTTTGAAAGTAATGCACCAATAAAGGAAACTTCATAACCAACACTCTTTGCTAAATACAATTTGAGAGTGAGAAGAAACTAAAAAAAAGATCGATATACAGCACGAAGAGGGGCCTGAATGTCCTAATTCGACGATCCATGAAAAAGCCATTGAGTTTCAAGTTCTTTTTATTAGTACGACTCCCCATAAACCAAAAGAAAACATGAGGACCAAATTCCAGGGTAGCCCCAAACTAGAAAAGGGGAAAAACCATTTCCACTGACAAGCAGAGCGTGATAAATGTAAATATCATAACTTTAAAAAACTAAATCTAGTTGTGGAACTACAAGGATCATAAGATTGGAAAACTGTAGTGCCAAGTTAATCAAAACTGCATAAGCGTTCCAACAGTTGTAGTGAGATGCTCAAGTACTACTGAGAATGGAAGGATGGATGATGAGATTGAGGCATACCATATGCACCATAGACAGCTGACTGATCATAATAATCTGATTGGGCGTAGGATCCTGTTGTTGGGTATAGGTGGGCATTAGCAGCGCTAATATTGCCTGATGACCCCTCATGGCTTTCAGCAAAACCATAAACCCTCGCAAATGCACCAGGATACGAGGTCACAGAGGGAGCCAAACGCACCATGTCGTATGACACGATGGACAAACTTTCATTAGGAACAGGATGATTTGACAATGAATCTGATGAGTGTATGTGAGATTGTTGATATGGAGGAACGAGAGAATTTCCACCAGTTATAACACTTGGCGTTGCTCTAGAACCCAGCATAGAAGTCCCTCTGAGGGGTTGTTTTCCAGTTTGCCACTGGGCGTGTTTCTTTACTTGAATATGATTCATTGACCGTAAATTTACTTGTTCTCGTTTCTGCTTCTTAGTCTTTGTTGGAGGACCTGATGCAGGGCGTTTTCTGTCAGCTTTTTGCTTCTCCAACAGCTCAATACGTTTCTCAAGATTTACTTTTGGATATTCAGAATCAAGCTTGTAATCTTCGATCATTTTAATCACGGATCTTAGTGCACCAACTTCTTTCGAAGTGGCTTCATTCTGCACGAGATATGAATATGTGACAACTTTTTTCTCTTGAGCAACAAATGAGAACGTGAAATCAAACAATAATATATGGAAATACCTGTGCCTTGAGAGAGTTTTTTCCTTCCTTGCAAACATTCTTAGCAAGCTCCGAGGACTCCTTCACATACTCTTTCAAGAGGGGAACCGGTGGGAACTTGTCAGTCAGCTCAAACTCAAAAATAAATTTGACGGCAAGAAGTTGTTTGCTTTTTCTTATCAGTTTCTGAACAAGATCTGTAAAAAATTGCAGTGTCTTCAAATGTTCATCACAAGCAACTATATATTGCCAAAGCAATGAATTTGCCTTTAAATGTTTGTTTTGGAAATGTACTGTAAGCTGGCAAGAAAGATTTCGCTATCAAATCAAGAAATCATGGATCATATAACTCAGGTTCTAGTTCAAAATTAGAAATTGTCAATGATGAAATTTCAATTTACAATCACGAATAAAAATTAGGCCAGGCTGCAAGAAGGCTCCTAATAGATAAACAACTCAGATTTTTAAATTTGCAAAAATGATAATAAAGCAATTTAAATGTGTAGGGAGGATGATAATGAAGTTGCGTCACATAAAATACTATAAATGCACAAAAGAAAAACATAACTAAAAATGGGATTTCTATTGTAATCAAAATGTATAAAATCGAGTTCTTAAATGGAGTACCGGCTACTTTATTTCCCAAGCCAATGTTATTGCACAACTTGGTAGCTTGCCTATACCGACCAATAATAGTGAAATATTCAACAAGTTCTTCCAAATCAAATTCAGATTTCAATCCATATGTTGCCACCAGATGCAAAAAGCCCAATGCCTCTAATGGATTTTCGCCGTTCTTGCTTATATGTTTTTCCCACTCCAATGCTAAAGTCGTTGCTCTCTCCTTCACATGAAAGCCTACGCTCGGATTGCTATCCATCAAAGTTTCCAACAAAACTAAACAAGTTCTCCTTACAAAACATAAGTCCGGATCTTTATCACGTTTACAATTCAAATTTTTGCTGTAAAAACCATCCATAGCATCTAAAACCATCTTTGCTGGATCTTCAGCACAATTAATGGCCCCCGCGAGCTCCATCCTGTCGATGCCCTTACCCTTCGGCTGGGCAATTATGTAATTTCTAAGACCCTTTCCATCCATATTCAAACAAAACTCTTTCAGTCCGGGTCGAGGCGATACAGAATCCACGAAATCATCCCCTTTTTCTAGATTCTGCTGCAGATCGAAAGACTCGAGGACATTATATTTCTCGGTAAGAGAGTTTTTAACAGAGGTGAAGTAATAATCAATGTCGGACCAAGTGAGAGAGAAGAAAGAGAGGACGGAGGAGTGAGCTTGGAGAGCATCGAAGGATTTCTTCAAACTCTCCTTCTTAAGATCTATGAGTTTAAGATCTTCCAAGATTGCTTTCAGGCTTCCCATTCTAATCTGAAAGATCTACCATACTAGACTGATAAAACTTTCGGGGCAGTATAAACCCTAAACCAAAGGGGAAGACGAAGAGGCGGTCGACGAGCGCCTGTTTCTTCCGCGACTTTCCACTGCCTGCATGGACTGTCGCTGAAATTGTCCATGTCTATGCCGGTTTTGGGCTTTCTACTTTATGGACCGGGTGGCCTTAAAGGGCCCAAAATGAACCCAAAGGATCATAACTCTTTTAATTATAGATAATTTTTAGGGAAAACGACAAATCAACCATCGTGATTTGCGATCAATGACAAGTCTACCACTATAGTATATTTTCTAACAAATTAACCATTGACGCATGGAAAAATGATAAAGCCAGCATCGCTATCACGTTTGCCGTTAACAAGCTGATATGGAGCTGCGGCGTTTTGTCTAAGAACCGCAGCCCCATGATTTAAAAAAAAAAAACAGAAGGGCAGCGTCTTGAGAGACCCGAGTCTCAAGACACTATAAAAGTCGGTGTCTTGAGACACTGGTGTCTCAAGACACCAGAAAAAGAAAACTGAGTCTGAGAGCGATGAGCAACACCATCCCGAGAGGGAGCGACGCATCGAGTCTCGGGGAACTCCATCACTGCGAAGCTTAGACCCGAGCGCACTGAGCCCTACCTCCATTCGCAGACCCGAGCGCATCGAGCCCTAGCTCCATCCATGCGAGCGTGTCTTCAATCATGGTGAGTGAGCTAGATCCGATAGATTTTTGCCTTCTAGATAACTTCATTTATTAGATTTGTTAAATTATATATTTATAAATTGACATTTTCAATTTAGATTTGATAAAAACCTTGTTGAGGATATGCTATGTTCATTTGATGGATTATAATTGTTAATGTACTGTGTTTACTTAAATTACTTAAATTTTTTTGTTACTTCAATAATTGTTAGTCGTTTCAATTGTAATTACAATTCTTTTGATAACCTTATTAGTTGATGAAATCGTAGGACTATATGCCTCCGTAGAAAAAGGAATTGTTGGGAAATCTTGTTTCTGCCATTATTGACTATTGCATAAGAAGTTTGATTTATAGATATTATTTGGTGATGTTTTGACTTTTCGGTCCATCATTGTGATAAATATTGTGCTGCTCGAAAAGGATTTTTTGTTCTTTAGTTTGATTTATATCCGAGAGACGATTTGAGGAAATACTATTATACTAACTTATGACTATTCGTTGAGTTATTATACTGCAGGTTGTCGAATTACTCTCAGTGAACACAATGTTTTACCGAGCTAAGAAATTGATGTAGAAGCATGGGAATACAAGGGGGGAGGCTGTTGAACCCGTTGCAACCGTGGCAGTGGAACCCCCTGAGGGGAGGGGTGGGGGAAGGGGAAGATGTTCAACCCGAGGTAGTGGAAGATGTTGAACCTGTGGTGGCGGTGGAAGACGAAGACACCGCCGAGCCTGAACAAGGAGAAGCAGGAGCCTCACTGGTTAGGTTCCAACCCGATACAATGGGTTTAAGGTCAAAACTATTCAAGACGGGCAATTGCAAAAGACGGTATGAAGAAGATGTACAACACTGTGGCATTATTGTTTCAAAAATAGTAGATTTTGACTCTTTCACAGGAATGAGAATTCAACATATGCTAGAAGAGGCTGGATTAGTCGTGTTGTGCCGGATGGGGGGCACTTACTACGAGAGAGTTATTAAAATGTTTTATACAAATTTCCAACTGTCCATCGAGCCAGTAGAGGTGCAGACATACCTTTTTGGACAAGAGTTGAGGTTCACTCCCAACGATGTCAATAGAATGCTTGGATGTGTGCTGGATGGGCCAAGCGATAAATATTATCACATGTCTCGGGAGCCACCATTTGTCAACCAAGGAGAAGGGCTAGCGGTGCTTAAATTGTTGCACCGGGATCCCGAAGTTGCCCAGTACAAGAAGCCACAGGGCAAGGAGTTGAATGCAATAGGTCGAGTGATCCACCTAATCACTACCTACACGATTTTGCCTAGGAATGGGCATCGAGACGATGTTAGCAACATGAATCTTTATATTCTGGAGAAGGTGTTCATGGGGAAAAAGGTGGACATCGGATATATCATAGTGAGTGATGTGATCCAAGGACCCATGAAGAGCCAAGTCATTACCGATGACAATGATCCATTGCAAGGCATAGGAGGTCCAATGACAAGATCAAGAATAAAGGGAGTCATTATTCTAATGGCCCAACTAGAAAGGCAAAAGTCATAAAGGTTACAATTGGACCTTGGTTTTCTGCGCACCAAAATAGATATGACAATTTTGGCTCAATAAAGATTTTAAATGGAGATGTGGTGATGCAAACCTAGGGTATTAACGAACCCTAGACCCAACAACAAACGCGGAATTAGAAAATGGATCGTCGATCGAATCAAGAAAGTGTAGAAAAGGAACTTGACCCTAGCCAAACCTATCAACTAGAACCAGAGTTATCAGAAGAGGAGTTTGACCTAACCAAACCGGTTGGTTGAATCAAAGCTATCAAAGGTTTGATCTTTCAAGATTGAAGCTTGAAGAGACCAAGTTCTTCGCAAAGAACAAAAAGAGAGGAAAACCTCACAAACACACAAGTTTTTATTTCAAAATTCCATATTTTTTTCAACTACTCCAAAATCTAATTTTTCCTCTTTTGTAACTCTTTCCATTTGTTGTTCTATTTGATGGCTCTCTTTTCCTTGATCTTCTTGGAGGGGGTTGCTCCATTGACTTACTTTATTCGTTTCATCATTCGCCTCTTTAGAACTTAATGGGACCGTGGTGATTGGTTTCTTTTTCAAACAAGATTCGTAAAGCTTCTCCAAATCGAATTGTGTTGCCTTAGGCTCCTTTTTTTAAAACTCGGATTCCCATGTAGATGAAGAATTTAGGGTCTCCAATTTTCTCAAGTTTATTCCTTTTTACTTGAAATCTCTTTCAACATTGTTTTCCTTATGATAGTGTGAAGGTGCATACCTCTTTCTCATGATGTCTTTTAAGTTCTCCCAAGTTCTAGTTGGTGGTTCTCCATATTTCTTTTGATCCCTTAATGGTTGTGCCCACCAAACGTTGGCGTAATTTGTGAACTTTAAAGTAACCAACTTGATTTTCTCTTCTTCCGAGTAATTTTTACCTTCAAAAGCAAGATGCACTTTTTGCTCCCATTCAACATAAGCATCCGGATCCCTTTTTCCTTGGAATAGTGGAATATTCACTTTTGTGTTACTTTCCTTTTCTTTCTCAAGTCCATACCTTTCCGAACATTTCGTTTCTTGGATGATTGTTGGAATTTTCCTTTCCAAACGATCTAACCTTTTATTTAGGGCATGAAATTGATCAAGTATATCCCTCATATACGTCTTGATATCCATGTTGTCTGGTCAATAAGTATAAAGAATGGAGATGAGGAGAAGTTATTACAATAATTGCGATAAAAAGGAAAAATATCATAAAGAAGGAACTAAAAATAAAATTGCAGAATTGAGGTGCGGTAATGTAAATGCGGTAAGTAAATTGCAGAAAGGTAAATTGTGTAAAAATAAATGACAATGAAATTAAAGTCCTTTCTCACTCGCTCACGTGTTTCACTCGAATAATGTTCACTCCCACTCATGTTTGCACTCAAATGGCTTTTACAATAATAGGCTCACACTCATGCCTTTTACCATTCGATCATCTCTTTTAGGTCTTTACGTAACAACTCAATCAAATAACAAAATGGGAGTTCAATCAAGCAAAAACCAAAAAGGTCAAAACTTTTTGAACTTTAAATTCAAATTTTCCCAAGTTTTATTAAAAATCAAGCTACTCAAACTACTTATTGTGATTAAGTAGCCTAAGAAGCAACACCTTCAATTTCGGGATAAGGTATTGAAGAACTTTCCCAAAGAGGAAACTTTTTTTTTCTCGAAACTAACCAAAAAACTGACAGAAGCAACCCGGCGATTAGATATATGAGTTTGACTTCTTGACATATTTCCAAAAAGGTATTTTTGAATTTTTTTGGACAAAGCCTTCAATTTTTTTTTTTTTCGAAATTTTGGAAAAAAAAATTAAATAAATAAATAAAGACTTTTTTTTAAAAGAATAATCGAAAGGAAAGATTTTTTTTTTGAATAGATGATCAAAAGGATCAAAAGAACAACTTTGATTGATGATCAAAAGAAAACAAAAAAAAACTTGTTTCTTTTTTTTTTTTTTGATAGATAATAGAAAAGAACAAAGAAAGAGATGAGAACATAAATAAGGAGAAAATAAAGATAGCTACTTGAATTCGTTCGAGCCAAAGCTCTGATACCAAATGATGAGAGAACCATGGATATATTATATCTGAGACCCTTCAACAATGCGGAAACTAGAATTAGGATCGTCCTTGAAACAAGTATAGGAGCTTGACCTGTTATCTATAAAGAGATAAGAACCAAAACTATCAAATTGAGGAACTTGACCCTAACCAAATTTGTTGATTAGAACCAAAGTTATCAAGTTGATCTTTCAAGTTTATGCTTAAAGAAGATCGAGTTCTTCACAAAGAACCAAAGAGAAAATTGTCTAAAAAACACTCAAATTTGTGTATAATTAATTCCCAAAAAAGGGTACAAGCTTGTGTTTAAATAGGCTACAAACATACCTAAATAAATTAGGAAATATCCCTAAAATAATAGAAAATAATCTTAAACCTATAATATTCATAATCCTAATGATTTGGAAGCTTAAAGTTAACAAAAACAACTTTGGAAACTTAATAAATAAAATTAGAAACAAATAGGAAACTTGGAAGTGAAAAAGTTGACTACCTAAATTAGAGCTGAATCTTGGCAGATTTCGAGATACTATTTGAACGACCAAATCTCCTCCAAATCTTTCGATTGGTGTCTATGGAAAGCTTAAGATGTGTACTTTAATTCGTATGAAGACCATATCTCCATTCAAAATCATTATCGAGCCCAAATCGTCATATCTATTTTGGTGCGCAGAAAACGAAGACCCAATTTTAACCTTTATGACTTTTGCCTTTCTAGTTGGGTCATTTAGAATAATGACTCCCTTTATTCTTAATCTTGTCATTGGACCTTCTATGCCTTGCAATGGATAATTGTCATTGGTAATGACTTGGCTCTTCATGGGTCCTTAGATCACATCATGTGGTCTTCATACGAAATAAAGTACACATCGTAAGCTTTCCATAGACACCAAGATCGAAAGATTTGGAGGAGATTTGGTTGTTCAAATAGTATCTCGAAATCTGCCAAGATTCAGCTCCAATTTAGGCAATCAACTTTTTCACTTCCAAGTTTACTATTTGTTTCTAATTTTATTTATTAAGTTTCCAAAGTTGTTTTTGTTAACTTTAAGCTTCCAAATCATTAGGATTCGAAATATTATAGGTTTAAGATTATTTTCTATTATTTTGGGGATATTTCCTAATTTATTTAGGTATGTTTGTAGCCTATTTAAACAAAAGCTTGTACCCTTTTTTGGGAATTAATTATACACGAATTTGAGTGTTTTTGAGAGAATTTTCTCTTTGGTTCTTTGTGAAGAACTCGATCTTCTTCAAGCTTAAACTTGAAAGATCAACTTGATAACTTTGGTTATAATCAACAAGCTTGGTTAGGGTCAAGTTCGTCAATTTGATAGCTTTGGTTCTTATCTCTTTATAGATAATGGGTCAAGGTCCTATACTTGTTTCAAGGACATTCCTAATTCTAGTTTCCGCATTGTTGAAGGGTCTCGGATTTAATATATCCGTGGTTCTCTCATCAGTGACATGCAAGAGGTGCTCAACAACCCAACAAAGAACCTATCATACAACTGCCTCATCCAGGGTATAGTTGAGCATTTTGGCTTACCCATCTCTGCGAAAGAGCCGAGAATTGAAGCGACGATCAATGATATCTACAACAAAGCCAATTTGGACTGATTGGGTATCACCCAAGTTGGAGGGGAATGGTTACGCAAGTCCAAAAAGAAGGCAACACCTCCACCCCTCTCAGAGCCTCAGTATGCAGCCTCCTCATATGAAATGCCGCCTCCTCCACAGTCATCACACTTTACTTCGATGCCTGAGGAGATGTCTTCCTGGATGAGCAAGATGGAGGAGCACCATCATGCGTCGATGACCAGAATGCAAATGATGGAGGAGCACATGCAAATGCAACAAATCCAGCTACGAAGAGCGGAGGAGCTCGTAGAATAGAGATGGGGCATAGCACAACAGTGGTAGTTGCAGGCATCGGAGATCGCATTAGAGAGCCGTCGCGCCGCAGAGCAGTGGCATATGCAAGATGCGGAGCTCGCAGCAGTGAGGCATAGCCAAGCAGAACAGTGGCATATTCCAGAAACGGAGCTTGCAGTAGAGAGGCATCGCCAAGTAGAATAGTGACATATTCGAGAAGAGGAGAGGCAACGTGAGGTGTTGGACGCACTCAAGAGACGTGAGAGTTCAGCATCCTCATCATCGTCCTTTGACGCACCAGATGCCACATTTCCGTTTGTAAGTTATTTACATTATACGCAAAGTCCAGTTTTTACTTTATTTTTGTTTCACGTAATGACGTATTGTTGATTTGCAGACACCCTGTCGGAAGCCGCCAAGGAGCACCTCCAGCTGTGCACGATAGAATTGTGCATGTTGTACGTCTTTTATTTCGTTATATATGTCTGTTCATTCATATCCATGCTTTGTTAGTCTGCCGGCGTTGTCACATTTTTGTTGCAAGCTCTGGATCTTATGGGCACTTTCAAGACGTATGTCCAGACAAATACACAGAAGAACAAAGAGACATGCGCATTTCTTGGGGAAAAGCTGATCGATGATCAGTACGTCGTCACTCATATCATCTTTCTGGATCAAGTCGGGACGACAAATACGGTGAGAAGCCTTCTTTGTATGTTAGTGTATAAGATTTTATCTTAGTACTCATCCGAACTTATATGCAGTGTTGTGGGGTTGATGACGAAGCCGTATTCGCGTATCATGAAGAGAAGCACCGGGTTATCCTTCATGTTCATGTTCACTGAGATAATCTTATGACTTGGTTACATTTCAGACACACCCAAAGCAAGGGTTGTTTCTGTCGTCCGTTGACCTGCACACTCAATTTGCTTACTAGCGATTGTTGTCGGAGTCAATCTCTATCATTGTAGCTCCCATAGAAAAGAGGGAGTATTTATTTTCTCTTGTGTAAATTTTTTATATTGCTTTCCCCATCACTGACCGGCAATTGTTCCCTTTGCATTGCAGGCCGTACGCCATCTATCGGTGTATGAGTGAGGGGATGAGGGTGCTGCAACAGTGCACTATTCAAGAAAAATTCCACGAGCACGATCCTGCAATCCTTCATTATGAGAGTGAGTTGTATGATAAAGCAGATGCAGTTCTCTTGGACAAGCATAGAACTTTTGAGATCAGGGATTTGCGCCCGCCACCGCCACAGCGACCACCACGGTCCAAGAAGAAGGTGCCATAATTTAGTTCAAGGATTTCTATTGTAGTTTATGTTTAGTTCAAGGATTTCCGTTGTAGTTTATACTAGATGAATGATGTCTTCAGACGATACTGGAACTGCTTTGGGATTTTGTGCAGGATGTATGAGAATGGTGTTGGGGGAGTAAAGAAACAAGGGAGATTCTGGCACAAAGTTTTTTAACTAACAGAGTACAAATTAACAGAGAGCAACTACTTGACAAGAAGCAATTCATGCATAAGTTAACCGAGGACAATTCTTTACTGTCCATTTCACTTCATCACGGCTAACTACAATTCACAAGGTATTTATTTAACAGAAATCAGCCATTAAATAAGTGCACTTCATAGAGAGCTTTTTACAATCATAATCCAATTCTCTCATCATCTATTATTGATAATATTACAATCCTTTTATTCAAAGCAGATTAACAATTGTCAACAATTATCCATGGCATCAATCAACAAACATACGTCTTAATGATTCAAATTCCAAAAAAGAATCAATTCATTTTTATCATTTCAATTTTTATAAATATAGCAAATGGTACAATCACATATATATGAAACCTAATCTATCTAACGGTTGTATCACGTAAGGTTAAGGTCCACATTTGTGTACGTTTGTGTGTGTGGACCTTGCACATCAGACTCTTGCAGAACACATTGCAAATGAAATTAGCATAGTTCAAATAACAATTGAAAATGAAAACATGATAATGGGCTTACCTGCGTGTTAGAAACTCTGTTAGGAACTGTCTCCGGGACTAGGTCAGGAATTGTCTCGAGGTCTGTCTGGGGAACTCTGAACCCTATAAATGTGCCCTCTGACCTTCCTCTGCCGCCTATGCCTCTGCAAGCCTCGGCACTTAACTCGCCTCCACCATCGCAGGTGCGGGAATTGTGCCCAACATGCCCACACCGACCACAAGTGACGTTCAAATGTCTTCTGGTGAGCACTGTCCGGCTTGGGGCCTCATCCACATCCCTTATTCTACGTTTGCGCGGCCTTCCTAGAAGCCTTTTAAATGGCTATGGGATAATTTGATCAAGATTCGTCACAGGAGGCCAGTCGATTGGTCCATTGACGGGGCAGAGAAAGTGTGAGTGCATCGCCATGTATGTTTCCCGATGATAGCACGTATGCACAAATTTCTCAGGGGATCTTCTCATGAAGTGAATGCATGGGACTGCATGGACACATGGGATGCCGGTCAACTCCCACCGGTAACACAAATGTCCAAATCGACAGAGTACTATTCTTTACCGTTGGTGACCTCAAACTGGGCAGCTCCTGCAAACTGGGGGGCTCCAATTTCGACCGGCAAGTTGTAGTTTGGCGAGCCGATTACTAATCTATGGACACAAAAGATCCGTCAAGCGAGCCATCTTTTCATTTTTTTCACGATCCTACCCATAATGCCCTTCCAGATGATCTCGAACATACTTAGAATCAGTTTGTCTGGTAGGATGCTGGCGTTGAATGACTCACTCAGATTGTTAAGGCTTATGCCGCACTTTGGGATGGAGCAGAAGGCATGTTTGGCCCAGCAGGTCATATCTATTCATCGTAGAAATTCATGAGCCGCCGGGTCAAGCATAAATAACTTAGCCATCTCTCTCTCAAATTGTCTCACAGTTGTGGCTCTAGATGCGCCCCACATTGCATCCTTTAACAACCTACCTTTAAATTATTTTTGAAAATTAGCATACAGGTGTCGGATGCAAAATCGATGGTCTGCCTGCCCTGCCACCTCTCTCACAGCTGGCACTAGACCCTGCAAAGATTCATAATATTAGTCAGATTGGTACAAAATGCATAACCTAAACACATAAGGCAAAAGCAATCAACCGCAATCAGAAATGATTGTCCATCCATTGCCAGTGGGGTGTTTAGATCATCGAGCAACAATTCTAGAAACCAGCTCCATGAATTCCTATTTTCTGCTTCAACCACTACTACAGCAATTAGATACATACCATCGTTACCATCGATGGTCACAGCAGTGAGCAGCAGGCCTGAAGTTGCTCCCTTCAAGTGGCAACCGTCCAAACAAATAAGTGGTCTACCACAGTTTAGCGCAGCCGTCTTGCATGTAGTCAAACACATGTACATTCTTTTAAATGCACTCATGTCGAGGTCAACGAGCACAGAGCTTCCAGGATTAGACCTCCGAATCTCCTCAGCATAGGACCATATGAGTTTGTATTGCTCATTGCCATCACCTTCGTTAATTTTTTTTGTCGCATTTCTTGCCCTTCTAGCAAAACTAGGTGTGATGTTGACATTAAATTCCTTCCTCACTGTCTCAATTATGGAAGCAAGATCCCAATCTGCCTGACTTTTAAATCTGTATAGGTAATGTGTTGCAACCCATTTGGCAGTAGCATGACAACTTTCCATCTTTCTCGAGCATGCGTGAATGTCATTGTAAAATTTTATTTGAAAGGTCATTTCACTTTGCATTTTTTAGGCGTGCAACCGCCATGGGCATCCTTCCTGGCAAGCAGCTCTCAATCGATGCACATCACTATGGGTGAATTTTATCCCGTACCCATTCTTCAAGGCATGATCAACAATTTCTTCTCTAATCTTGTTCAATGAACTATACTTTTTGCCAAGGCCCATTCTAGCGAAGCTGCCTTCTGCTTGTGTTGGGCATCTAGGCCTACTCTTGGGCATGTCCATATCTTCATCACTAGTTGATTGACATAATGAATGGAGGTCCTCATCGTCCTCCTCGTGTAGAGTTACTGATACGGAATGCAACACAATCGCAACTTCATTTCCAATTCCACGTGCCTCATTCTCATTGGGCAAACATGTGGTTGTGGGTCCCACTTCAAGTTGACAGTTAATAACAGATTCTTCATCACTCAAAGATGCCATTTGCTTTTCAACAAATTTTTCAACTTCGCTAACTGCTAGTCGTTCTCTTCAGCTCTCCAAATTTTCTAGTGTTAGCTAATCGATTACAAAATATCTAAGAATATGGCAAACCGTCGGGAGTTCGCATGTCTCGCGGTGTCTTGAGACGGTGTCTTGAGACTCGGGTGTCTCAAGACACCGCCCTTCTGTTTTTTTTTTTAAATCATGGGGTCGCGGTTCTTAGACAAGACGCCGCGGCGGCGCCATGTCAGCTTGTTAATGGCAAATGTGACAACGATGTTGGCTTTGTCATTTTCCCATACATCAGTGGTTAATTTGTTAGAAAATATACCATAGTGGTTGACTTGTCATTGATCGCAAATTTGTCATTTACCCTAATTTTTATCTTCTAATTCGACCGGCTAACTTTATTTCCTAAAATTTTGATGTGGTGCAATTGAAAATGAATGCCAAAATGTCACATTAAAATGTTAGATTATTATGTAGAATTAGAACATAAACTTTATAATATTTTTTAATTACGAACGTCCAACAACCCGAGCTTAGTCTATATGGCTTTAAAGACATTAGCTCATCTGAGTTCATGAGTCAAGTCAAAGCCGAACAAAAAAAACTTAATTTACAATTTAAATTGGATTGAGCTTACTCTAGTTGAATTGAGCGTGATCTGGTGCAACAAGTCTGCTGTCATGATGAAATTTTTAAGGAAAATTAACAAAACAATTATTATACTATCAAATAAATAATAAGTTAACCACTAAACAATTTTTGTTAACAACTTAAATACTGAGCTATGAAAAATAAACAGTGCAAATATCGCGGTTACGTTTTCCATTGAAAAACGTTATCTTTCTGCTGCGGAACATTGTCTTTCCCCAGCGGAACATTGTCTTTCCACTAAACAGATTTAAAATATTACTTTCTGCAGCAGAAAGTAATCTTTTCTCTGCAAAAATTGAGACATTGGCAATGAACATTGGACGACGACGATGGAACAGAAAGAGGAAAGAAAATATGGTAATGAGAATTGGACGAGTGAAATCAGGAAGAGTTGTGAGTCATGCCAACATTTGATAATGTTTTTAGAAAACTAAAATTATGAGAATTGTTTTCGACGACGAGAAGATCATGCTAGAGCATTCCAACATCGTCTTCGTTGTAAGATTGCTTCAATTATTATGATTTTAGCATAAAACTGAAGTAGAATTAGAATTGCAGAGAGTATGTTTCTGTATTGTCTTCACAGTAATGTTTCTTTCAACAAGTAATGGTGATATTTGCGTCATCTATTTATCATAGTTCAGTATATAAATGACTCATGAGAAAAATGTTTAGTGGTTGATTTGTAAATTAATTGTATAGTACAATGGTAGTTTTGTACATTTTCCAATTTTTAACTAATGCAATCATGATGTTAGTGGAGTTAAATTTTCTTCAAATGAAAAATATTTTTTTTATATAAATAACATTCATTATTAGGAAATTAACATCACATACCCTATAGTTTAGGTCAACAAAAACTCAAACCATGAAAAAAATTTGTGAACAATTAAAACCATGAATTATGGAAAAAGAACACTAGCGATGTCGCAGTCACGTTTCCTATCAAAATCTGTCGACGTTATTGCTGTGATTTCATTAACGGTTAGAACTGTCAACAACCGACGTCCCGCAACGACGAGGGACATCCAACGCTAATCCAACAGGGTGAGGCCGGACATCAATTATCGGGGGATGTCCCTCTTGCTCGGCAAAGATGGAGTTTGCCATTTTCCAAAGGTGATGACAGATGATGGTTCATGGCCATTGGATCAAAGAAGAATGCCCCCCGATTGGAATTGATGGCCAGGATGGGGTTTGCCATTTTCCAAAGGTGATGGCAGACGATGGTTGATGGCAGTTGGATCAAGAAAGGACGTCTCCCGATTGGAATTGACGACCATAATGGAGTTAGCTATTTTCTGAAGGTGTTGGCAGACAATGGTTCATGCCCGTTGGATCGAGGAAAGATATCCCCTGATCGGAATTGATTGCCAAGATGGACTCCAAAGGCTATAACATTGAAGGCTCAAGTACAAGGCCCTTTGCGTTTTTAAAGGTGTGGACTCCCTTAATTAAGACGGACATCCCTCGCACAAAATGGACGTCCCTCTTCACATATCGGGCATCCCTCTTCTAGAAACGGATGTCCCTCGACTTGAGACTTTATCGTTTTGCCAATGACAGACATCCCTAGTCTCAAAACGGATGTCCCTCAACTTAAGACTACGTCGTTCAGGGCAAAACGGACGTCCGTCCTTGGTGGAGGGACGTCCGTTTTATGTTCGAGGGACTTCTCTGAATGTTAAATGACATCTTTTCTCAACTCGATGGACTTCCCTCATTCATTGTGTGAACTTGAACCAATGCAACTTTGACTATATAATCGCGAAAGACGTGCGCTGCGAGCACAAGCAACCCTAAATCCCTTAACACAATCAAATAGTGAATTTTTTGAGTGTTGCACATCAAATGCCGTTAAGGAGTGTGTTGGCCTATTTGACATTAGGCTATTTGTTTTGATGATGACAATATCAATTGTATAACTAAGTTGTTTAATTTGTATTTGTTGAATTTTTTAGTTATTTTATTTATATTTATTTGAAATACCCTTAATACGAGTATTAATGTTTACTAATGTGTTTGCCTAAGTCCATGTAGTATATATGATGATATTTGGGACTTAAAAGAATGAAAAGGAGCAAAACAAGGAGAAATTGTCGACAAAAGCACTTTGTTGGTCGACCAATTTTGTGAAGAACAGAGAAAGCTGTCGACCAAATGAGAAGTGGTCGATCGATTCTAAATGGCAGAAGACTATGCGGTCAAAGACGTGGTTGAGCAGTGAAGAAATGGTCGACCGTAAAATAAGACAAAATTGAGCCAGTTTCTGCGATCAAGGAAGTGGTCGAGCAGGCGGTCGAGGAGCTGAGTTCCTGATCGATTGAATATTCTGAGCTTTAAAGAAGTGGTCAACCGAAAAGAAAATGGTCGATCAATTTGTTAGACCTACATGAAAAATGGATGATCAATAGCATAATATTAACATCCCAACGATCGGATACAGTCGACAAAAAAGGAAATGGTTGACCACTCTAGCAGGGTCTATAAATAGAAGGCACTCCGAAGCTCAATTCAAGAAATGAGAATCTTACCAAAACACTGCCAAATTTTATACTTGTATTCTCAGTATTCAAAAGAGTGCATAAAAGCTTAACTCTCTCAATCCTCAACTTGAGATTTCATATTAGAGAGTTAAGTCCTTAGTTGTAATTTTCTATTTTCTGATTTGTAATCTGTGAACACGAAGGTGGACACCCTGCAATAGTCAAAAGCTAGATTGACGCCCATGAAGATCAATATGGAGAGTGACACCCTAGGAATAGTCTGTAATAGTTTGATTGACATTCGTGAAGTCAATCATCACCAACCAAGGAGGTTAGGTGGAGGTTAGGTGATTAAAGATCTTCAAGTGAGAAGCTTGGAGTGTGGATGCTGGCTGAGGTTGCTGAATCGCGTGAACAACATCGTTTGCATTCTCTTTCCCTAACTCTCTTATATTTGAGATTAAGTGTTTATTTATTATTAATAAATCACTTAGGGTTTAGAGAATTAATTATCACATGAAAAAGTTAGATTGCCTAATTCATCCTCCCTTCGCTCTCTATAGATGCATATAGTTCTATAAGTGGTATCAGAGTAGGGTTAAGAAAACTTTGTGTGTGTTATAGTGATATTGTGCATATTGTATAGTTTTTGTTGAATTTGGTTGAGTTTCTTATTATAATCCTTTTTGAAAAATATTTTGAGATTTTATATATATGATGGTTTTCAATATGCATGTTGAAGGTCAATCCATTTCTAGACCTCCATTGTTTGAGTGTAATGATTATTTATATTGCAAGTCTAGGATAAAAATATTTGTACAATCATTGGATTATGACTTGTGGCATAAAATTGAAAATGGGCCATATTTGCCAATGAAATGTGTAAATGGAATTAATGTTCCAAAATTGTATATTGAATTTAATGAAAATGATAAATGCAAATTAAGTTTAAATGCTAAAGCTACTAATGTGTTATATTGTGCTTTAGCAAGAGATGAATTTGAAAGGATTCAAATATGTGAAATTGCACATCAAATTTGGAGACTCCTTGAGGCCACACATGAAGAATTGTCCTCCGAAGATGAGGGTTTGACAAGCGTTTGCTTATTGGGCAAGGAAATTGAGGTAAACAATTCTTAGTGATTTAAGAGATAATTGTGATGATAATGACTTGATGGATCTTTTTGATGAATTGTTTGATCAATTTAATGCACTAAAGTCTAAATATAATTGGTTGAAAAATAAGAATGACAATTTGATGAAAAAACATGTGGAGATGATTAAATCTTTTGAAAATCAAATTGTTGAATTGAAAAGCATGATTGAGAACTTAAATGCTACCATTAAATCTCTTCATATTGATATTAGTGAATTGAAAGTGAAAAATAATTATTTGAATTCTACTATTTTGAAATTCACTAATGGTAGCAATAATTTGAGCATGCTTTTAGGTAAACAAAGTGTAATACCCAGGGGTATTTTGTTTCATGTAAATGTTTGGATTAAGAGAAAATGTAATATGTTTGTGTTTTATTATGAATAATAAAATGTTGGAATGTTATTATTTATTATTAGGATATAAGGATTTAAAGTAAAAAAAAAATTAGACGAATTTTAAAGGATGGAGCTGGTGGTCGAATGTATCCATGTCAATCAACTGGTGCGATCAGCCGGTGATATCAAAGGCCAAATGTTGGCGGTCATTTCAGCGAATGGTGGTCGATCACCCAAGAGTTAAATCGATCAACCACCATTTAAAACACCTTCTGGAAGCGATATCTAAACGCCAGAAACAAAAGAGCTTCGTCTCTTAGCACTTCAGATGACATCCAACGTTTCTTTCTCGATGTTTGACCTTCAAGGAGAGACTGATGGGTCATTTGGAATGTTGTATAAATTAGACGTCTAGGTTAGAAGTTTTTCCTTCTAGAAAAACTAGAGAGAAAAGGAGATTGCTTTGTGAATTTGTTCTGGGTATTCTATCAACGGGAGAGGGAACGCTGCTGAAGGAAAAAGAAAGCTACGTGAGGTAAGGAATATTGTGTGTGATTTGTCTGTAAGGACATACATTGTAGGAGTATGGTTTGTTGTGTAGTTTTGGCTGTGTAGTCATAGTTGCTCTCTGATGAATGCTGCTTCTATAATAGAGTTATTATTCAAAGTATTTCTGTAGGTTATCGATGATAGGTTCTCTGTTCAGTGCATACCTTCGTGATGGTTTTCTGTTAGGTTAATTTTCAACGTTAGTTTGCTAACTATTGTCAAGGAAATGATTTTTCTAGTTTGATGGTCAGTGATAAGAAAAAGAAGAGTTTGTCTGATGATAGTCTCTGTAGTGTTTTTACAGTAGTTTCTCTTAGTTATTCCCTGTAAATGCATTCGGTGATAATTTCTGTTGTTTGCATGCCTAGTAATTGCTTAAATTTAGTGATAAATGGTAAGAGGAGAGTCTGTGGAAAATGAACAGAGAAGAGAATGCAAATTTTACATGTAATTAAATGGATTTTTCATACCTAACTTTCCAGTTGATTAACGGGTTAAATTGTAGTATTTCCTTGATATTAAACTAGACTTAAATTAGGTTGTTTATACTTGATTAATACACGGTGAATAGATAATTTTCTTAAAACGATATTCCCTGCATGAATTAGAATAAATAGAAATTAATTAGATTATATTAAATGGCAAAACTAGATGTATAGGTGCATTGTATGGATATAAGAAAATTAGATTAATAACATAATAATATTTGTTAATTAGTATAAGTCTCAAATATACGTTCTAGTAATTATAGTTATAGATTAGTACCCTTGTTGTTAAAGAATAAGTGGGAAGTAATGCATTAAGGACGGAGAGATAAACATATGGTGTTATAGTGTTGTTCATAATATTTAAATGAAAGTATACTTTGTGTTCATTTATAGTCGAAGCATGGTTATTATTTGTTAGTTGTTTGTAATATTGTTTGTGATATATGAACTATTATGTGTGACATTCATGTAGACATGTCAGTAGGATTGCACGTAATGCATTGCATGGGCTAATAATGAAGATAATAAATGGTGTTTTCTACGTGGGTTCAGAAACTGAAGATCTTGCTCACACACAGAAAATGACTTGTTTGAGTAAGTTTGGAAACTAAAGAGGTTGCTCTTACTCAATGTGGGGTGAGTTTGGAAACTGAAGATGTTGCTCTCACCTAAGAGTAAAATGAATGTAAATGTAAGTGGGCTCGTTTTTAGTGAGTTCGGAAACTGAAGAGATGGCTCTCACGTAAAAATGAATTCAAGTGGTGATTTCGAAAATTGAAGAGGTTGCTCTCACCCAACTTACGGATATATCAGACTTATGCATGTAGAGTTGTCATAGAGGTTATAGTTGCATTTCATTTTATATTCCTTACTGGGTAAGAGGCTCATTATTCCTCCTGTGATGTAGGTATGGATTGTGAGCCAATTGAGGTGAACGTTGGAGAAGTGTGATGCGATGCAAGCTTGTGTTACAATGCGCGAAACGACCTCGGGGGTTATGGCTCTAATGAATAAAAGTTATTTTAATGGCATAAAGACTATGTTATGGATTTTAATTATGTTATTTCTGTAAGACAGTTAAATATTTTTATTTCGCATAACGTACTCGGATGTTTTTCAATTAAGGATATTTTAATGGGTTTTTAAAATGTTCAAAAATTTACGAAAAATTCATAAACGAAAATGAGATGTTGCACAAATAGTTACATTTTTTTATAAAGCTGGCATTGACTCAATCCTTTGTTAAAAAGAAAAATTATTATAATTTCTTTGTTTGTCTATCTACTTGTAATTGTATGGGCTTAAATCATTTAGTTGTCGATTGAAATCTAATAGCAAAATGATTAGTTCTAAATTTGTTTAAGTTTCTAAAGAAACCAAGCCAAAAACTCAAGAACCCAAAAGGATTTGGATTCCTAAGAAAGGCAATTGAGCCTAAGGTTTAGGTTGGAAGTTCTCCCATTTAAATGAGTGTTTTTTATTGTGCATAATAAGAGACTTCCTTGATTGTGCTTTATATAGGGTGAAATTTTATTTTTCGGATTAATATTGATTCTATTGATTGCATAATTTTTTTAATGAATGGTTTATTTAGGTTTTAATTTTTGTCATTCTAACAAGTGGTATCATTGGCTAAATTTTTTTTAATTGATTTTAATGTTTATTAATTCAACAAGTGAAATCATAAATTGCATCTATTGAATGAGTATTGGAATTTGCTTTTGATGTCCATTGGTTCCCCCATTAATTTAAACTTGTGGAATTGTTTGTATTTGATGCAAATCTCCACATCTTTTATATTTTGTTTGATGACAAAGGGGGAGATTTTTTTTTTATTATTGTTGAATTTTTTTGTTTTGATATTTTGGTTGACCCCATTGATTTGATTATGCATATTGACAAAAGAAGGAGAAATTATTTGATTATTTGAGTTGACTTGTGTATCTCCAATTTTTATATGTATTGTAATTGTTAAAGGGGGAAATGATATTTATTTGAAATATTGTTATGTTCAATTGTTTGGTTGATTGATATCCTCGGATAATTTCTATGTTTTAGACTTTGACAAAAGTGAGAGATTCTTTTATTGTCCTTGGTAGTCGTCACCATTGAACTCTTTTTTATTATGAAAAAAAGGGGGAGAAGTAAGTTGTTTGGTAGAAAAGCATATTTTGCATGAAATTAAAAGCTAGATACACTGCATAAACTAAGGGGGGACAAATTATAGTATGTAATACTATATGCACATGCTTAGGATAGGTAATTAAAAAATTTAACATGTTTTCTCATCATCAAAAAGGGGGGAGATTGTTAGCTTATTTGACATTACACTATTTGTTTTGATGATGACGATATTAATTGTATAATTAAGTTGTTTAATTTGTATTTATTGAATTTCGTAAATATATTATTTATATTCATTTGGAAATAACACTTAATAAGAGTATTAATATTTACTAATGTATTTGCTTAAGTTCATGTAGTTTATATGATGATATTTGGGACTTAGAAGAATGAAAAGAAACAAAACACAGAGAAAAGGTTAATGAAAGCACTTTGGTGGTCGACTAATTTTGTGAAGAACAGAGAAAGCAGTTGACCAAATGAGAAGTGGTTGACCAATTCTAAAATGCAGATGGTTCAGCGGTTTAGCGGTCAAAGATGAGGTCTAGCAGTGAAGAAATGTTCGATCACAAAATAAAACAGATTGGAGCTAGTTTCTACAGTTGATGATGGACTTCAAGGTCCATTCACAAAGACAAAGGCCCAAGGCCTCAACAATTCATTCCCTTCCAACGATTTGGAAGGTAACTCATCAAAGACCCAAATAAAGAGCTATCAACCCAAGGAAGTCAAAGAGGGCTCACACCCTTAATGCTATGGAGAAAAACCTAAGAAGACATGTTGGAAGGGTAAAAAAAGCTAAATGAAAAAGAGATAAGAAAACATTCCTTAATCAACCAAAGACAAGTGGACATTGAAGAGCCAATTATGCTTGGTTTTGACAACCATCCATTTGGCAAAATTAAAGAGGAAGAAGCTGCCAAAAAGTCACCATTTCGTGGAGCCAAAGCCAACAAGGAGTTACTAAAACATTAGCTTTAGAAAGTTACTAAATTCATAGTTTACTAATGGGCCAATTAAGATTGAATACCTAGTGTGTTTTCTATTTTGTTGTTTCTTAATTTATGCTTTGTAATTGGCTATATAAAGCCTCCTAGTGCTTATGTTTTGGACATTGAAATTCGAATACAAAAAATTCTTACTTTATTTCAAAATTGAAGTGATTACTTTTTCAAACACTTTGGTGAATTATATCCAAAGTTATTCTTGTGTGAGTAGTAAAGCAAGATTGGCTCACTTGGAATTGAGTGAGTTCTCTTGTTGGCATATGCAGCCCTAGTCTTTGGGGAAAGGTTATGTGAAGTGGTGTATAACCATCAAGAGGCGTTTCTATCAACATTTCATCCATTCGAAAGTTGCAAGCTTCAATACTTGCTATTTCCGACCACTTGAGTTCTTCCAAGCATCTTTCATAATCCTTGAAGGTTCTTTAAAAAATTCTTGAAGGATTTCTTTCCTTATTCATTCAAGAAGGTGTGGTCTAAATTTCAACTCAAAAGCTTCTAAAATGAAGGAGTTACAAGCTTGCAAAGTTGGACTTTCCAAAAGTGAATTATGTTGTCAAATAGGGAAACTAAGGAACTGGCCGATCTGCTCGACTGCTCGCTCGACTGATCCCTTCATCATTTGCCACTACCCTTTTTAGAGTCGACCTCCTACTCGACCGATTCCTGAAGAAGTTCGCCTCTACCATTTCAGCGGTCGATCGTTCGGTCGATCTCCGCCTTCATTTGATTAACCACCGCGCCTAAAAACAGCCTCTTTCGGCTGGTCAAACACTCAAACCTTATTACACACCTCTTCAATCTATTGCATCAACACATCAACAATAATATTTCAGGTTATATTCTAATCCCCTTCCACTTGTGCATCAGTTGAGGAAGCAGTTGAGCAAGCAGTCGAGGAGCTGAGTTCCTGATCGATCAAATGTTTTGAGCTTTGAAGAAGTGGTCGATCGAAAAGAAAATGGTTGACCGATTTGTCAGGCCTCCATGATAAATGGATGACCAAAAACATAATGGTAACATCCCAACGGTCAGATACGATCGACCAAAAAGAAAATGGTTAACCGCTCTAGCATGGTCTATAAATAGAAGGCACTCTGAAAGCTCAATTCAAAAAGTGAGAATCTAAATGCTGCCGAATTTTATACTTATACTCTCACTATTCAAAAGAGTGCAGAGGCTTAAATCTCTCAATCCTCAACTTGAGATTTTATATTAGAGAGTTAAATCCTAAGTTGTAATTTTCTAT
This sequence comes from Begonia loranthoides, assembly GCA_022433065.1. Classification (NCBI taxonomy): domain Eukaryota; kingdom Viridiplantae; phylum Streptophyta; class Magnoliopsida; order Cucurbitales; family Begoniaceae; genus Begonia; species Begonia loranthoides. The sequence continues at coordinate 19,941,269 of CM039470.1, read as the reverse complement.
TTTTTGATTTGTAATCTGTGAACAAGAAAGGTGACACCACGGAATAGTCAAAGGCTAGATTGACGCCCATGAAGATCAATCCAGAGTGTGACACCCTGAGAACAGTTTGTATGTAATGACCCGGATTTTCGTCTCTTTTTGAAAATGCGTTAAAATACGAGAAAACGTGTTAGAGTGCACCTAATCCAGACCACTACCAACCTTTCTTTAAAACTCGTCATAAAAGTCGTTTATTTAATAAAAATGCGGAAGCATTGAAAACAAATAGTTATTTAAAATGTTGCGGAAGTAATCTTCTGCGGAAGTAAATTAAAGAAAATGAACTAGGCATTAAATTACAAATTAAGAAGAGAAAACTTAATTTAAATTACATTACAATTCAATATATATTTAACTTCTCGTAGCCTGGCTAACCACAAGCCCGCTCGCGTGCAAAATCCCTCATCAACTGTGTTGAGTCTATACGCTATTTTCTCCTATGGATACCTACACCACGAGTAAACTGTAAGCCTAAAAAGGCTTAGTAAGGAAATGGTTAATAATAAAATATAATTTAAATAACTAAAACAATTCTATAATTAACTAACATAAAGAATTAATAGAAAGAATTTAAGTACAATTGTTAAGGAAACGAGAAGAGCTATTAACAAGCAACCATCATCAGATCCTAAAACTAACAGAGAGCAATCAACAAGGCAGGCTACATTACTAATAACAGAGGTAACAACAAGGATTCAACAGCAATTCTACTCAGTAATACAATTCTACTAATACAAAGCATTAAAATAACCTAAATACATAGCATTTATGCATAGAAAGCATACTGAGCAATTATCATACGAGAATCCATAGAACTAACACACAATTTATCAACAAGAAATTACTAACAGGTTCATCCAACAGAGAGTTCACAAACAAAGAATAGAAATCACCAAACCATACACAACGCACTCCCACATACTCGTGGGTAGGGCTTAGACCACCAGACACACCCAATCCTTACCCTTTTTGACGAACCAAGAACTGGGACATCATCTCCCTTCCACACAGCAGCAGCTCCCGATCACAGAGCAGTCCACGGCAGCTCCAAGACACCCAATAGAAAAATCAACTCAACATTCATCTCCATCCACAGCAAGACTATAATCTCACGCTGAATAAATAAACAGAAGGAAAATTTGAAATGCAAACCGACCTATCCAACGATTTTAGCCGAAGCACTGACGGAAGATCTGGCCAGAACCTGATTTTTCGGCAGCAACTCCAGCTGGATCGAATCCCTTGCTCGAGTCATTCATCGCAAATCGCCACTGCCAACTGCCACCTCCGATCACCAAGCCGTCGCCGATCGTCGTCGGAAATTCCGAATCGAACCCGAGAAGCCGCACCTCCCAAGTCCGAGATCGCTGCACCGCGTCGCTCGCCTCTTCATTTGCCAGCAGCCGCACGCCGTCGCCGGTATCGTTCGCTTGCCGCCGTTAGCCCTTCGTCGGTCGTTGTTCGTCGTTTCGTTCGTCGCCTGCTCCGATCGTTCATCGCCTCTCTCCCTCTGTTGTTCTCTCTCTTCTCGGCAGACTGCAAGAAAATAAATCCTCCCCTTTTACATTTTTAATCCATTCTAATCACTCCCTAATAAATCCCTAATGAAAACAAACCCTATCAACTTAAATACTAATTCCCATTTAATATTCTCTGCTTTTATGCGAAATTCCCACTAATTAATTCATTCCTTATTTAAAATATAATACCATTTATTTATTACGTCTAATAATTTACCCCCAACTCAATAATTTAAATTTATTAATTTAAATTTCAACTTATTTCCATAAATACTTGTCATAATAACAATTATTGTTATCCCCATAATAACACATCCAATGCAACCATCATACTTTATATCCTAATTTTAATAAATCTATTAACAATTTAACCCCTAATGGTTTAACCTCTCTCTTATTTTTATTCAATAAATCCTTAATTTAAAACGCTTATAAGTAATTCAAAAAATTATACTTTGATTTATCCAAAGAATATATTTATTTTAATTACAATAAATTCAATTTAATCTCACTAAATGGAATTCTTACGAATACGTCATTCGTAATACCCCGATAATTAAATAATTATCCATTTTAAAATATCGGGGTGTTACATACTTCCCCCCTCAAAAATAAATTTCGTCCCCGAAATTTGCCACACGTAATACCCTTTTTAACCTTAACTAACGCTAACTACCCATCCTGACATTTCGTTAACTACCCATTTTGATATCCTAGTCCACTTAGGCATCGGCTTAATACAACTACTCTCGGTTTGACGATTACCTAGATATAGCTAATGGATTGGCTTGACAACATCTGACAGCAAAGTCGATCCAACTTCCGAACTCACTCTTCCACACTTCTACTGTGTTACTCTATTACCCATTTACTTCTCTTAGGTCTCTAACTTGTTTGTGCTTCCCAGTCTGTGTGTGAATACAAGTTTTCGTTCCTGTTTCTGTTTCTCGTTCCCGTATCCATTCCCAAAAATCACTCTGGAAACTTCGTTTCCTTCTCCATCTCCGTTCCCATTTTCGTTTCAGGTTATGTTCCCGCTTCTGTTTCTGCCTCGGTATCTATTTCGGTATCCGTGATTGTACGCGTTTTCGTATCCGTATCCGTTTCTGTATCCGTATCTGTATCTGTATTCGTATCCATATCTGTATCTATTTCCATTTTTGGAAACTCGTTTCCGTTTCTATTTCCTTCTCTGTTTCCGTTTCCGTTTCAGTTTCTGTTTCGGTTTCCGTTTCTATTTCTGTGCTCATACCGTTTCCGTATCTGTTTCCGTTATCCGAAGTTTTTGTTTCTGATCCCGTTTCCATTTCAGTCTATGTGCTCGTTCATTGAAAGGTTCAATTGATTCCCTATACTTAATCTCTTTGGCCCTTACTACTATCATGTTTGCTCTTTATCTGCCCATTATAACCTTTCATCTTTTCTTACACTTTTATCCTTTACGCTTTAATTTGTTGTTACATCGTTCGTGACCTCCGGTATAGCAGCGATGACATAATCCGAAAGTCTACTAACCCTTGGCTGTTCTTTTCATCTTTTGCCTCGGATATAGCAGCAATGACATAATCAGAAAGACTGCTAATCATTGGCCGTTATGTTCCTGCATAATCCAGGAACTGTCCTAGCATAATTTAAGGACTTTGCAACCGATAGGAGCAGCAATGGCATAATCCGAAAGCTTGCTAGCGACGATGGCATAATCCGAAAGCTCGCTAGCGACCGTGTCCACAAAGGACTTAACAGTTTCGCATCATATCGTTGTCATTTCCTTCTTCTTTTAGTTCACCTTTTACTTGCTTTGGTTCGCTTTTTATCATTCATTAATTTGTTATCTTCACTTTCGTTGCTTGTGATGCGTTCGTCGTTTGTGCCATCAGTTGTGCATAATTCTACATAAGCGCTCTCGTTTAACTATCTGACTTCGTTTAATCTTACATTCCTTCCACTTAGTCTCTCGTTTACTATTTGACTTCGTTTAGCTATCTTACTCCATTTAACTATCTGACTCTATGTCCCTTCTATTTATTATATCGTTCATCTAATCCACGTTCCTTCTACTATTTCCTCGTTCCTATTTTCTAAAAATTTGAGCAGAGTTTCCCTTGTTTTTAGACTCCCCCAAAGCTAAGTAACCTGCATAAAAATTCCCAAAACAGTCCTAGTATTTTCTATTCTCTATTACGTACCATCATCTACAACTCATTCTCTACTATAAACTCATTCTCGTTACAAAATAATCTTAACTGAATAAAGAAATTAAAGCGATCAAATTAAAGTAACAGTGTTCAAATTGAGATACTTACATTCGATGAAAGATTTCCACGTCGAGGCTCGTGTTGGCAGTCAAGCTACGTTATCAATTTAACTTTTACAAAATCATATTGAAACACACTTCAGATGGTTTGAAAATATATGAGCTATAGCCCGCCCAACCTTGGCCCAACAGATATTGTCCGCTTTGGGCAGCAGCCCGCACGGATTTGTTCTTGATGTGGCTTACCTAGCCAAAACCGGTCTGTTGGGGTAGGAGAACTATCCACTTATATTCTGCTCTCTTGACTTCCCCCAAGTCGATGTGGGACGATAGCCCGCCCAACCTTGGCCCAACAGATATTGTCCGCTTTGGGCCGCAACTTGCACGAATTTGTTCTTGGTGTGGCTTACCCACCCAAAACCAGTCTGTTGGGGTAGAAGAGCTATCCACTTATATTCTGCTCTCTTTACTTCCCCCAAGTCGATGTGGGATTGCACACCCTTCCATATGGGATGTCAAAATCACCCCACCTTTTGGGGGCCCACGTCCTCGTGGCCACAACGAGCTGGGTCTAGCTCTGATACTATAAGTATAAGCGATAGCCCGCTAAACCTTGGCCCAACAGATATTGTCCGCTTTGGGCCGCAGCCTGCACAGATTTGTTCTTGGTGTGGCTTACCCACCCAAAACCGGTCTGTTGGGGTAGGAGAGCTATCCACTTATATTCTGCTCTCTTCCCCCAAGTCGATGTGGGATTGCACACCCTTCCATATGAGATGTCACACTGTAACAGTTTGATTGAAACCCGTGAAGTCAATCATCATCAATAGGGGAGGTTGGGTGATTAAAGATCTCTAAGTGGGAAGTTTGGAGTGTGGACGTAGGTCAGGGTTGCCGAATTGTGTGAACAACATTGTTGGCACTCTCTTTCCCTAACTATCTTATATATTTGTGATTAATTGTTTATTTATTATTGATAAATCACTTAGGGTTTAGAGAATTAATTATCGCACGAAAAAAATTAGAAAGCCTAATTCACCCCCCCACAGACCTGTTTGGTAGACCTGTCATTTGCCTGGATGGCTGTCACCTAAAGGGGTCATGTCCAGGCCAATTGTTCCCAACCATCAGCATTGATGACCATGATGGAATTTATCTAGTTGCTGTGGCAATTGTTGAATCTGAATGTAGAGACTCCTGGTCTTGGTTTTTGTGTTGCTTCTTTTTGGACGTAGAAAGTGAGATAGGCAGTGGATAAACATTTATTTTTGACCGCCAGAAGGGATTGGTGCCTGCTATCGAACATTATGAATTAGCTGTTGAGCATCGTTTTTGTATCAGACACTTGTATGCCAATTTTAAAAAATAATTTCTAGGAAATTTGTACAAGGATATCATGTGGAAGGTAGCTAGGGCTACAACATCATCGCAATATGAGAAATAGATGAATAAACTATTTGTGGTCGACCAGACTATTAGCATAAGTGTAGTCAGCCTTATTTATTTTGATGATGATTGTATTGATTGAAATTATAAGTGGTTTATTAGTTTTTGTTCTTAATTGAATAATCATTTTATTTATATTTATATTCTTTGGAAATACCCCTAATATAGGTATTAAGTTGTGCTCACATGTCTATAGGTCCATGTAGTGAATATGCATCATATTGGGACTTAGTATTATTAAGGATGGCAAAAGGAAGGGTTGAGGTCGAGTAAGATGGAGTTCTGGTTGACCAAAAATAGTGTACGAACGATGCAATCGAGTAGCCAGTCGAATTGGTGGTCGAAGAGATCGACCGCAATCAAACATAGTGTACTCTCAGAGTTTTCGGTCGATGATACGATCGAGGGACCGGTCGAGTGGACCGACCAAAACTAAATACAAATTACTTCGAGAACTTTTGGTCAAGCAAGCAGACGAGGAAGCGGTCGACAAGATCGACCCAAATACAACACACAGTGCTCAAAGATATTCGGACAACAAAACAGTCGACGGTGTGGACGAAGAGATCGACCAAAAAAAAAACACAGAGAGCACCTTGGGTTTTCTGTCAATCGAGTGGTTGAGCAAGCAGAAAGTGGTCGACTGGAAAAGTGCAGAAATACACAATGGCTAGTTTTTAACAGTCGGTTGTGGTCAGCTAAAAATGATTTGGTCAACTGAATTTACAGTGTCTATACATATAAGGCACTTCGAAGCTCATTCTAACGAATCGGGAATTGAGGCGAAGCTTTGCCAAATTTGAGACTCAATTCCAAATCAATATTTGAGCGTGTAACCTAACTCTCCATACTCGAACACTTCAGTTTTCTATTTGGGAGAGTTAGGAAGCTTTGGATATTTTGTTTCCAAATCTTGTACTCCAACAAAAAGGGTGATGCCATATGAATTACTCAAGTGAAGGGTGACGCCTCGTAATAGTCAAGAGAAAAGTGTGACACCCTAAAAAAGAGTCAGTTGTAAAAGGTTTGTTTGACATCCATGAAGTCAAACATTGTCAACTGAGGAGGTTGGACAATTAAGGATCTCCAAGTCAGAAGCTTGGATCGTGGACGAAGGTGGGATTTGCCCAACCGCGTGAACAACATTGTTTGCACTCTCTAACCTACTCTTTACATATATACATTGCTTGTGTATTTATATGCATTAAATAACTTAGAGTTTATAAATTTGAATATTGCATGAAAAAGATTAAAATGCCTAATTCACCCCCTATAGGCGAATATCAATCCAACACTGACAATACATGTATATCTGCAAAAAATCAACTTGAGGTGTGGTCAAAACATACTTTCAGTTCTGTCCCAAAGTACGACATGAGCCTTAATAATTTAAGTGAATCCTACAACGCCTGCCTCTTACCAGCTTGAGACAAACTGATCCTCAACATGTTTGGGATGATTAGAATGGGCATCATGTGTAAGATCGTTAAGAAACATGACAAGATAGCAGAGTCGACAGACTTATTGTGTCCTAAGACCAAAAGGAAGCTTGTCATGCTACAACATACGACTCAGAATTGGTGTTGAACATGTACAAAAAAGGTAATCAGTTTGAGGACAGTGACAGTAACGAATGGTACGTAGTTGATTTGGACACACACACCTGTAACTATTACTAGTGGGAGCTGACTGGAATCTCATTCATGTATGTCATCCCGTGTATCTTTTTATGAGGACTTCAGCTGAGGATGTATGTACTCCAACTTTACTCGACTTGTTGGTGGCCAATACATGTTGCCTGAAAATGAACCAGGATCCAATTCTCCCACCTCTAGTTAAGAGACTCCCAGGTCGACCTCGAAAATAAAAAGTGCGAGATGCTAATGAGCCCCGTAGCCGCACAATAGTCAGCAAGAGAAATGTCCCAATGACATGTGGTCATTGTCAGGGTGTGTGCCATAATTTCTACTCTTATTAAGGTGTAGGCTCTACCACTGTTGTGGCAAGTGGCATCGGCAGAGCAAGACGCCCACAAGATACCTTTATGGGTTTACCATTGTTGCCAAGACACTGGTGCGTAGATTGTTACGCTTTCATACGGTTTTCTAACTATGTGCACTTTGTATGACATAATATTGCATTTGTGTTTTGTAGGAGTCCGTTGATGGATGAATGTAGATGAACTGGATTGTGTTAGACCGTGTGCTCGTCTATAAGGGGGGAGGGCTGTGAATTGGGCGATCTAAACTTTTTCGTGCGATATTTATTTTTCTATCCCTAAGTGATTTAATACAAATCAAGTATATAATCAATAATAATAATAAAGAGATAAGGAATAGAAACTGTAAACAATTTGTTCACGCTGTTCGATAACCCCGTCTTACATCCGTGCTCCAAACTTTCCACTTAGAGATCCTTAATCACCCAACCTCCCCAGATGGTGATGATTGACTTCACGAGTGTCAATCAAACCTTTACAATGACTAATTCTAAGGGCGTCACCCTTCGCTTTATGGCATCACTCTTTTTGTTCAAGTACAATAAAAAATGTGGAAATAAAAATATAACTTTAGAACTTAACTCTCTAATATGAAATCTCAAGTTGAGGATTGAGAGACTTAAACTTATGCACTTATATGTGAAGCCAAACTCTTTATTTTTGTTAGAACACCGGTCGATCACCGATCTTTCTAAAAACCTCCTCATTTCAAATCTGTAAAGTAGCAGAACGACCGCTAACATAATTGATCGACCATCCCACAATAGAAAGCTCATCAATAGATGGATGTATTGTATTGGGAGAACAACTGAAGTGGATGGACGTATTGTATTGGGTGAACGACTTCAAAGTAGCCTGCTTTCTACTTTTAAACAATCTGGTCGACAATAAAATGGATGTCCTTCGCTATAAAATAGACATTCATTGCCGTAAAATGGGCACTCGGCCTAATAACAGATGTCCCTCTCTGTAAAACAGATGTCCCTTGCCCTATAAAAGACAACCCTCGCCCTATAACGAACGATCCTCGCCCTATAACGACCGTCACTCACCCAAAATAACAACAACCAAGTTGCAAAACACAACCTATCAAATAGAAGACCAACAACAACTAGAATACAAGGTAGAATACCAACAACAACAACAACAACAACACAGAGATAACCAACAACAACAACAACACAGAGATAACCAACAACAACAACAACACAAATAAATCTGAGTTGAACAAATGTAATGTAACACAGATGCATAAAGATACAATAACTCTCTTAACTGCCTCACATGTACAATTATGTTTTCTGAGGTTTAAGTCGGAGATCGACAACCTTGAACTGCAAGTCATGGTTCATCTCAACATGAGTGAAGTGCTTAAAAATGTCCTCTAGTTTGTGCTCATTGTGACGATGAAAGCATTTCTCTGGACACTTGCCAATCACCGACACCCCTAAAGGGCACGAGACTTGAAATATGCCATGTGAGCTGCAATTGGAAGGGAAAATTAGTTTGTCACTTCCCTCAAAGCATAGGTTGAGAAAATGTATTAGTTTTTATCTATATGGGCCATGAAAATTGCAATTGCCTTAGGTAATAGTAACATGTAGCCATACTGGGTGTGCAGGTCAATCGATGACATGAAACATGTTTGTTTCTGGTGTGTCTGAAATCAAAACCATATATTACACGAGGAAAAACTATTGCATGAATGAATATAAGTGCCTTACATGGATTCAACCAAAACTCAGCAGTTCCTTCTTCTGTTGAACTGCAAATACCTCTTCTTCATTCAATGCCATGCATTGGATATTAAGAACACTAGATATTTATTTTCAATAACAGCATCTTAAATATTGATTACACATTCTTACCGAGTTCACTTTTCCTGTTTGCTTTGGAACGATGAGGGTTGTTATTGAAAAAGCATCGTTACTTTGAAAAATGACAATACGCCACACAATGTCTTCAATATACAATCAAAACTGAGCATAACTTTAAAATGATATTGTTTCTTACTCTGGAGCGGCAAAGTGTAACACACGTCTCCACGTTCTTCTTGGTATTTTTCTGTGCTAATCTCATGAACCCCTCCATCAACTTCCCAAGTTGCAATGAATAATCAACTTATGACGACCCTCATACTAGTAAGTGTAAATTCAACACATTGTACAAAATCAAATTGAAGAGATACCACTTGCAATTTTAGTAGTGAATCAGGTGTTGGAACTACTTTTGTCAATGGAGGACCCGTTGCCAATATCTTATGAACTTTGGCAAGGGTTGGAGGAGAGGACGGTTGCATGATGATAGAAGATCTACACAGTTGTAACACATTATTAATCAATTGTAATATTCAAAAAAATCTATATGTGTTTAATGGAAAGCATAATAAATTTTGATAAAGAAAATGTGTTTGGGTGATAGTGAATTGTCCATTTGATATGCTTGGAATTTGTGATATATGAAATTAGATATGTTGGAATGATATGGTATAGTGTACATTTGAGAATGTGTAGTAGGGCATGAGGAGGAGTGAAATTTAAAGTGTTACGAGACTTTTGGAAGAAAAATAGGTCGATCAATATAAGGAAGTTGATCAACCGATTAAGCATGGAAATAGGCTCTGGAGTTTTTAATGGAAAAGCTAGTCGTTCAAATATAAGGAAGTTAATCAATTGGTTAAGCATGGAAATAAGCTCCGGAGTTTTTATTTGAAAAACTAGTCGTTCATAGAAGACGAAGGAGGATCAGCTTCATGGAAAAATATTACAGATTCAAAATAAGTGTTTGGGAATGACTAGTGTCTAGGCAATATTTTGAAGTTGATAAATTGTGGTCGATCAAGGGATGAAAGAGTGGTCGGTCTGCTTCTTTATAGATTGTAAAATTGAGATTAGCGATCGATCATAAGGAAGAAGGCAATCCAACGGTTTATCGAAGAAAGCACAGAATCAGGATACATGGTTGTTTTGCTGTCGATCAACCAAAGGAAGGTGATCCAAAAGAATGTCAAAAGTCACCTGGAAATTGTACCAGATGTCATGTTCTAATTGGAGGATTGTGGGGTGGAAACTTCAGCTATGATTCTCGCAACAACGCCTCCTACTGGCTACAGGAGAAGGGCATGATGTTAAGTTATAAAACTGAAGAGTGTAGGGAAATTTCAAGAGAATCGAAGAAATCCTCTCAAGTTTTCTCTCTAGCCCTCTCCTTCTTCTCTGCTATGACTAATCAACGAAATTCAAATTTTTCTGGGATTTTATGAGATTATGGAGGTATGATAGAGGATGAAGGAAAATTGGGTAAAAAAGAGTCTTCACTGAGTAGATTAGACGATTGCTAGTCATTGAATGCCTTCTTAGAAATTTCAAGTAAAACCATTTGAACATGATAACAAGGACATCTTAAGGAAGATGTAGGTCCCAAAAATTTTAGGATTTGGTTAAGTATTGAAGAAGTTATGGTGGATTGAAAATAGATCAAAATCAAGGGTGAAAACCAAGTATGTATGCTGAAAAGATATTGGTTTTGTTTTGGATTTTTATGGATATACATTGGTTTGAAGGTGCTACTGTGCATGAAGGAATTTTAAGTGTGAGAGTTTACAAAGAACAAGGTAAGAGATATGCTTGTGTTTGTGACCAATGGTGGTCTACATCTTAGGACATAGGATGTGTTGTATTGTTGTTTGATAGATTGTTTGATTGAAGATGTTGTTGTTGTGCTAGGATAGAAATAGTAATGATAAGCTATTGTTTATATGTTAAATGTTGAATTGAGTGCATACATATCATACATCACAATTTAAGTTGATTTGATAATATTGGCATGTATTGCATTTGCATTATTAATGGAATGAATTGAATAAACGTAAAAAGGCATTGGAGATTGGGGAGATTAGTGATAGTCCTAATTGGTAACACCCGTAATGGATATATCTTATCCATTGTGGGGATTGAGTGATGGTTAAGCCAACATGGACCATAGGATATATCTTTTCTCCTTGTCGGATAACTTCTAACGTTTGGACTGACAAGTGAAATGTAAACTAAATGATAGAAAGGATAGGTTTTTTTTTTTTCTAAAATGGATTGCATGAGAATAAATTACTCATTTCATTTTAACTTTTACTGAGCGTTAGGCTCATATTTTTATCTGGTGATGTAGGTGAAGAATATGATCGAAATGGAGTGATGGAAATGGACTACAGTGGAAGGGGCATGATCGCGATGAACGCTTTTGTTACTGGCGTGTTTTGACCTTGGGGTTATGACTCACTCAATACTGTGTCTTGTAAATTATGCTAAGTGTGTTTCAAGTATTTAAAATAGTTTTAAAGTGGTGAATGTATTTTTTGAATCATGAATGACTTCCGCTTATGCTCACTATATTTTCCCTTCACACGTTTTAAAAATAAAATCAAAAACTTTTGTATGGCTAACGGAAAGATAAATGTAAAACGGGTCATGAAAAATATGGTATCAGAGCATCATCGGGTCAAATGCGTTCGTATACATTGCCGATAACAGGAGACTTATTGTGGAATACTTCTTCGACTGTAAGTTTAATTGTGTTGTTTAAATTGGTTTTTTTAATTTGTTGTTCTATGATGTGAAATTGTTTGTAGGATAATAAAATGGTGAGAGAAACTACAAGACATGTATGAGATGATAATGAGAGGAACGAGGCTATCGACCAAGAAAATGTAATTGGTCAAGAAAATGTTATGAATCAGGATAAAAGAAATGAAGCAATTTGTTGATTAACTACTATAGTGGAGTGACAGTTTCATTATCTTGAGCGATTTATGGAAAGGGAAGAGAATGAGAATCAACATCAAAGTGGTCCTAAAGGAGGACTGATGGGAGAAATTCAGGAGACTCAATCCTCCAAGTTTTGACAAAAATATTGTTGATGTTATGGGGGCCAAGGAGTGGATAATATCTCTAGAGAATATGTTTGATTATGCAAAGATTAACAAGGTTGAGAAAGTTGCATGTGCTGCTTATTTGCTTATCCAAAAAGCAAGATTCTAGTGGGATTCCATCAAGGCAGCACAGGATGTGCGGACCCTGACATGGGAAAAATTTAAAGAGGTCTTTTATAAGAAATATTTCAGCCACACTATCTGGACTAAGAAATAAGTGGAGTTTGTACAGTTACATCAAACGGGGACTATATCATAATATATACAAAAATTTAAAGCATTATCTCGGTTCACATCACACCTGGTGGCAAACAATGTACATAAGGTCCATTAGTCTGTTCAAAGGCTGAAAGTGGAAATTTTCAAAGGAGTTAAAATTTTTGGTACTCAAGGCGTTCTATATATGAAGATTGTCTCCAAGGCATTAGAGGTTGAGGATGCTGAATTAATGGTGGCTAGATAGCAAGAGATAAATCAAAGGTTTTGGAAAAATAATCAGAACCAATAACGAAGGGGTGGACCATCTATGAACAAAGGAATTAAAATGCCATCAGTTAATGAAGAACAACAAAGAAGAGACAAACGCATTATGAATGAACCTATTTCTGCTCCATCTAATGTTAAAATAAGTAAGCCAAATCAATGTCCAAAATGTTAGAAAAATCATTATGGAGAATGCAAAGCGAGTTCTAGAATGTGTTACAGGTGTAGAAAGCTAGGACATGTTGCTAGGTATTGTCTGACTTTGAATAGAGAACCTGAGAAGGTGGTGCCAAGGGATTTCTCTTTGTTTGGGAACGAGAAAGAAGAGGATTAGCCTGCGGTTGTGTTAGGTATGATTTATGTTAATGACATAGCTGTATATGTTCTGTTTGATTCTGGAGCTACTCACTCTTCTGGATTTTACATAAAAATAAATTGTTTATTTGACCTGGTAAAAAGTGAGTACACAATACTTCTGCCCTCCTGTGACTATTTGACATCTAATGGTGTTCTAAAAGAACATGTTGTTAAAATAAACAACTGTATTTTTCATGCTGATCAAATTGTCATGGATATGAAAGGGTATGACATTATTTTGGGTATGAACTGGTTATTCCATCATCATGCAACTATTGATCATAGAACAAGGGAAGTTTGTTTCCATCCTTTTGGTAGTGAATAGCACATATTTCAATGGAATAAAGTAAAAGAAAAATTAGCAGTAATTTCTGCACTTAAGGCGGATCGGTTGTTGAAAAATGGATGTGAAGGATTTTTTGAGAGTGTGATGCAGACAATAGTGGTACCAAAAGCAAAAATTCCTATTGTTCAAAACTTTTTGAGAGTCTTTCTGGATGATCTTCCAGGCTTACCGCCTCATAGAGAAATTAAGTTTGTGATTGATCTACATCTTGACACTGAACCTATTTCTAAAAATCTGTACAGAATGGCACCAACTGAATTGTGAGAATAGAAAGTCTAGTTAGAAGAATTAATTGACAAAAGGATTTATACGTCCTAAATTTTCACCATGGGGAGCATTGATTTTATTTGTAAAGAAGAAGGATGAATCAATGAGAATGTGTATTGACTACCATGAACTCAATAAAGTAATGATCAAGAATAGATATCCCTTGCTCAGAATTGATGATTTGTTTGATCAGTTGCAGTGTGCTTGTGTATTTTCAAAGATTGATCTCTGGTCGAGATATTATCAGTTAAAGGTTAAGTCAGATGATATTCCTAAGATGACATTCAGAACGAGATACAGACATTATGAATTTCTTGTGATGTTGTTTGGTTTAACCAATGCTCTAGTGGCATTCATGGACTTGATGAATCAGATTTTTAAAGAATATCTGGATAAGTTTATTATTATTTTCATTGATGATATTTTGATTTATTCACTTATAGAAGATGAACACAAGGAACATCTGAGGATTTCTTTGTCTATCTTGGAAAAACACCAACTATATGCGAAATTTTCAAAGTGTGAGTTTTGGTTGGAAAATGCTAGTTTTCTCGATCATGTCATTTCTAAATATGGTATTAAGGTAGATCCAACAAAGATTCAAGCGGTTATTGATTGGTCTCAACATAAAAATGTGGGGGAAATAAGAAGTTTTCTTGGTTTAGCGAGATATTATCTACTCTTTATAAATATATTTTCTAAAATTACACTGCCATTAACTAGCTTAATAAGGAAATATGTTCAATTTTGGTGGACAAGTGAGTGTGAGAAAAGTTTTCAAGAATTAAAGCACAGATTGACTACTGCTCCTATTTTGGCCTTACCGGTAGAGGAAGAAAATTAAAAAATTTATTGTGATGCATCTAAGAGTGGCTTGGGTGGTGTGTTTATCCAAAATAGAAGAGTAATTGCTTATGCTTCAAGGTAGCTAAGACCATACGAGGCTAATTATCCTACACATGAATTAGAACTTGCCGCTGTGGTGTTTGCGCATAAGATATGGAGACATTATTTGTATGGTCAACAGTGTGAGATTTTTACCAATCCAAAAAGTCTGAAATATATTTTTACTTAGAAAGAATTAAATATGAGGTAGCATCGGTGTTAGAATTTGTAAAGAACTATGATTGTGATATCAAATATCATCTCGGGACAACAAATGTGGTGGCGGATGCATTGAGCAGGAAAATTATATCTATGAATGTGTTTTGTGGTGAAATGTCTGTTGGACTTCGTAAAGATGTTCAAGAATTAGATTTACAGATGATTCATTTGCAACTAACTTCTATGTTATCAGCGCTGACATAAAAGCTTACCATATTTGAAAGGATTAAAAAGACTCAACAAGAGGATAATTGATGTGTAAGTTTTAAATTGAACCCATATATGGAGAAAACATAGGGATTATTCCATATCCAGCAATGGAATTGTAAAGTTTAAAAATAGATGGTATGTTCTAGAGAGTTTGCAATTACGATAAGAAATATTAAGGGAGGCTCATTCTTCAAATTTTCTATCCGTTCTAGATGTAATAAAATGTATAAAGATCTCAATTTGCATTATTGGTGGCGGGGAATGAAGATTGATATTGCTCAATATGTGGAATTGTGTCAGCAAGTAAAGGAAAAACATCAAAGGCCAGGAGGAATGTTGCAACCATTGCCCATACCAGAATGGAAGTAGGATCATATTACCATGGACTTCATAGTGGGATTGCCTAAGACTCTAAAAGAACATGATGCTATTTGGGTAATTATTGACAAATTGACAATTGTTGCTCATTTCTTGCCAGTTATGTAACATCCCGTTTTCATTTTGCTTTTCGTTAAAAATTTTTCTTTTTAAACTTATTCAACACACGTGAAGAAAAAATCAGAGTGAACAAAAGCGGAAGTCTTATAAATATTAAAACATACAATCACAACTTTATAGTCATTTAAAGCAAACATCATCAACATACTTTAAAACTAAACTATTTAAAACATTAAAAAAAAAAACTGCTTAAAGTCCTTGAAAACATTTAAACACACTTTATTCTATTGATGAGCCATAACCCCCAAGGTCAATACGTGTCTGGTAACACAAGTGCTCATCGCGTCATGCTTCTTCCATGTACACTGCATTAGGATCACAATCATCACCTACATCACAAGAGAAACTAGGAGCCTAGTGCTCAGTAGGAGATAAATGAAATGAATGTTCATGCTGGTGCCATGCTCATGTCTTTCATGTCATAAAAGAACCTATCCTTTATGTTCTTTAATCATTGTCTCACTATAATTTAGAACATTGGAAATTTTTTGCGGAAAAGAATATATACATCCTCGGGAGCTAGCCTGGAAAGAACCGTCACTCAATCCCGATGGGGGATGAGATGCATCATCTTGTAGTTCTCTCAAGTATCATTGTCACTAATCTCCCTAATCTCCAACGTCTATTTACATTTCTTAGATACATTTCATTCCCGTGCAATGCATGTCTATGTAACGTTATCATAACATTTCTACTCGTGATGCATGGCATGAATGTATTTCACACAACAATTCATACTATACATGGAGAAAGCAATACAATTTATTTAGCAGATTATTTGTAATACCCCGACTTTTTATATTGGAATTTAATAAGGATAATTAGAAGGTAATTGTGGATATTGGATTAATTGGATAATTATCGGGGTATTACCAAGGACGTATTTGTAAGATTGTAATTTAAAGAATTAAAAATAAATAAAATGGAGATTTAGGTAATTAATATAAATGTTAAAATGGAGATTTAGGTAATTAATATAAATGTTAATTTAATTATAATGGTTGGAGATAAATAATAGAGAAGGAAAATTAAAAGGAGAAGAGCGGTTTGGGGATTTGCTAAACTGGTTCATTTTGAACCGGTCGAGCATGTAAATACACAGAATGCCCTGCAGCCATTCTGTGTGTGTGACGGTCGCGAGAACAGAGAGAGAGAGAGAGAGAGAGAGAGAGAGAGAGAGAGACGAGGGAGAGATCGGGAGAGGCAAGAGAGGGGTGAGCTCGGGGCTGGGCTTCGCCAGCAGCTCGAGTTCTTTGTGGCATGGGCTAGGGCTCAGATTTTTCTTGTGGGTCGGCAATGGGACGTTGGGCTTCACGGGTTGAATAGGCAAAGCGCCAGGTCGAGGGACGATTTGATGGCGAGGCGTGATGCTCAGTAGGAGCAGGTTATGGCTTTCTCTTTTGGAGAGGAGAATATCCTCTAGAAGTTTTGGACTACGAAGCAGGGGAAGGAGGAGCTGGAATTGATGTTGTTGGCCGAAGGGTGGTGCTCTGTTCTAGCTTCAAGCGCAGGAGCAGGTTATGGCTTTCTCTTTTGTTTTAAATATGTTCTTCATTGTTGGATTTGGTTTCATTATTTTGATGTGGTTTTAAGTGTGAATCCTGTCAATATAATCTGTTGGATGGGACTGTTGAGATTGGCGAGTTATCAGAATGAGATTTTGTGACTTGGATTGGTTGCTGTTACAAGTTAGTTAAGCTTCCTGCATTTTATCACTTGAACGTGGATATGTTAGAATTGGTTTTGATATTGGTTGTTGGATATGGGTTGTTAAAATGTGGAATGTTGCTGGGTTAGATTTGAATATGTTGGGTTTAATTTGTGGGGATATGTGCTCAACCAATAGTTTGGGATTTTGTTCTACGTTGGATGTTATGTTTCGTTTAGGTACTAAGGGATTCCTAGAATTTGCTATGTAATTAGGATTAGGTATAAGTCGTAATTATTAATGATAAATGTTACCAATTTGTGAAGGTACAAAAGATGAGGAAGAATCACGAATAAGTGCCAATGCGTTGACGCTTCGAGGTAAGGACTTGGGTGTGTCCTTACCCACAAGTAGTGTGCGTGAGTTTTATTTTAGTTCCTTGTTTCTATACTGTGATTCCTAGTTAGCGGAGTTTATAATAGTAATACTTGTTATTAGTGGATAGTTCCTTGGTTGATATATACTGCTATTATTCCTTAACTGCTATCATTCCGTGATTGATATTCTTTGTTAATTCGGTGTGCTTTTCTTTCCTGCAATACGTGCTTTACTTTGATAGTTCCTTAGTGAATGATTTCTACTTGGATGGCTGAGTTAAGAATGTAGGAGAGCTAGAATGATGAGTTGAGGCATGAATGAGTTATTGTTTACTGTTGTCTATTGTTTAGATATCTCTGCATATATTGTTCTTATCGCTCCTATTATTCGATGCATATATTGTTCTGCCGTTTGTTCTATTCTTTTTTGTTTAGTTAAATCTCTTTGTGTTATTCTGAATATGTTAGTAAGCATGTTTGATTAATTAGTTGAGCCTGTTAATTAATTAGGATTTTATTAGAATAATAATCGTAATCTTAAGCATGGTTAACCAATTAATCAATCTACCGTAGCTTAACTAATTAACTGGTTAATCTAAGTGTGTGAACAAATAAATTGGTGTAGATTAACCAGTTATGTTAACTGATTTTTAATTACTTCCTTGTTGTTGAGCATAATTAATTAGCTAGACATCTTTCTTGAGTATGTTAAGTAACTTGAGCATGTTAATTAGTATGTTTAATTAACTAGCTAAGCATGTTTAATCCATTAAACTATTAATTGTAATTACCCTATTGCATAGGTTTAATTAACTAGAATGAAAGCATGTTTAATCTTCTAGGAAAATAATGATGGTAATTATCTATCGAGCATGTTAATTAATTAGGATGAACATGTTTAACTAATTAATCAACTTATTGTAGTTTAGCTAATTAACTAGTTAATCTAAGTATGAACTAATTAATTGAAGCATGTTAATTAACCCGGATAACAATTGTGGATAGTAATTGACCATGTTGATTAAATAGAGTAATTATCTAGACTTGAGCACGTTAATTAACTAGAATCACAATTATAATCTTACTAGCATGTGTAATCTGAGTTGTAATTATTTCTTGAGTATGCAAATTGACTAATAATTAATAACAATCGTAATCTTTAGTTGAGCATGTTTAATTAATTATTCAAGCATGTTTAATAGCTATTATTTAATTGGGTATGTTATTTAATTGAGCATGTAAATTAATTAGGATTTTACTAGAATAATAATCGTAACCTTAAGCATATTTAACCAATCAATTTATTATAGCTTAACTAATTGACTAGGTAAGCATGTGAACCAATTTAATAAGTTATTTTACTTCCTTCAACATGTTTACCATTTCATTAGTTGTTCAATTTGTTGAGCTAAAAGCATGATATCACAAGCACGTCATTTTATATTCTAATATTAAAAGCATGCTTAACCAACTAGAATAAGGATTTCGAATCTATAAGCATGTTTACTGTTTCCAGTTATTGTCTAAAGCATGTTTCCATGTTTAGTTTAGTTTAGTTTAATGAGCATGTTTAGTTAATTGTAAATCATTGCATGTTTACTTTATCGTCCCTTATTGTTTCATCCTTTACTTCCTTTCTTTCATTTCCTGTTATTCAATTACTTTCTTTTATATGCACACTTCAATTATTGTTAATGTTATGTTATAAAGCATCAAACATCATGTTAAGTTCTGAAAGTATGGTCATGCATCATGTTAATAGAAACCAATAGGGAGTGGCACCAGAGTGGTACTCACACATGCATTATGTGAGTTAAAAAGTTAAGAAAATGAAGGAAATGAGGAGTTGGGGGACTGATGGGTAGCAGGTCTAGTCTGCAGCTAGGCGAAGCCCCCTATCTTGTTAGTAGAGGGGACCTAGATGCAAGTAAAAGGTTAGATCCGAGCACTATTCCATCACAAAGGAAATCCTCCAATTTCCCGGTCGATATACAAGTAATGAACGAATGAACTAATGTAAAGGAGATAACGAAACAAATGACGTAATGAAAGGATTGGTTTGGGTGGCCCCCATTCCAAAAGGACTAAAGAGAGGCATATCATATTGCATAAAACTTTTTTCTTACAGGGTCTTTAGGTCACGTTTTACTTGTGGTGTAAGTGTAGGTACTTGTATGTGAAAACAAATGCATAGAATTAGGAGTCAAGACGAAAGCAATGCACAAATCAAACGCAGGGATGAAGGATTTGCACGCGTGTAAACTTGTGGCTGACCAGGCTGAAAAGAACCAAAGAGAGCACGGTTGTAAGAAAAATGTATTTAATTATTCGTTTTCATTTCTCAAATTGTATTTAATTGTTTAGTTTCATTTATTAAACAATTTACGCTTCTGCTATGTTTTAAATAAATGATTTTTATTTACGCTTCTGCCATGTTTTTGCTAAACCCGCTATATTTTCATAAAAGATTTTACAACGCTTCTGCAATGATTTTATAATGGTTTTACTAGCGGGAGAACGAAATAAGTTTTAACAGTCCGCTTTGGCACTCTGATACCGTTTTAAAAAGAGTTTTATAAAAGTTTAAAATTTTATGCATTTTTAAGAGATTACAAAAAACCAAGTTGTTACATTATTGAAGCATGAAACAACAAGGCAACTTCAATCAATCCTATACTTGTTGTAAACTAACATCTCAACAGAGCAGAAACCAACATGTTCAACATTATTTCCAACAGTTTCCATTGATACAATATCGAGTAGGGATCAATTCCAACTACCAACACCTTATTTCACAATCCAACATTTTAACAAGGCAGTAACAATACATATAGAACCATATTTAAATTCAACAAAGCCACACAGTAGCATGCTCAACAAATAATTGTTAACAACAAAACCTTAATGTTAAGAACAGAACCTCACAATTAATAACCTCTAGCATCAAGAACATACTTAATTTCTCATCCTTATCTAACAATATCATCAGTAGATTAGACAATGAAACGTAATTAACCTAGCATGCAACCTCATTATTAACTTCTAAACCATAAATAAATCCTGGAGAACATCAATTTCGCTTAACAAAAACAAGATTCATCAATATCTACAATATAGAGAGACAATCTATAATATAAAGAGAGAATCCAACCATGTTAACTTTCTTTTCAATTCACGATTGATCAAATCGTTAATCACAGAGAGCCTATCAATGTTTTTTTAAGCAGTAGTGGAAAAATATAGCAGAATCAACCCCAACAGAACATTATCATCATCAGGATATCAAAACAGTAGCTGGAAATAGATATATCATCAACAAACAACACAAACAATCATAATCTTATGATGTAGGCCACCTCTGGCAAAACACACACAATGGCTCTTATCTAGCTTTGTTAATCCCTCTCCTATCAAAGCTTCTCCTGCAACACTTCACAATAGCAGCAATTCTCTAGAAAACCAAAAAGTCAAAAACTTGAGAGTACACCAAAAACTTATCTTATTTTTCCTTCTATCAATTTACACTCTAATATGCCTCTAAAATGCTCAGGGAGAGAGTTGATGAGTCACGACACTTCATTTTCCAAGCAACACTTCAATTTCTAAACGACAGTTAGCCACTTTTTCAGGTGACCGTCTATGTCCCAGTCGATCGCCCTCTTCATGTGATCGACTACAATTTTTGCAATCATGACCACAATAGACCACAATTCTCTGATGATCAACTACAATTTTGTCTTCTCCTGAAATACCGGTCGATCACTCTCCAATGGACGATCGACCGCTTCCAAAATCATTGTTCTTTGTATAAACTTTGCTTTGGAACTGGTCAATCACCCTCCTTCAGCCGATCCACTACTTTCAAATTGCTTGGAATTTGTAATATATTTCTCGAAAGGAGATCGACCCCCTTCTTCTAGAGATCGACTGCCACCATCAAATTTCTTGTTTTCTCCATTTGTTGCTAATTCTTCCAACATGTAAATAATTACACTTATAAGACTAACTCTATAATCATCCAATATATCATTAAACATGAACAACCTCATTATTCTCAACAATTCGAGTATCACAATTCACTATGTTCAAATACACTTCCATTGACAAAACATACGTAACTCATAATTGAAGTTTTACACATAGATGAACTTTTCTAGATATTACAAGTTAAGATGACTTCTAAGATGAACCAATACGCATGATTATGTTTTAAGGATATTATACGATTGCACGGAGTACTGGTTTTGATTATATCATATCGAGATTCAAGATTTACCTCCGTGTTTTGGAAGGATTTAAACAAGGCAATGGGTACAAAATTAAAGTTTAGTACTGCTTTTCTCTAGTAAACAGATGGCCAAAGTGAATGGACAATTCAAATATTGGAAGATATGTTGCGAGTTTGTGTATTAGAATTTCAAATAGGATGGGGAAGGATTCTACCTTTAGTGAAATTTGCTTTACAAGAACAGCTTCCAAACTACAATTGGGATGGTGCCCTATGAAGCCTTGTATAGAAGGAAATATCGATCGCCACTTCATTGGGATGAGTTTGGAGAAGCAGAATTTTATGGACTTGAAATTGTGCAACAAACTGCTGAAATGATTGCTATTATTTGCCAAAGAATGTTAGCTGCTCAAATTCGACAAAAAAGGTGTAATGACCAAGATTCCTAGCTTTACCTTTTATTCTCTCTAAAATGCGTTAAATTTAAACTTTTACATTTAATTAAAACCCTTTTATTAAATAGTTGTGAGTCCCTTTCAAAAAACCCGAAGATCATAAAATAATTGAGATCTATTTGAAATTAGTATCAGAGTGCTCGTTAAATCCCGGTCGCCACAACATTTTTATTAAAACTCGTTTAAGTCATGGAGGACTAAAACCATTGAATCTGTTTGTAAAATATAGTGGAAGCGAAATAAAAACCATTTATTTAAAACATGTACTAAACGGAAATATTAATCAAAATATACTTACAGTTTAGGGTTAAAATTTTCACATAATCAAAATACGAGTTGAGGGCCATAGTTGATATTTTTACAAAAAGGTATTCACTATTTAACCCTTACAAAACATATTCTTTTTCTTCCCTTGAGCCATCAATTTACTCTGGTCAAAAGAGTAGTGATTAATTAACATACTTGAAGAAAAGAGAAGAACAAATTAACATGCTTGCAGTTTACATGAATGGATAATTCACATACTTGACGATCTAACGACTAATAGTGAGTTCACATGATTAGCTACTTGACATGCTTTAAGATTCAAACAAGTTAATAGATGCAACTACTCAATTTAATACGCTTGTGGAAACATGCTTGTGACAACAACAAAATATGCTCGTGGAGATAATAAATGATGACAGCGAATACTACAACAAAAACACTACGCTTAACAGGTGTAATAGTCCTTAACAGGCTTAATAGTCACAACAAGGGTATTATAAACAAGGAACGAAAGAGTAAGTGTAATACGAGATGTAATGAAATCACAAGGCAACATTAATCCTGTTGAAATCATAAGACAACATTAATAATCCAGTCAGTACTGCAAGCATAATATGGAGTCCCTCTCGTCCACCCATGAAGTTCATCTTCTCTATTCTACTAAGCTTAACGTAAATTAGGGCTCAGTACTTCCAAACTTAACGTCTAGTGGAGGTAAATAAACATTGAATGTAACAAGCATTGAATGTAACAAAGAACAAAGCAGAATATAACTATAAAACCAAGCAAAAGTATTCAGCAGAATAGATGAAATCACAGAATCTTAACTATAGCTAACGACCATCACCCACGCACACACACATTTTAGTTGTGGGTAGGGCCTCCTCTTGCCAAGACTAACCCATATCCTTACTTAGGTTTTGAAGGAAACAAGCAGGGACAACTGAACTCCTCACTCCAGTAACACTCTCACAGCTACACTCACAGCTACACGAAGAAGAAGAAGAAATGTAGGGGAAGAGGAAAAGGCTGGATAAAACTGGAGGGCAAGCTGGAAGATAAAGGAGAGACTTACTAGGGGTAGGGGTGATAATTTGCGGAGAAGAGGGAGGTCAGTGGGGCTACGTCGAGCTGGAGCTACAGCTGGGGGACGGTTTGTTGTCTGCAAGCGTTTTGACCTTCGGGGGATCGCGTAGTTATGGACTATGCGACAAATGATCTAATTTAAATCCCTAGATTTTTGTTAAGCTGCGATCTTTCGGATCAGTGCGGATGCCTTGGTCTCGTCCGCAGTCGTCCGCATGTGTAAAATCGACACGACAAATTGTGGTCACGGACAAGAAATGGTGTCCCCACCCTTTGTCTGTACTGTCCGCAGTTGACATTCGAACGCCATTCGGTGTCTGCACGTAGCGTCTGCGAGCGTATGCATGTGTCCATAGTTTGGACAGATTCAAATTGAACGAGACCTATCCTCATTTGCGCTCTTCCGCAAGTGTCCGAGAGTTCCCACGATTTTTACAGATTTAATTCAAACGCCACCCTTCGCATCCGCATGAGTCCGGACTCGTCCGGAACTCTATGGTACAGTGAAGTCAGGACGCGAAATCATGTCCAGAGTCATCTCCAGGCGTGAGCTGACACTCCAAGCATTTGCGGATGACATGACTCGTATGCAACGTCATCCGCAGGCATCCGAAAATGCCAAGGACAACGTTTTTCTCACATTTTCGTACTTGACTTGTTACCCCATAACCTTTCCCCATAAATACATGTCATAAATAAACAAGTAGGACACACAATGTAATATGTAGTTCTTTCCAATCAGTAAGGACATATAATGTAATTATTTGACTACATTGCGTACACGGGAAAATCAGTATCGGGGTATTACAAAAGCTATGCATCCAATCATCATCAAAAACTAGAATTTAATGAAGGAGATTTAGTATTTCTCAAAATATCACCGTTTAAAGGAGTTATGCGGTTTGGGAATAAAGGAAAATTAATTCCAAGGTACATTGGTATGTTTTCGATTATAGAAAGAATAGGAAGAATGACTTATCAACTACAGTTGCCAGCATCTATGGAAGGAATTCACAATGTCTTTCATGTATCAATGCTAAAGAAGTGCCTAGGAAATTCAATTCAAATGATTCCACAAGATGATGTGGAGATTCAACAAAGTTTAAGATACGAGGAAAAATTGGTTCATATTTTGGATACAAGAATTAAGGAACATTGGCACAAACAAATTCCATTAGTTAAAATGTTATGGAAGAATCATTCAACCAAAGAAGCTACTTAGGAACGAAAACAAGACATGGAAGTCAAATATCCGGAGTTATTTCATTAGCTAAATTTTGAGGACAAAATTTTATTAAGGAGGGGAGAATGTAATATCCGGAAAAATCAATATGTTTTTATTGTAAAGAATTATATATTTTGATAAAAAAAATGTGTTTGGGTCATAGTGAATTGTACATTTGATTTGCTTGGAATTTGTGATATATGAAATTAGATATGTTGGAATGATATGGTATAGTGTACATTTGAGAATGTGTTGTAGGGCATGAGGAGAAGTGAAATTTAAAGTGTTATGGGACTTTTGGAAGATGAACCGGTCGATCAATATAAGGGAGTTCGTCAACCAGTTGAGCATGGAAATAGGCTCTGGAGTTTTTAATGGAAAAACTAGTTGTTCACACAGGATGGTGATCGATCAGGTTCATGACAAAATATTATATATTTAAAATAAGTGTTTTGGACGGTTGATCACTGAACAACCAGTGTCAAGGCAATTTTTTGAATTCGATAAATTGCGGTCATTCAAGGGACAAAGGGGTGGTCGATTTGCTTCTTTATAGATTATAAAATTGAGATTAGCAATTGATCATAAGGAAGAAGGCGATCAACCAGTTTATCTAAGAAAGCACTGAATTTCGATGCATGGTTGTTTTGCTGTCGATCAACCAAAGGAAGGTGATTGATCAGAATGTCAATGGTCACTTGAAAATTGTACAGGATGTCATATTCCGATTGGAGGCATTGTGGGGTGGAAACTTCATCAATGGTTCTCACAGCAACACCTCGTACTGGCTGCAGGAGAAAGTAAGGATGTTAAGTTATAAAACTAAAGAGTGTAGGTAAATTTCAGGATAATAGACAGAAATTCACTCAAGTTTTCTCTCAAGGGTGCAAACCAAGTATGTATGCTTAAAAGATATTGGCTTTGTTTTGGATTTTTATGGATATACATTGGTTTGAAGGTGCTACTATGTAAGAAGAAATTTCAAGTGTCAGATTTTACAAAGAACTAGGTAAGAGACATGCTTGTGTTTTTTGTGACCACTTGGTGGTCTACATATTAGGGTATAGGATGTGTTACTTATATTGTTGTTTGATAGATTGTTTGATTGGTGATGTTGTTGTTGTGCTAGGATAGAAATAGTAATGTTAAGCTATTGTTAATATGTTAAATGTTGAATTGAGTGCATACATATCATACATCATGATTTATGTTGATTTCATAATATTGGCATGTATTGCATTTGCATTATTAATGGAATGAATTGAATAAATGTAAATAGGCGTTGGAGGTTGGGGAGATCAGTGACGGTCCTAATTGGTAACACCCTTAATGGATATATCTCATCCCTTTTTAGGATTGAGTGATGGTTAAGCCAACATGGACCATAGGATGTATTTTTTCTCCCTGTCTGATAACTTCCAACATTTGAACTAACAAGTGAAACGTAAACTGAATGACAGAAAGGATAGGTTTTTTTTTGTGAAACAGATTGCATGAGCATACATTACTCATTTCATTATATCTCTTACTGAGCGTTATGATCATACTTTTGTCTTGTGATGTAGGTGATGAATATGATCGAAATGAAGTGCATATAGAGTGATGGAAATGGACTGTAGTAAAAGGGGCACGACTGCGATGAACACTTTTGTTACTTGAGTGTTTTGACCTTGGGGTTATGACTCACTCAATATCATGTATTGTAAATTATGCTAAGTGTGCTTCAAGTATTTAAATTAGTTTTAAAGTGGCGAATGTATGTTTTGAATCATGAATGACTTCTACTTTTGCTCACTCTATTTTCCTTTCACACATTCAAAAATAAAATAAAATTTTTTTGTATGGCTAACGAAAAGATAAATGTAAAATGGGTCGTTACATCAGTAGTACTAATGCATATATGGATAGTGCATGTAAGCTAAAAGACATACTGACATCCGTCCGGTTCGGCATCGGAAGATTTTGGAGAAGCTACTGGCGGGGCTAATGGAGGAAATGTTGCAATTCTCCTTAGTTCTTCTTTCGTCTATAGTACAATGGCACTTGTATATTCAACTTGGTGACAAGCGACTTCCACCTCACCTCAGTGATCAGTATATAGGGTGAGGATTGACGAGGGGGATGAATGGTATCGTCCTCCCCATCCACATGATTTGATGGCTGTCCAACCAAAGTCCAAGGAATTAGTGCATTCGACGTCGAAGGAGTCTGTGCAGCTGACTTTAATTGAGGTTGTGTAGCTAACTTTGATTAAGGTTGTGTAACCAACAATGATGGAGGATGTACAGGCAATGTGGAGGGAGTGTCTGCGCCCTTGAATACCTATTCCCTTCTACTTTGTTCAGCCCCATCCGAGCCAATGTTACTTGATTGTAGATGTCAAGTGCCTTTTCATTGGTTCTTCGCTTCCTGGGAGGGACTACCAACCCACTGCTATCAACGATCTTCTGAATGAGCTAGTTATATGAGAGGTTCTTTATTAGACTTTTCAGGATTGCCTTCATGAGATTAATAATCACGTATGCAATGTTGAATCTCTTCCCATTGTAGAGCTTCTTCATTACATAGAGATCCATGCAGCTGACATGATCTCTATGTCCATCACACGACAGAATTGTGTGTGTGATCATGTGATGGATTATTCTAGCCTTGGTATTTAGGTCCTTGGATTTGGGCCTATAGAACGATTCAGCTTCTGGATTGCGATGTAACTGCTTCAGCAATGCCAGACCTTCTCCTTCTTTAATAAAGTCTAGGTCCTTTGATACGTGAAAATACTCCTCTGTTGGCTCCTCCGTGGAGCATCCAATCAGCTCATTTAACTTCTTTAGAGTTAGCCTAATCTGTTGTCCAAAAAAAAAGTCCTCAGCCCAATTGGATGGTTACTGTCCAGCTCCAAATTTACGTAAAATAACTTTACCACCCTTTCACAATAATACCCCCCCCCCCCAATCGTGCACAACCCTGCCAATCCAAAGCGCTCGAATATTTCCTTTAATCCAAAGTTTGTGAACGCATTGAACTCTACCCTCCTAGATATAACTACAGCATGGTGTATAAAGTCATTATCATACCTTTCCTTGAAGGATGTTGTGCTGAACACTAGTGCAAGTTGTGCCTCAGCAAACATGCGAGGATGGGTAGAATCACCGGGTGATCGACCTTTAACCTTGGAGGGAGCACTTTTTTGCTTCGTCATCACTTGAATGGCCTTCGACGCCATTTTTTGCTTATACAAATGTGAGGTGA
Organism: Begonia loranthoides; assembly: GCA_022433065.1. Lineage (NCBI taxonomy): Eukaryota > Viridiplantae > Streptophyta > Magnoliopsida > Cucurbitales > Begoniaceae > Begonia > Begonia loranthoides. The sequence continues at coordinate 19,913,287 of CM039470.1, read as the reverse complement.
GATTGTAGAAATTTGAGCTAGTCGGAAGAAGTTGAAGTGCCAATCGGCAATAGCTAAGGCAAAGAGGACATCCCGCATGATTATATAGGCAGATTTGCACTGAAGACATTGGTGAGATGCAAAATGATGTCATTTAGCATTCAGAGAAGTCCCTCGAACATAAAATAGATGTCCCTTGACCAAATATAGATGTCCGTTTCAACCTGAATGACGTAGTCTTAATTCAAGAGATGTCTGTTTTGAGACTAGGTGATGTACCATGGGTCAACTCGATCATCGATCAAGTTTCCAATAACATTATGGAAGTATTCAAGATCAAACATAAGTGGAAGTTCAAGAATGATTGTAGAATATTTGATGAGCTTCACAAATCTGCTTACTTTCTGACCTTTGACAAGTATTTGATGGTTTTAGCATTTGGAACGACATCATATCAAAACGTGTGTTTCATCAAGATTGTAGCTGACTTCCTAAGGTTTCTAGAATAGGATAGATTGTTCAAATTGGAGTTGGTTTACTATGTCAAAAGCCTTTAGAACAGGGAGCAAATATTGTGCAAAACCCAAGTGGCTATGCTTGGAGACCAAGGAAAGTCAATACATGGAAACCATCCAAGTGATTGACTCAAGAAGGAATAGTTACCAAAAGACCTAAAGACTTGGAGGAGAAAAAAGGAAGAATTAATTAAATAATCCTTAAGCTAAGTTGCCTAGTAATTATTAAGTAAAGAATCAGACAAGCTTGTGTTATATCCAATTTAGTGATATTGTTGCTCATTCCGTTATTTACTATTCTTGAGCTTGTAATTAAACTATTTATAGCCACCATATGTAAGTATTCAAGAAGTGAAAATTGAATAGAAAAAGGTTTTGCTTTATTTTTTAAATTGGTGGGATTCCTTTTTCAAACCTTTGGTGAGTTACATCCAAAGTTTCATTGTGTGTGTTGCATCATAAAATTGAGCTTATTTTGTGAGTTGAGTGAGTTCTCTTATTGGCATCCATGCTCTTACTTCTAAGAGGAAGAGTGTGTGAAGTGGTGTCCAACTTTCAAGAAGAGTTTCATTGGCAAAGACATCCATACAGGAGTTACAAGTGTGACTACTTGCTATTACCAGCCAATCGACTTCTTCCACTCATATTTCCAAATCTATAAAGTTTCTTATTATTATTTTTTGAAGAGTTGTACTTCATTCATCATGGAAGCTGCTGTCAAAGTTTCAGAAGGAAAGCTTTTGAAACGAGAGCGTTATTGCTTCTCAATGTCAGACTTTCCATAAAAGAGAATTTGTGGCAAAGTATAGAAAGTGTAGTCGATTGGTTGATCTCCTTCTCTTCAACCAGCCGACTGCTCCAACCCTTCCTATCGGATGGAAGGGGGGGGGGGGGGGGGGATATAGCATTCTAATCTTTTTTGTGCGAAAATTAAATTATCTAACACCCTATATGATTTAACACATATAATTAAACATAGAATGAATAAATATAAAGAGTTAAGGGTAAAGAGATGCACAAGGTTTGTTTACACAGTTCGGTAACCCACCTAAATCCGTGCTCCAAGATTTCACTTGGAGATCCACTAGCCAATTTGGCTTACGAGTGCCAATTAAACTGTTACAATAATAATGACTATTAACTGGGCATCACCCTTTGACTATTACGGGTCATCAACCTTTTGACTATTACGGGGCGTCACCATTTGATTGAACTTATAGGTGTTCAATCAAGTCATTGACTGTTTTGGGGCGTCACCCTTATATGACTAATTTGTAGGAAGTCACCCTTTACAATTTAACACAATTTTGTTTGGAAATGTAAAGCTCAAAAACTATTTCGAACTCTCCCGAATTGAATCTCAAGTTTGGGATAGGGAGAGTTGGAACACAATGGTCACATTGATGATATAGAATTGAGTGTTGAATTTGGCAGGGCTTGGCCTCAATTCTTGATTTCGTGTTCGAAGCTTGGAGTGCTTTTCTCAATATATAGACCTATCCATTTTCGGTTGACCCAATCTTTTCAGTCAATCACGTCCAGCCGTTGTAGAAAATAGCCGTTGAAAATTTGACCATTGGAAGATAGTCGTTAGATAATTCTGTGCATTTTCAGTCACCTAGCTCAATCGCAAACTCAACCGCTTCACATATGAAATAATTCAGAGTTCTCTGTTTTACTCGTTCGATTGCGTTCCTCATCCAAAACCTTCGACCACGTCATGATCGTAAAAAGCTAAAAAATGGCAGATTGAAAACCTTTAGTTTTTTGGTCGCACATCTCGTCCGTGTCCTTGACCGCATTGCGTCCAAAAACCACGTTGAAGCTCTAGAAGCAAACTCCCATAAATTCACTCAGGTTCCTCAACCGCACCATTCGGTCTCGTTGTGACCAAAAGACCAAAACCTAGCTTTGGTTGCTTCTCTCGTCCGCAGCACGTCCACAACACTTCATCTTCACTTTCCTTTAATTTCTAACTCTCCAATTTAATATGTTTTCACTACATAGACTTAGGTAAACAAGTTAGTGTTAGCCTAAGTGTGTTAGGCATATTTATATTTTGATGATGAACCTTTTAAGTAAAGTGTAAAAGTTGTTTATTCATTGAATTTATAATTATTGTTTTTGATGTTTAATTTGGAAATACCCTTGATCAAGAGTATTGGGATTGTTTAATATGTTTCCCTAAGTCTATGCAGTGATATGGAAGATTTGTATGACTTAGAGGATGTGTCTCGTGCAAGATCGAAGTGTTATGTACTCATGCAGACCCAGATTGATAAAGTGAGGACATCGTGGACGCCATTTCCAGTCGTCTAATTTGAATCTGCCATTTTGGAGATTCACACGGACGCGTCACACGGACGAGGCGGACGCCATTCGGCGTCCGCGTCCCTTCAGCGAAGCGGACGGGAGAAGAAGTTGAGGACGTCGCAGATGCCAATCCGTGTCGTCCAATTTGAATCTGTTTTCAGAGCTCATGCGGACAATTCATGTGGACGTTACGGACGCCAGATTTTGCGTCTGCTTTGCCTCTGTCCATTCAACGCGGACGACACTTGCGGATCAAGCGGACGATAGATTTGCGTCCGCAAATACGCAGTTTTCACAACGGCTAGTTTCCAACGGTCGAGAAAAGGACGAACCTAAAGGTTGCGAGGACGTCCGCCCCGAGCACTTCTATAAAAATAAGTGTGCCGAAGAGATGAAATGAGGAACTGATGCAATTGTTAAGCGAAGCTCTGCCAAATTTCCGACTTAACATTGTGAACGAATTTGAGTGCTAAAAACATCCTCCAATCTATTTGTTTGGTATTTATTAATTGAAGTGAGGATTGTTGTATTGGTGAGAGCTCAATTTTTTTTTAAGAATATTGAGTGATTGTAAAGGTTCGATTGACACCCGTGCAAGTTCAATCAAGTGTAACCAGACGCGGTTTATTGAATATATCTTCAAAGGAGGACCTTCAAGCGCAGACGTAGGCGTGTTTTGCCGAACTGCGTTAACAACTCGGTTTCACAATTTCTAACTCTATCTCTTGCATTACTTATCATATTGTGATTTTTATTGTGATTAATTTGGTACTAGTTAGAAAAATTGTTATTGCACGAAATAGATTAAATAACCTAATTCACCCCTCCCTTTTAGGTTAATTCGATCCTACATTTGGTATCAGAGCAGGTTAGAACCACTTATTAATTGTGAATTAGGTGAATTTATATTTTTTATAATATGGCATCCAACTCAAATAGTGCAAACATGGAAGGATAAGCAACAAATAGACCACCTTTCTTTAATGGTGATAATTATCCACATTGGAAAGCTAGGATGATGATATTTATTCAAGCTATAGATTTTGAGATGTGGAGAATAGTCAAAAATGGTCCTTATGTACCGTCTAAAGCTGTAAATGAGGTAAAAGTACCAAGGGAATTAGATGAAATAGATGAAATGGAAGGTCGTAAAGTTAGTTTAAATGCTAGAGCTGTTAATCAATTATATTGTGCTTTAAGTGCTAGTGAATTTAATAGAATACAAAGTTGTAATGGTGCTTATGAAATTTGGAAGAGACTAGAAGTAACTTATGAGGGCACTAACCAAGTCAAGAAAGACAAATTAACTATGACTGCACATGATTATGAAATGTTTAAAATGGAAAAAGGTGAAACCATTGCACAAATGTTTACTCGATTTACTAACCTTACTAATGGTTTGAAAGCTCTTGGTAAAGAATGTTCAGATGAAGATATGTGCAGCAAAATTCTTCGGTGTCTTCCAACGGAATGGGATCCAAAGGTGACTGCAGTGCTTGAATCTAAGGATCTATCGACTATGTCATTAGAGGAGCTCATCGGTTCTCTAATGACACATGAGATTAGATTGAGAGCAAGCGAGAGAGAAAAAGAGGTGGAGAAAGAGAATCCCAAAAAGAAATCCATAGCTCTTAAAGCCTCATCAAGCAAAGAAGGTGAAGATTCGGAGGGAACGAATATTGATAAAGATGATGAGGATGAAGAGCTGGCCTTGATAAACCGGAAGATGAGGATACTCCAAAGAAGGAAATATCAAGGAAAGAATAAGCAAAAAGAGAGAGACCTCATAACAAAAAGCCTCTGATTTGCTACGGTTGTGGAAAGACCGGGCATTTAAAGGCAGATTGCTATCTTGAAAAGGATAAGAAGAAAAACCGAAAAGAGCAAAAAAAAAAAAGGCACTCAAAGCTACATGGGACGATGATAGCGATGAGGAACCCTCATCCGAAGGAAGAGGTTGCAAACATGTGCTTCATGGCAATTGATGCCGAGGTAAGTGATTCTTCTTCAAATAAGCATAATTTAAACTCTAGTGATGAGAGTAATGATGAAGAAGATGATGCATTTGATGAATTACTTAATGAATTTAACATCCTAACTATCAAGTATAAAAAGTTAAAGAAGGAAAATGAATTATTAGTGAAAAAGCAAGCAAGCAATGAAAAAGTAGATGTAAATGAGAATGCAAGTTTGAAATTGAATAACGATGAATTAAACAAGCACATTAAGGTTATTGAACAAGAGAATAATATACTTAAGAAGGAAAATGAGAAACTAAATAAAATAGTATTGAATTTTACAAATGGTAGTAAGAACTTAAATATGCTTCTAAGTCAACAAAAATTGACATTTGATAAAGCCGGATTGGGACATCAACCTTTCCAAAAGAAAAAGAGTTATAAGAATTTCTTTGTTAAATCAATTACTTGTTTCACTTGCAATGCTATAGGTCATAAGTCATTTGGTTGTCCATCAAAAAATATTGTTAATAAAAAGATTGTTAAGTATGTGTGGGTTCCGAAAGGAGCCAAACTTAACCCTTTAGGACCCAAAATGGTTTGGGTACCAAAGAAATCATCTTGATCAATTTTTTGTAGGTTAATGCACCTCCCGCTAAGGATCAATGGTACTTGGACAGCGGTTGTTCAAGACATATGAGGGGAGATTTTTCAACATTCACCTCCATCAAGGATAAGAAAGGATATGTGACATTTTGAGGAAATCAAAAAGGAAAAATCAGAGGTATTGGCAATATAGGTGATGTTTCTAACCCTATTATTGAAGATGCCTTACTTGTTGATGGGTTGAAGCATAATCTATTGAGTATTAGTAAATTCTGTGATAAGGGATATAAAGTTATTTTTGAATCTAAGTCTTGCATGATTATTGATGATTCAAATGGCAAAGTTTTATCTATGGGTTATAGACATGAAAATATCTATGCCATTGATTTATCTAGTATTTCTAATGATGGTGAAAAATGTTTTAAAGTTAGTGATTCCTTGTGTTCTTGGACTTGGCATAGAAGATTAGGACACGTAGGCATGGATACCCTTAGCTAAAATATCAAAAAATAATCTAGTTAGGGGTCTTTCGAAAGTCTCATTTGAAAAAGATAGAGTTTGTGAAGCTTGCCAAAAAGGAAAGCAAACAAAAAACTCTTTCTTGTCCAAACAATATATCTCTACTTCCAAGCCTCTTCAATTGCTTCACATGGATCTTTTTGGTCCATCTAAAGTTTCAAGCTTAGGAGGAAAACATTACGCATTTGTAACTGTGGATGATTTTTCACGTTACACTTGGGTTTTCTTTTTGAGAACAAAAGATGAAACTTTTGAAGTATTCTCTAGTTTTAGGAAGAAAGTTCAAAATGAGAAGGAACTTACCATTATCACTATAAGGATTGATCATGGTGGGGAGTTCGAAAATTAACAATTTAATGCCTTGTGTCAAAAACATGGCATTGAACATAACTTCTCTTCTCCTAGAACCCCTCAACAAAATGGAGTTGTTGAGAGGAAAAATTGATCTCTCCAAGAGCTAGCTCAAACTATGTTGAATGAGAATGATCTTTCCAAATATTTTTGGGCGGAAGCCGTTGCCACGGCATGTTATGTTCTCAATCGTGTATCTATCCGTCCTACTCTAGATAAGACTCCTTATGAACTTTGGAATTGTAGGATTCCTAATGTTAGTTACTTCAAAGTTTTTGGGTGCAAATATTTTATTCTCAATACTAAGGACAATCTAGGTAAGTTCGATTCCAAGACGGATACGAGAATCTTTCTTGGATACTCTTCAACTAGCAAAGCATATAGGATCTTCAACAAAAGGACATTAGTGGTGGAAGAATCCATGCATGTCACTTTTGGTGAATCCACTCCTACCTCTAGTGTTGAGAGACCAACTCAAGATTTAGAGGATAATCTTGAGAATCTCTCATGATAAGGGAAAAGAGATTCTTGAAAGCCTTCCTCAAGAATCTCAAGATCAATTCTTAGAGGGATCGTCTAGGGGAGATATTCATGATGACTTACCAAAGGATTGGAGGTATGCTAAAAGTCATCCTATGGTAGATATCCTAGGTGATCCTAAATTAGGTGTGAGAACTAGAGCCTCCCTTAGAAATGAATGTGCAAATTCGGACTTTATCTCTCAAGTTGAACCCAAAAATTTTGATGAGGCCGAAACCGATGAAAATTGGATATTTGCTATGCAAGAAGAATTGAACCAATTTGAGAGGAACAATGTATGGGAGCTTGTTCCTAGGCCTAAAAATCAATCTATTATTGGAACAAAATGGGTTTTCAAAAATAAGCTAGATGAGAGTGGGGTAGTTGTTAGAAACAAAGCTAGATTAGTTGCACAAGGTTATAAGCAAGAAGAAGGAATTGATTTTGAAAACCTTTGCACCGGTAGCTAGATTAGAATCGGTTAAAATGCTCTTGGCTTTTGCTTGTTATAAGGGTTTCACTCTTTATCAAATGGATGTAAAGAGTGCATTCCTAAATGGTTTTATTGAAGAAGAAGTCTGTGTTGAGCAACCTTTAGGATTTGAAGTTTATGATAAGCTTGATTATGTATATAAACTTCATAAGGCTCTATATGGACTTAAGCAAGCACCAAGAGCTTGGTATGAGAGACTAAGCAAATTTTGAAGGAGAGAGATTTCAAAATAGGAAAAGTAGATTCCACTCTTTTTGTCAAGCATAATGATAAAGATATTATGATTGTGCAAACTATGTTGATGATATTATTTTTGGTTCCACCAATGGCACACTTTGTGATGAATTTGCAAATTTAATGCAAAGTGAGTTTGAAATGAGTATGATGGGCGAATTGAAATATGTTATTGGTTTACAAGTTAAACAATCTTATGATGGAATTTTCTTAAATCAAGAAAAATATGTAAAGGAGCTTATCAAACGCTTTGGCATGGAATCTTCCAAACCCTCTAGGACTCCCATGAGCACTACCACAAAATTAGGAAAGGATGAAAATGGAAAAGATGTGGACATAAAGAAATATCGTGGTATGATAGGATCTCTATTATATTTGACCGCTAGTAGACCCGATATTCTCTTTAGTGTGTGCTTATGTGCTAGATTTCAATCTTCACCCAAAGAGTCACACTTAAACGCTGTCAAAAGGATTATTAAATATTTAAGTAGGACTATTAGTCTTGGATTGTGGTATCCTAAGGGTACAAATTTTGATTTAATGGGATACTCCGATTCCGACTATGCAGGTAGTCTAGTGGATAGGAAAAGTACTAGTGGCACTTGTCAATTTCTTGGAGAATCATTAGTATCATGGTTTTCTAAGAAACAAAACTCGGTTGCACTTTCTACCGCCGAAAGTGAATATATTGCAGCCGGGAGTTGTTTGCACAATTGCTTTGGATGAAGCAAACATTGGAAGATTATGGACAATTCTTCAAACATATCCCAATTATTTGCGACAACACTAGTGCAATCAACATTTCCAAAAATCCTATTCTTCACTCTAGGATCAAACACATAGAGATTAGACAACACTTCATCCGTGATCATGTTCATATGGGTGATATCTCCCTAGAATTTGTTTCCACAGAAAATCAACTTGCCGACATTTTCACCAAACCTTTGGATGAAAAGACATTTTGTGGGATTCGAATTCGTCTTGGTTTGATCTTTATTGATAAAATAGCTTCAATTCCATCTAAATAATCACTTTTATCACTCTAGCCAGTTGGATTGTTGATCTATATAATAAGTGTCGATTTCACCGTCTGTCTACTTGAAATTTCAAGTCTGCCTCATTTCTAGTGAGTTGCGGACGAGCCGGACGCCATTTAAATGTCGTCCGCTGCATCCGCAAACGCGTTTTTAAAATAGACTGGGGTCTTCCAAAACCCTAACTTTTGCGTCCTCCTCTCAGCTCCTCGATTCCCCGCGACCTCTGACGCCTTTCTGTCACTAATTTCGGTATTTCTCTCATCTTTCAACTCCCATTGTCATTGTTTATCCATTTGTCATCCTTTGTTCTCGTTTGTCTAGAGTTTATTAGGGTTTTCATTGAATTTTCTTTTCAATTTCACAATGTCTAGTCGTGCTCCTAGAAAACGCACTTCTCTTCAAACTTCCGAAAATACTCAAGTTTATAGGTCTAGATTATTCATCAATGACGTATGTAAGAAACGTTATGATGATGATTTCAAAAATTTTTCATTGATTCCTTCTAGGCAAATCAATTTTGAGCGTTTATCTAGTCTTGATTTAGCAGATACGTATACCTATATGGGTTTACGTAAGTTATTTTCTCTCGATGGTCCATTTGTTGAGAAGACAATACGCATGTTTTATGCTAATTTGTCATACACTGACCGTCCTCTAGTTGTTAAGAGTTATCTTTATGGGCGAGAGATTGAGATCACTCCTCATCTCCTAAATGTATTCCTTGAATGTCCCCAAGGTCTTTTGTCGGAGGGATATTTCAATGCTCACACTCCTTCTTTTCACAAGAAGGAAGAGGGCGATATTCTCTTGCGTCAAATCCTTCGAGATCCGATTAATGATTATCACATTAAGCCCAAGTCAAAACATCTCAACATTAGGGCACGTGTTATTCATCATTCCCTTCAGTATAATGTTCTTCCTCGTGCCGGCTACCGAGATCATGTTAGCTACATGGATCTCTATGTTCTTCAACGTATGTATTCTAACACTCCTTTCAATTTAGCATATATCATCGCGGCTCAATTGGCTGACATGGTTGATACTGTCTCGTGTTCACTTCCATTCAATTTACTCCTTATGAACTTGTTTAAAGAGATGGACATTCCTATTCCTTCGTCTTCCAAATTTTGTGAACTTCGCCGGTCCGACATCTATTCTCCACAAACCTTAAGATGGATGGGAATCATTCGGGCTCCAAATGGTGAGTGGATTGCCCGTCAAGACAATGTTCTTGTTCCTAATTCTCCTCTTCCACGGCCTTTGGAACCGCATCTTGCTCTTCCTTCTACCGAGCCCGGTCTGTCATCCTATCATGAGGCTGGTCCATCATTCCACACCAAGGCTGGTACTTCTACGTTTAGCACTCCATATGCCTCCCGTTCTGATTTTGCATGCCTTGAAGAGTATATGACACGAGACGACCTGCAAAAGGAAGTACGTGTTAGTAATCCATGAAGAATGACAGGGAAGGAGATGTAGACCTTTGATCGGATCCGGGAACTATCTAACGTTAGGTTCACGAATTCTAGATTTTCGAAGAAAATCTACCGATCGCGGGCAATGGTTCGGTTTTCCCTCGCTCAAACTCCCAATGGAAGTTTGAAAAGGGAAAACTTACGAGTTAGCTCAAGCACCACAAGCTTGCTAACAAGGAAGTCCTCTACTTCGTCTCGGATTCGAAGATCTGGGGCGGCCGCTCGACGGAGTAAGAATTTCCTCACAAGGAAGGGAAATAGCAATATATTAATCTCGTAAAAAGTTGTCTTTCAATGCGTCTAACCATGGAAATTTATAACCTAGGTGATGATGAGTAAGGGTGATGGACGGTCGAGATGAGGCAGATGATGGACGGCCAAGATGAGGCATGTGGGTGGCAATATGCAGGCTCTTGGATGAATGTGGAATGAATGGCCGAGATTAAAGCTGGTGGAAGAACATGCATGGCGTACACGTGGCAGCTCCTTGATGTTTTCTTTGGGCTTGCTCTTTCCTTGGGCTTGAAAAGGATTGGACTTAGCCCATAACTCAATCATCACCATCTAACCTAACCAACAATCTAAATGCATGAATGAGTAAAGCTTATAACCATGCTTTACCCTCACAAAATAGGCTCAATGTTTGCCATGAAAATAAAAATAAGAAATAAATAAAAATATGCAGAATTGAAAGGTTAGACGTTTGGGATGCCGGGAAGACAAATTCCCGTCTGATGAAGCTCACAACACTCACGTGTGTCCCAAGTCAAGACATGCACGGGCTACTCCCTATCCATTGGGACAACATCCCAAATGGAACCATCCTCGAAGTTAATACCTGCAAAAGAAACAAGATCATTAGTAATTTGGCTAAATGAAAGTAAGGACCTTGTTTGCGATCGAGTAATAGGCCTCGGCCCCCGAGGCATGTTAGTATATGCTTCAGATGATGAATCACTTTGATTCTATGGATCGTCGCTTTGATTCTATGGGTTGTCGCCTGGACTCTATGGATAAGCGTTTGGATGACATTTCACGTAGCCTCTGGTCCACTGACATTCCTTCTTCGATTGCTCCTCCTGCTGCTCCTGCGTCTTCTGCTACACCTACTCTTGATTTGGACGACGAGCACATCCCGGATGCATAGATTAGGACTTTATGCTTTCTTATGTATTTTGTTATTTGCATAGGAAAGTAAAAACATTTTGGTTGTAATGCCTAGTATTTGCATTTCTTAAGTGTATTTCCTATTTGACTTCATTATGTGTTATATGGTCTTTTGAATATTATGAATGAACTTTTTAAAATTTATATGAGTGTTTCATTTTCTTAATATTCTGGATCATTTTGGGTTCGATAAATTGTGTTTACAGATTAATTTTGGCATTGAAGGGGAGGTTAAGAAATAGACATTACCATGCATTTTTTTAAAAACCAAAACCTATACCTTGTTGCTTCCTATATTGTTTAATCTTGAATCAAATTTGAATCCTTGATTTAGGGGGAGAACCTTAAATTCAGGGGAGAAACGTAAATTACATAGTCTTACTTGATTCAAGGGGAGATATTTTTTTATGCATTCTCACTTCCTTTACCTTTCTTTTTGCTTATGACAAAAAGGGGGAGAACCATAGTTGTGTTAAACTTTAAAAGGAGTTTGAATTGTTTAGTAGTAGCATGTTACATGAATGAATTAACTTAATTGAGTAACTCAAATATGCAATGTTTGTGGCACATGCTTAGGTGTTGGATATAAACAACATAATATGTTTTTTCATCATAAAAAATGGGGAGATTGTTAGCCTAAGTATGTTAGGCATATTTATATTTTGATGATGAACCTTTTAAGTAAAGTGTAAAAGTTGTTTATTCATTGAATTTATAATTATTGTTTTTGATGTTTAATTTGGAAATACCCTTGATCAAGGGTATTGGGATTGTTTAATATGTTTCCCTAAGTCTATGCAGTGATATGGAAGATTTGTATGACTTAGAGGATGTGTCTCGTGCAAGATCGAAGTGTTATGTACTCATGCGGACGCAGATTGATAAAGTGAGGACATCTTAGACGCCATTTCCAGTCGTCCAATTTGAATCTGCCATTTTGGAGATTCACACGGATGCGTCACACGGACGAGGCGGACGCCATTCGGCGTCCGCGTCCCTTCAGCGAAGCGGACGGGAGAAGAAGCTGAGGACGCCGCAGATGCCAATCCGTGTCGTCCAATTTGAATCTGTTTTCAGAGCTCACGCGGACGATTCATGCGGACGCCAGATTTTGCGTCCGCTTTGCCTCTGTCTATTCAACGAGGACGACACTTGCGGATTAAGCGGATGATAGATTTGCATCCGCAAATACGCAGTTTTCACAACGGCTAGTTTCCAACGGTCGAGGAGAGGACGATCCTAAAGGTTGCGAGGACGTCCGCCCCGAGCACTTCTATAAAAATAAGTGTGCTGAAGAGATGAAATGAGGAACTGATGCGATTGTTAAGCGAAGCTCTGCCAAATTTCCGACTCAACATTGTGAACGAATTTGAGTGCTAAAAACATCCTCCAATCTATTTGTTTGGTATTTATTAATTGAAGTGAGGATTGTTGTATTGGTGAGAGCTCAATTTTTTTTAAGAATATTGAGTGATTGTAAAGGTTCGATTGACACCCGTGCAAGTTCAATCAAGTGTAACCGGACGCGGTTTATTGAATATATCTTCAAGGGAGGACCTTGAAACGCGGACGTAGGCGTGTTTTGCCGAACCGCGTTAACAACTCGGTTTCACAATTTCTAACTCTATCTCTTGCATTACTTATCATATTGTAATTTTATTGTGATTAATTTGATACTAGTTAGAAAAATTGTTATTGCACGAAATAGATTAAATAACCTAATCCCCCCCCCCCCCCCACCCCCTTTTAGGTTAATTCGATCCTACAGTTAGCACATAATAATACCCATTTTGAGGGTATTTCTAATAAATACAAATATAAATTTAATGAATAAAATGTTAAACACATTATCCATAAAAATACAATAACAACTTAGTGATTCCATTAAATTAGACATCATTTAGTCATCATCAAAATAAAACTAAGCCTAACGAAAAAGCTAGCAATCTTCCCCTTTTTTATGATGACAAAATCCAATAAGTTGTTTATTCCTAAAAACTAAGCATGTGCATATATTATTGCATATTTGATTTCTGCCCCCTTAATTCATGCAATATCTCAACAAATTTATGCAAACATGCTATTCAATTCATATAATCTTCTACCCCTCACAACCTATATCTAACAACTTATATATTACTGTCCCCCCTATTTGTCATGATCAAAAGACAATCCATGGGGCCGAGTTAAAACAATCAAAGATTATCAAAATAAATCTTTCCAAAAACAATCATTCTCCCTCTTTATAAAAGAAACATTCCCCCCCTTTACAAAGTCTATACCAAAAGCAATCAATAGAGGAAAATATTTAAACTCAAACCAATTTATGTGGTCTAAATGGCAATCAAGTTATCTCTCCCCCTATGTTAATCACAAAAACAAACTATCGAGGATATAACACAATTGAAAAACTTTGCTCTCCCTTTTAGAGCAATATTAAAATAACTCATGATTTTTCTCCACCTTAACATTGACACCAGGCATAATGTGAGAGAAACATCAAAATAATAAACCATCCAATTTCGATAACCAAATATGATACCATTTGAGAGTATTCATGGATAATTGAAGTTTAAAAAACAATTTTCTCCCCCTATCTATATGCACAAAATCAAATAGTTGGGGATTACAAAAGGATACCAAATTAAAATCCTTAAAGAACTAAACCAATTGAAGAAAAATTGTCTCAAAGATAGGAATTATAGAGCTTTAACCCAAAAAGAGTATTGATACCAATTTGAAGATTTCAAATCAAAAGAGAATTATTGATACCAATTTGAAGATTTCAAATCAATAGAAAGATTATTGATACCAATTTGAAAATCAATTACAAAAAATATTTTCTTCCTCCTGGAAAAAAAATCTCTTGGGAAAATCAAAGTTAAAGCCTAAATGGAAGCCAAGTCATCAAAATTAAAACTCAACATTTCAAAACAAATTAATAATCTCTATACAATTCTATTTTCTCCCCCTGTATCATTAACTAATTTCAATTCAAGGGAGAAATCAACTAAACAAAATCAAACATCCAAAAATCCACGCAATATATGTGGTATCTAGAATACCAATTGTTGGACCAATTCAAAAGCAAGAATTATACCAATTCAAGAGATATGCAATTGCAAGAATTAGTAAAAAATCAATCTATAAGCAAACTATCAAGTCAATACAAATCAAGAATCAAAAATCAAATTCAATCAATTCAAGTAAGATACCAAACAAGAAACCATCAAAATTCCAACCTATGATACTTATCTTAATCTAATAAAAAATAACTAACAAATTCAATGAAAAAAAATTGTGTACATCCACATAAGCTTTTTTCATTTTTACCACATTGGAGGCGTATTCTTGAAGTTTCTCCCTTTTACATTTTGGATACTCCATCGTCCAAATCCATTAAGCTCATTGGAAGAACCTCTAACCTACAACACAATTAAGTAGATTTCTTTGGTACCCAGGTTTGTTTCCGTTAAGAACTCACACCAATTTAGAATTCACACTAGATTTTAAATTGACATTCAACTTTAAAGGACAAACAAAAGACTTAAGCCCTATACAATTACATACATGACAAGTTGTAAGGCTAACAAAGAAATTCGTATAATTCTTCTTTTTAGCAAAGGGTTCATAGCCAATTTCGGCTTTATCAAATGTGACCCTTTACTTTCCTAAGAGCGTATTAAAATTTTTACTATCATTAATAAATTTCAACACAAATAGAATTCAAATCACTATTTTCAACATTCAATTTACAAATATTATCCTCTTGTGATTTGTTGGTGGCAAGCATATTTTCATTCATGCTCTTAAGCTCAACAATTTGATCCTCAAATGATTTAGTCAAATTTGCATGCTTTTTGATAAAATTGTTCTTTTCCTTTTTCAACACTTTATATTTATCTTTTAGCTCATTAAAACTCTTTAGCAATTCATATAGTAAATCACTATCATTATCACTATTGGAATTAGAGTTGCTAGAAGAGGTTAGCTCATTTTCTTTGTTCGCCATAAAGCAAAAATGGGAGACTTCTTCGATTTCACTATCGTAAATCACTATCATCCCATGTGACCTTTAGAGTTTTCTTCTTTGAGGTTTTAGGTCTCCTCCTTGCCTTGGGGCACTCAGTGGATAGATGCCCTGGTTTTCCACACCCATAGCATACAATACTTTTCTTCCCCTTGTCCTTCTTCCTTTTAAGGCACTTATCCAATTTCCAGGTGAGGATCTTTAGCTCATCATCTACATCTTTGGAGTCATCCTCTTCCCCAGAATTGTCTTTGGTGCTCGTGGAGGCTTTGAAGGCTAGTGGCTTTGGCAGGATTCCCTTCTCCTTTTGCTCCTCCTCCTTGTGACTCAAAAGAGTGATCTGGTGCATCATTAAAGAACCGATGAGTCTCTCAATCTTTAAGGCTTTGAGATCATGAGCCTCTTGTATCGCCGTGTAACAACTTATTTTTTTTCATTATATTTTAAAAATCTCGTGAAATTTAAAACTTTTTCTTTTCTTTTGTAAAATAGCAGAAGACAATTCTTTTATAAAACCCTTTTAACAAATCACAGCAAAAAGCTTTTATAAATAAAACTAATCAATTGAAGAATACAGTAAATAAACATTTTTCATTATCTTTACAAAACTCTTTTTCAATCATTTTTCGTTAAATGCCTTTAGCTTAGCCAGCCAGAAGATCTGCGTTTGCAAATCCTTCATCAACTGCTTCTTAACCTGTTCTCCTGTGTGTACCTACATCGCAAGACTTAACGTAAGTTATATAAAAGAAAACTATAGAATGCACATGTCATACCACTTTTAAAATCTCTTTTCGTTTTTTGTTTCTATTTCTTTTTTGTTTTTCCTTTCCTTTTTCTTTTACTATTTTCTTGATTTTCACTTTACTTTACTATTCTTTTCTTTTCTTGTTCTTTACTTTACTTTATCTTGAAAGGCGTTAGAGATGTCTAAACTTGACGAGGAGGAGCAGCCAATTCAACCTCACATCCTCAAAGACCCCTTTATATTTATCTTGCTCTTAATCTTGACTTTACTTTATCTTGAAAGCGTTAGAGATGTCTAAACTTGATTAGGATGAGCGCCAACCCAACCTCACATCTCATCACACCCATTTACGTTCATCTCTTTACATTTCATAACCATTTCATTTCTTCTTCATTTCCTTTTCAAAATCATGCATGAAAACTATTTTCTTATCTTTTGAAAACCATGATGCGTGTCATGCTCGTGAATGCATATAGTGTCTATCATATCATTACTATAATCTCTAAACATGCTCATCTATTAAACACATCATTAAAAGAACCTATTTCTAATAAACACCAATCAAGCAGTAGTACAATTTACGAAACATGCTCAATATCTGGCTATTCTAGCAAAGTAGTAGACATGCTCAATATCTTACTATAAAGTGGTAAACAATCAGCATATGATTCCTAACTCTTGCGATGTAGTGCCCCAAAGACCAAAACACATGAATATCACTTACCTGCGATCTGTAAGGCGTTTAACACTTTATTCTTCTCCCATTAGTACCTTCAAAATAATTAACATTTATTTATTAATATATTTATCAATTATGAATCCCAACTTTGATACCTTTATTTTTCACTTATTATTTAACAATTTAATTACCACTTAACGATTTTCAATTAATTTATCTTTATTAATTTTTATAGCTAATAAAAGAGTAATCCTAATTTATACATTTTCCCCTTAATTAACAGTTATCCAATTTATAGGTAATATGCATTATAATTTCTCCAACCTCATCCAAATATTTTATCCTTAATTAATTCACTCAATCAATAGTTACCAAATGGTCATCTTTCATTAACCGAGTACAATCTATATTCTCCATCTTCCAAATCCGCTAACACCAATTTAACTGAATATTATTTCGAAACCATTAACGGCACATTAACAATATCAGGGAACAATATCCATCAACAAATAAATCCTTATTAATAATTCACAGAGAAACCAAATCCAATAACTGTGCCAAACATCCATAAACCTATTATCCATTTAGAGCAGCAGACCAATGAAAGAAAACCCATTTTTTATACTCTTCAATTTATCATCTAATATCCAATATATAGAGCACAAGTCCACACGGCAATTATTGACCCATGTCTACTTATTTTCAATAACAATCACCATTTAATCATTTTTCCATCACATATATCGGGCAGTAAATAAAACAGAGAACCAAGTTTCCACCTTTTCTCATGATAGAAGTTCACAGAGAATATATCTTTTCCATTTATAGAGCACCAGAGCAATACCAATAACAGATGACAAAGTAGTTTCGCATCCATCATGACCGAAATTGGAATGAGCATGGATAATTAACAGGATATATTTTGCCCAAATATTCATTAACAGATTGCCCAGAGAAATCATCCAAATAGGTTATTAACCAAACAAATCACATGGAGGACAAATCAAAGAAATCATCCACAGACTATAACTTCATCAAAATTGTCCAAAAACAGGTAATAACCATTACCTGCAAAGCACTCAGCTGTGAAGGATTCATGCACTGCCCCATTTCCTTCACTAGTGCCATCCATCATTCCAGAGGAGAAAAGTAAGAAGAGAAACTCTTCATCACTCTGTAAGAAAGCCAAGGACAAAAGCTCATAGAAAAGAGAAACCCAAAAATGTAGAGTGAAACCATCAACGTCTGCCATTGCCTTATAACCCAGCAAGGAGCTTTAAGGAAGGTGATGGCTAATGGACAATCGCCCATTTCAATGGAGGAAGTTCAATTTGATTGTGCCACGTGAAAGTCCTGGTCATTCTCTGAAGAAGCATGTGAAATCGTGGGGAGAGGCTTGTAACGACCTGGGTTTTTGTAGGGGCTCTGCTTGGCTGCCAGACTAAACCAAACTACCCACCAAGGCCCAACTCCCCATTCATTCCATTATGGACTAGGATCCTGTGTGCATACTAGGTTCTACCTAGCTGCCAGACTAGACCCCATTATGGACTAGCATCCTGGGTGCATACTAGGTTCCACCTAGCTGCAAGACTAGACCCGATTACCCATTCGTTTATCATTCATTTTTAACATTTTCCTCACTCATGCATGTGAGTACCACCCCAAGGTGGAACTCCCTATTGAATTCTATTACCATGATGCATGATCATACATTCTCATCCTAACATGATGCATGATGCTTTATAACGTAACATTAACAGAAATTGAAGTGCGCATTGAAATGCAAGTAACTGTAATTGAAATGGCGCATATAAAGAAGTAAAGCATATACTAGAAGGAATAACTACGCACAACAGAAAACAAGTACAACATTGAATTGAAACAACGAATGTATACAAATAAATGGATGGTACAGTGAACATGCAAGTAATCTATTTAAACTAACATGCTTAAGTCAAATTACAATAATTAATTTAGTCGGTTATCCTAATTAATTTACATGCTCAATAATGAATTACGATTATTATCCAAGATGCTTTTGATCTAGCTTGTTAGTTAAACATACTAATTAAACATGGTATAACTTAGTTAATTAACATGTTCAACAGGTTAGTTAATTAACAGGCTAACATTACTAATTACCATTATTACCCTATTACAATTTACATGCTTATGAATGAATTGCATTTACTATTCTAGTTAAATATCCTACTTGATTTATATACTCATGAAAGATTACCATTTTTAGTTATCCTAATAATTTAACATACCCCTGAATTGAATACAAGCTCCTGTCTTAGATAACTAGTCATGCTTAGGTTTAATAGAAAATGACATCCTAAGGGCGAATAATTATAAACAAGGTTATAAGCAACACCAAGAAGACAACAACAAAAGAAGATAAAACATCTAATTGCATAGTTAAGGAAATTCTTAGTTTGTTCATACTTAGTCCATTCTTCTTTCACTTTCTCCTTTCTTTTCGAATGAAGTAAAGCACCTCAATTATTTTCAATTAAAGCAAAACATCAATTATGGGGAGTTAAATAAAAGGAATTGGGAAAAAGAGAAATGCACAAAGTATTAACAAGGAAGAATAAAACATTAATATTAACCTAGTTCATTATATGCTCAAGGAAGAACGATGATTAAACATGCTTTTGTGGTTAATTGATTAAGCATGCTAATCTTAGTAAATTAACATGCCAATAATTTATTATTCTAATTATTTACATGCTCAAGTTTAGATTTAGTTAATTAACCTAGTTAGTTTAGACAACAAGTTAATTAATTAAACTAGTTAATTAAACATGCATCAAGTCTAAGCAATCATTCGAGTCTTGTTCATTTACTTTAATTAGATTAACATGCTTAGTTAATTATTGTTTAACAAAAGTAAAGTAGTTAGCATACTCGATGGATTAACATTTATTGGTTAACATTTAACTAAGTTGGTTAACAAGTGATGGCATAGCAATAACGAAGGAAATAAAGCACAAATAAATATTATATAGTAATCACTATAGCTAGTAAGAAATTGAAATGATAGGGCAAAGTCATCATTAATGAAATTAATAGTTCATTCGTACTTATCACATCATTCATCATTTCTCATTCACCATTTACTATATAAGTATTCATAGAAATCACAATTACAAGTAAAGAAAATAAACTAACTATAAGGGAAATCTAATAACAACCAAGCAATTATCTAATAGCAAGGAAGTCAACGAAGGAGTACACAATAGAAATTCACCCAAGGAAATCAACATTACTCTAACACAGAATAACATTCACGAGAAATCAAAGAGCATTCTACAGAGCATTAGCAAGACTATCAACAACTAGAAATTGCAACTCACGAACCCCCACTTGTGGTGTAGAGCCTCCAGAGGCCAAGACACCCCTATTTCCTTACCTAAGTGATGAACACTAATAGGGATAGCTCTGCTAGCTCACGATTTCAACTCCAGCAGCTCGCAGTGCTTCACCTCACAAGCTCACCTTCAACCTCACTCACGTAGCACACTCAACCCACCAATGCTAACCCACACATCACTTAATCTAAGATTCACTCTCATGGATTTCCCTCACTCACTAGAACTCTCTCACGCAGGAGCACTCCTCACGGGAAGAGAAGCCTAACACAGAAAGGGGAAAAATGTCAATTGAAAGGTAGAGGGAGGAGGATATTAACTGGAGAGGAGGGGATAATGTAACTGGAGGGCAGAGAGAGGTCAGCAACGACATAGGGAGGGTGACTTCGTCGTCAAGTTAGGGGGAGGGGTGGATTTCTTGTCTCCCACGGGAGTAATAAATTGCTAAACAATAAGGATATCTAATTATTATCCATAAACTTACACAAAACTGGGTTATTTCAGATGAGTGCAGATGCATTGGTCTCGTCTGCAAGCCTAAAATCTCACAGGCTAAATGGTTTCTTCGGATGGGGAAAGGCGTCCCCACCCTCATCCGTACCGTCCGCAAGCAAAGTTCAGACACGAAGTGGCGTCCGTACTTGGCTTCCAAAGGTGTCCCAAAATTAGACAAAGGCAAATCGGACGAGGCTACTCCACGTCAGTAGTCATCCAAAACTATCCAGGATTTGGACAGATTCAAATCGGACGCGACTAGTCCACATCTGGACTCGTATGAAAGTCCGCGACACAGTGCAGTCAAGACACAGAATCACGTCTTGAGTCATCCCAACCCATTCCTCATGTGTACAATGTATTTGCGGATGAGACAACTCATTCGTAATGTCATTCGTAGGCGTCTGTAAACACCCTAGACAGCTATTCCTCACATTTTTGTAGCTTAACTCCTACCCCATAACATTTTTTCCATAATTACGCGTCATAAAATAACACGTATTAATACGCAATGTAATGTCCAACTACCCCGTCCTTTAATTACATCGCATAAATGGGGAAAGTATTATGAAAATACCCCTAGACTTAACGCTCTAGAACGTTCTCGGTAATACCCTGATAATTGTCCAACTTAAAAAGTCGGGGTGTAACATACCTCCCTCCTTATATAAATTTTGTCCTCGAAATTTTCCCTAGCGTAACTCTCTCACTAACGCTAACCTACGCATCAAATCTCTTCTTAGCTACCCCATTTGATGACGTAGTTCCCCCTAGTGGTCCTAATACTTCGTTTTATCTGGTCTACCTACTCCCTTCTTACGTATAACTATCACCTTGACTTCATTCAATCGTGTCTCTTTGTACCAAAAGTTGACCAAATCTTCGTACTCACTCACCACACTTTCGCTGCACAACTCTGATTAACTCGATTCCAAGGAAACAAATGCCTTAATCATAGCCTTTCTTCAACATCAAGAGTAGAATAGTAACTCTCTTTTGTCCAATTATAGCCTCAATCCAATAAATACTTCATAGTTGTCCTTCAACTCCTGAATCAACAGCGTTTTTCTCCTTAATTTGACATTCCACATCAAATTGGCCTCCAAATCCGTGTGAATTCAGCACCAAGAAAGAGTCTCCATGACTTTTTTACTACCAAAAGACTCACTACTTGACGTTGAACTCATCTTCTTATATAGTTCTACCCCTCAGATCCTTCTCACTCCGTGACCTAAGACCTAGTACTTATACTTTTCTCTCACACTCCACAACTTCGGCGTGCTCAAACGTACTCTCCACTATCAAATCCGTCCATCCAATCTTTCTCGAGCTATGAACTACATAGCTACAAGGCTGAGTAGGATGCGTTCCATCTGGCTTCTCTTTTTGTATCTGTACTCATTTTCGATCGGGTTCAGTTTTTGTTCCCGTATCTCTTCCCATCCGTTCCCATTTATGCTTCCATTTCCATTCCTTTTTCCGTTCCTGTATCTATTCCCAGAAATCATTCTGGAAACTTTGTTTCTGTCTCCATTTCTGTTTCTGTTCCCGTTTCTGTTTTCGTCTCTATTCTCGTTTCTGTTTTCGTTTCCTTTTCCGTTCCCATTTCTGTTTCCGTTTCTGTTCTAGTTTCTGCTTTCGTCTTTGTTTATGTACTCATTCCAGGAGAAGCTCAATAGATTGAATCCGCTCTTGCCCTACAGTTGTGCAGACGTTCTTGTTGACCTTGATTGGTTTCGAACTGAGATGGAGAACATATTCCAAGCCCGACCTAAGTCCTAATACCCATTCCTCTTGGATTCCTAATCCGTCTCACTTCTCTTTTTGTGTCTATACTTTTTTTTGTTTCTGTTTCTTTATCTGTTTTGGTATCCGTGATCTTACGCGTTTCCGTATTTGTTTTTGTATCCATATCTGTATCTGTATTTGTATCCATTTTCGTAGCCATTTCTATTTCTAGAAACTCGTTTCTATTTCAGTTTCTATTTCGATTTCTGTTTTGGTTTTTGTACTCGTACCGTTTTCGTATTTGTTTCAGTTTCTGTTTCTGTCTCCGTTTCTGTACTCGTTTATGGAGAAGCTCAACTAATTGCCTAGGCCCTATTACACTCTCTATTCATTTGCAAAGGTCAAGATCGAGTGGGAATAAAATTGGCTTGTCGAATCCCATTCTCAACTATACCCTTCGTCTACCCCCTTGCAACCTAGGCAACTTCGATTAACTATCTAGCTGGTCTAACCTCACTTGGGATTTTCTTCTCACTTATTTTCCAAAAATTTGGGCAGATCTTCCTTGTTTTTACACTCCCCCAAAGCTATAATCCTGTATAAAAATGTAAAACAGTTTCAGAATATTTCATCCAAAATCCAAAATCTCAATTCCAAAATATAAAATATATTAGGGTTCGCTCTCTAGTCTACCACTCACAAAAATAAAAAGCAAAATACTCGTCATCACTAAGTCCACTAGTCCTATGGTCCCTACATATTATTTCCTAACATTTCATTTATCGAATTAGAATAAGAAATCGTGCATTAGTAAAGTATTAGGAAGTATATTTACAGTGGATGAAAAATTTCCCACGTTGAGGCTTGGGCTGGCAAGCAAGCTATAGTTTAACTGTTACAAAATCGTTTTACTCAGCAAAACGTATGTTAGCTATAGACTTGATTCTAAAAATGATTATCAGAGCAGTTTACAAAAATCATTTTTAAAACCACTGCTCTGATACCAACTGTATTGACCCGGTTTTTCGTAAATCCTTTAAAATGCGCTAAAATTTGAAATTTTTCTAAGACAATTGAAATCTCTTTTAAAACAAATCAGAGTGTGACGCTAAACCGGACCACTACTAACCTTGCATTAAAATCATTATAAAAATCTAATTAATAAAGTGCGGAAGCGTTATAAAAATCATTTATTTCAAACATTGCAGAAGCATAAATCGTTTAATAAAGGAACTTAAACAATTAAATAATGTGTTTCAAAACTAATAATTAGATACCATTCAAATACAACCATTTTCTCTCCTCGCTCTAGCCTTGCAAATCCTTCATCCCTCTGTTTATTATCTGCTTATTATCTATTTATCATTTGTACCTACACTATAAGTAATACGTGAGCCTAATGGCCCAGTAAGGAAAAGGGTTTAATACAGCTATGAAATGTCTCTCTTTAGTCCTTTTTGGATTAGGAGCCACCCAAACTAATCATTTCATTACGTACATTCATTCATTCATTCATTACTTGTACATCGAGCGGAAGATTGGAGGAACCATATGGGGTGTAATACCCCAACTTTTTAAGTTAGATAATTATTTAATTATC